>JAANYP010000961.1:485104-567852 GCA_020465985.1 Centrapalus pauciflorus
ACATCCAGTTTCAGCAGTGTCTATCGAACGTTCCTAGCATACAAGTTAAGTCATCAGGAACTAGCTGCGATGTTTCCTACAAGTCAGTAACCACTCACCAAAAGTACCCAAACATATGAAGTAAGTAATGCAATTGGTACCTCCAGCGGTCGAGCCATGCAAGTAATAAGGAAGCATGCAACACAGTTGTCCAGTTTCAGCCGTGTGTCTATCATCACGTACCTAGCATTAGCCAATTAAGTAATCTTAGGAAGCAAGCCTCCGCCAGCAGAAGCACAGCAGATGTTTCTCTCTACAAGTTAGTCACAATCATCCATAAGTACCGAAACATATGCAAGGAAAGTTAATGCAATCTGTCACTCACGCGGCTCCTGAGCCATGACATGGATTCAAGGATACATTGCCAAACAACAGTCTCCATTTGTCAGCATGTGTCTATCTACGTTCTCGCATTATCAATTAAGTATATCAAGGAACTAGCAGCAGATGTTTCCATACAAGTCAGTAACCAATCACCTACGTACCAAACCATAATTCCAATTTAAGTAATGAATTTGTCACCACAGCGGTCCTGATCATGCAAAGTAATCAAGGACTATGCTTAGCCCGCATTGTCCGTTCCAGTTTTAACAGGTTTATCATTACGTTCCGAAATAAATAAGTAATCATGGAGACAAGCATCAGCAGAGTTTCCATCAAGTCCGTAACAATCACCCACTACGTACCGAAACATCTGCAAGTCATATACGCAATCGTGACTCACAACGGTCCTGAGCATGTAATTAATCATAGGACAACAGCAACACCAGTCTGTCAAGTCTTCCGCACAGGTCTATCGTAGGTTCTCGATACAATTAAGTACTAAAGGAACTAGCAAGCATGTATGTTTCCCTACAAGTCTAGTACAATCACCCAATAAAGTACGCAAAAGACAATGCAAGTAAGTATGTTACAAGTAAGCAATCTGTCTCACACAGCGATCCGCGTCAATGCAAGTAATCAAGGTAACAGCATAACTACCACGCTGTCCTCAGTTTAGCAGTGTCTATCATGCCGTTCCTAAGCATACCAATTAAGTAATCTAGAGAAGTATGGAACAAGCGCTAGCAGCTTATTTGTGTCCATACAGCCCCTCTGGTCGTACGAGTAGTACAGTAACATCACCCAATATAAGTACCGAAACATATGTAAGTCATTAATGCAATCTGTTCACTCACGCAGGGTCTATGAGCAATGCAAGTAATCACGAACAGTTTGCTTTTAATCACACAGTTGTTACCACGTTTCCCAGCACTTTCTGTGTTTTCTCTTTTTTTTCTATCTTATTTTTTTATTCGTTTTCTTTTCCTTAGCCCATACAATGAAGTGTTATTAATTTTCCCTTCAAGTTGACTATTACAACGCTTCTTTTTCTTCCCTCTTTTTTTTTTTTTTTTGTTTTTTTTAGCTTTTTTGATTATTGCAGATTGTTTTCCATACTAATTTCCTTGTCTTTTTGCTAAACATTTTTGCTTATCCTTTTTTTTTAATACTTTTTTTTTTTGTTATTATTTTTCCGATTTTTTATAACATATGTCTTCACCTTAGTACTAGTTACTTCAATCGTTCACACACAACTTTTTTTTTTTTTTGGTGCTTTTTTCATTCTGAGCAATGTATCTCACGGGTAATAACTTTAGACTCTTACGATTTTTTTGCCAATTGAAATGTCCTTTTCTTTTGTCCCATTTCATCGATTTTATTTCTTCTACTCATACGTTCCCTTAGCCTATTTTCAATTAATTGGCCTTCAATCAATTGCGAACTCATTTTTGCTTTTCTCTATTTTTGCCAGCTGTGTTTTTCTCCATACATTCTTTTTTCTTTTTTTTTCTCTTTCGTCTTGAGCCTAATGTTTTTCTTTATGTATTACACATCTCACGGACTTAAGGACTTTTTTTTTTTTCACCTCCTATTCACTTTATTTTTTTTTTTCTTTTTTTTTTTTTTTTCTTTTTCTAGGTGCAAGTAAGTACGATTCAATCTGCAGCTCACTGCTAGGTTAGCATGATGTCTTATAGCAAGTAATCTCTGCTATTCCTTCAGGTAAACATTGCTCTCTACTTTATCACCCTGTTTTGCTACACGGTCCTTTTTTGCTTTAGCCCCCTTTAGTATGTCTAGCATACCTCGTTTCCTTCGCTATTTTACAATTTTTTAAGTCATTACAGTGATAAGCAAGCTCAGCAGCCAGATGTTTCCAACCAGTCAGTAGGAATTCATCGACCACTGTTGACTACCGAAAACCATATGCAAGTACTTAATGCAATAATCTGTCACTCACTACTGTCTTCGCGTCTCTGCGCAATGCAATTGTATCAAACTCAACCGAACATGGATAACACCATGTTGTCCTTTTCGCTTTTTTCTTTTAGCTTTTAGTGTCTAGCGTAGTCTTAGTAATACTACTTAAAGTAATCTTTTTAGGAACAAGCTGTCTCTTTTTTTATGCTCTTTTGTTTTGTACCCTTTTATTTTTTAGCTTCCTAGCATCGATGGTCCATACATCGTCATACAACAATCACCAATGAGTACCGCAACATATGCCATAGTAATTAATGTCAATCTGTCACTTTTTCACAGCTTGTCCTGAGCTACTTGTTGCACGTACTATACGAAATATGCAACAACAGTTTGTCCAGTTTCAGCAGTGTCTAATCATCCGCTCCTAGTAATACAATTTAAGTATCACCATTTAGGCAACATTCCGCATTCCAGCAGAAGACTGTGTCCACTTGATCCAATGTCAGTCGTAAACAATATCCAATTACGTACTCGTATCACATATGAATAGCCTAATGTCAATCTGTCAATGTTCACATCAGGCCCTGCGCATTGTTATAGTTTTTTGAGTTCTAATGTACGTTGTAACGGCCCGAAATTTATTAATTATATATTTCAGCATCGGACTTTGATTAATAAAACAAATTTTATCCAATTATTAGTAAATAGCTGATAATGTGAATCTGAAATAATTAATTATATTAAGTTATAATTAATTATGATGAGTTACCCAAAAATTTAGTTGAAAGTAAGATAATAATTAAAATTCAGCTAAATGATAATTTAATGACTGAAAATAGCGAAACTGACTAAAATGAGTTAAAATTTACTAAAAGACAATCGTTGCAGATCTAGACCTTCCTTGCTAATATTTGTATCTGAAATGCAAATCAGAGCAATTGGGAATAAAGTTGGACAATTACGGAAAATTCAGTAGAATATCTGATTTTCCCTATTTCCCTATAAATAGGAGTTATACTCCTCACTTTTTGAAGTTTAGAAAGTTTACCCTTCTCTCTCTCTCTCTTCACTCTCCTCCTTCTCTCTAGCTTTTCTTGAAATCGAACCGTTGGATTCCCGTGTTACTTACGCCATTGGATAGAGATCGTCGAGTTCTTCGCGAATCTACCATCTCGTGTTTGATTTCGTCCGAATTCGAGGTAAGATCGACCGTTTTCTGACTTTTGGCTCGGTTTTGAGAGCATTTTCGAATCTGTTCTTCTTTCCTTCATTAGAAGTTGATTTGCCCTCGTTTAGGACCTGTACTTGCGTGGAAATCATCCATAAACGAAGGCTATAGCTTGGACGAAGGTTAGTGACTAATTTTCCCTCATTTTTGGCTCATTTTCGTAGTTAAAAATCTGGAAAGTTGATGAACATGCAAGAGCAGATTCGAGACATTCAAATAGGTGTTGAATTCGAATCTAATCTAGTAGACTCGAATTGTGCATGTTCGAATCTAATGGTTCGAGTCTAATGATCCCTTAGAATCTAATATAGCCCTTCGAATCTACTTGCCATTCGATTCTAGGTCTCATGTTCGAATCTAGCATGTGCTACCTTCGAATCTATTGTCCATTCGAGTCTATGTCTATTATTCGAATCTAGCATGTGCTACCTTCGAATCTATTGTCCATTCGAGTCTATAGATTCGAAATGGCTATGGCTAATTCGAATCTGTTGTTGTTGTTCCAAGTCCAAGGTTAATTCCTAAATCAGATTAGGTGATTAAACAACCTATTGTATTAAAGGTACCACTTAATATTGAATGGACTCTTAGTGAATGAATGTCATGATTCACCTAGTTAGTAATATGATTGGCCTCGTTGCAAGGCCACATATATGTGTAATTGGGTATCATATTGATCTGTTAAGAATAAGACTCACTTTGGGACAATAGGAACTACCTCAGACTCGATAATCAGAATTGACAATGACCTGAATAAATAATTAGGGTTATATAGATTATGACTCAGACTTGAAACTGAAATGCAGGAACCCGTCGTCTTGACAGAGTAATCTGAACTGCTTAACTCGTTAAGCATTATCTGACTTCGGACCACTGTGAGTGACAGATTTCATTAATTACTTACATATATTTTGATACTTATTGGTGAATGTACTGACTATATGGAAACTACTGATTGATTGCTGCATGTTTCTTTAATACTATATTGTATCATAGAAATGTATGTTGCCATTACTGAACTAGACATTTGAAATGCCTTGATTGCATGTTCACTTTTACATTTTATGTAAATACGCATCATGCTTACTGCTTACTTGACTGTTTATATACTTGCCGTTGCATATTGCATCATCCGACCGAACCGAATGTGAGATCTCCATTCACAGGAGGGAATTCTGCAGATTCCTTTCCTATCTGACTTGTTTCCATACACTTCCCGTAGGGCTTCGGCCGTACATATGGGAATACTGACCGGGTTGTCTCCCAACCTAATTACCGTCTCTGACGTGTTGACCGACAGGATCTGATAGTATGTTATATATGTGTGTGGTATTTAGTGGAACTCTGTTAACTCACTAAGCTTTGTAGCTTACTCTGTCATGACAACTCCTTTTCAGGAAAAGCTGATAAAGGCAAGATCATAGCAGGTAGTTCATCCCAGGCTAAGTGAACCTGGATTTTGATGAATAGCAGACCTTGGACTTTTGATGATGCCTATTTTGTAAAGACGATGCGGTCTCGGGTAGCTTGTTCAGTCTTCCGCACTCTGATTGAAGATTTAGAAGCTAGTTAGACCACCATTTGATCTTTAAATTATTGTTGTAATTAAGTATTTTGCTGATGGGCCTGTGGTATCAAACAATTAATGTTATTTATGAAATGAAATATTATGACGTGTATTGTTTGTGGAAAATTGGATGTTACAAAGTTGGTATCAGAGCAGCAGTTTAATCATCGGATTGGCCACCCGATACTTAAACTACTGGTATGATATGGACTATGTGACTCTGAATTCCCGAACAAGTCGCCGAGGCCTAGGGTAATCTAATTAGTAAAGGACTACCCGCACAACTTGACCTAAGATAGGCAAATGATGACTGATAGGATGGGGAAGGGATTGACTACTTGATACTGACTTGACCTTGATCTGACTTTGACTTGACTTTGTATCTGCCTGATTGACTGACTGCCTTCATATCTATGAATTTAGATATGCTTATCTGATGTAGGATTTATGACTTGAATTGTGCTTATTGAATCAGGAAATAATAGCTATTTCCTTTATATTTTCAGCCAATGGCTGATAAGAATCCGACTGATGCCGGTTCCTCAAGGGTTGATAAAGCTGCTGATGCTGCAGCTGATCAACACAAAGAATCTGTTCACGTAGAAGACTTAGGCACTGACCCTGAGAACACTGCTAATGACTCAAGCAGTACTGCCACACCTGTGCCTCCCCAGCAGGCTCAATTGATTGACCTCGTTCATAAGTTGAATGAGGATAACCGTAGGCAAATGCAGCTTATGATGGATAGGAACCGACTGCAGACTGATATGACAGTTGAAGACAGATTTAGGGAGATTAAGGATCTGTTGACCAAGGGTAAAGCAGTGATGCAGACTGATGAAGTTAACCAGCGTGAAATGGAATTTAAGCGCCGTGAAGAAGAACTTAGGTTGCGGGAACTTAAGTTACAAGAATTAGAACTGAAGCATAAGGAAGAAATGTTAGCAAAGCCAAAGAAAGACAGGAAGAGGAAGCATAGACATGTGTCCTCTGATGAAAGTGAGACTGACTCTTCTGACCATCACGTTAAGGTAGGACGTGAGTGTACGTTTGTTGATTTCAAAAAGTGTGGAGCTCGTACGTTTGCGGGGTCATCTGATCCTGTTAAGGCTATGGACTGGGTCGCGAATGTGGAGAAAGCGTTCAAACTCTCCAAGTGTAATGAGGAAGACAAGGTGACGTTTGCAACAGGAATGTTGGAAGATGGAGCTGGCCGTTGGTGGAAGTCGATTACGAATCCCATGTCTGAAGCAATGGAGAAATCCATTACTTGGGAACAATTTAAGATTCATTTGAAGGAGAAATACTGCCCCCAGGATGTTAAGCGCCAGATGGAGAAAACCCTGCTATCGTTTCAGCAAGGTACAAAGTCCGTAACAGATTATGAGCTGGAATTTACCAGGCTCTCGCTATTATCTGATCACCCTGTTGATACCGACGAAAGGAGAAGGGATTTGTTTGTGGATGGTCTGGATCGAGAAATCCGGAAGTTTGTGAAGTCCGGCAGACCGAAAAGTTATATTGAGGCAGTGGAAGATTGCTAGGGTAGGTGAGCTTGAAATCTATCCTGAGCGCGCATGTCCTTTCATTGCCAAATCTAATAAGAAGGAGAAATCTGAGAAAGCTGAAAGGAAGTATGAAAGTTCGAAGAAGGGAGATAAGCAGTCTTCCAAGAAAGCAAAGTCATATGCTGTGACCTCGGCGCCAAAGCCTGCTTGTCCTCGCTGCAAGCAGATTCATGAAGGAAAGTGCGATCCTGCATTCGTTAAGTGCTATTGCTGTAGGCAGAATGGTCACGACCGATCGGAATGTCCCAAGCGCAGTGAAGCTTGCCGAAACTGCATTACGTTGGGGCACCATGCTAAAGACTGTACCCGACCCCGATTTGTTCCACCGCCTGCATCTTCACCTCAGCAATCAGTCAAGGGTTCCTCTGCTCCGAGAAATCAACCGAGAGCCTTCCAAATGACAGCCGAAGAGGCAAAAGAGACTGCTGATGTCGTCACTGGTACATTTCTTGTTAATGATATGCCTGCTTTGATCCTATTTGACTCTGGCTCTAATCTGTCGTATGTGTCTGAAAAGTTTGCTAAACAGTTTGATTTTGCCCCTGAAATGTTGCCTGTGCCCTTAGACATAGAAACTGCTAGCTCGAAATTTGTGACTGTGAATAAAGTCTTTCGTTCCTGTAAGCTAGTGATTGACGACTTCTCCTCGGACGTTGACCTGATACCGATGTGGATTAGGGAGTTCGATGTTATTATAGGAATGGACTGGCTAATGATGAGAAATGCTGAAATCCTTTGTGCAAAAAGGATAATTAGAATTAGAACCCCCGAAGGAAATGAACGTTATGTTTATGGCGATAGAAAGACTCGAGATTTAGGTCTCATCTCTGTACTGAAAGCCCGAAAGTGCCTAACCAAAGGTTGTTCCGCCTATTTAGCATATGCCATAGATGCTAGAGAAGTTAAAAAGACCGTGTCCGATGTTCCTGTAGTTCGAGATTTCCCTGACGTGTTCCCGGATGACATCTCTGGTTTGCCACCAGATCGTCAAATCGAATTCCATATTGACCTTGTACCGGTGCTGCTCCTATCGCGAAAGCCCCTTACCGTCTTGCTCCGAATGAAATGAAGGAAATGATGAGTCAGTTGCAGGAATTACTGGAAAAAGGGTTTATTCGTCCGAGTACTTCTCCTTGGGGTGCTCCGGTTCTTTTCGTTAAGAAGAAGGATGGTACCTTTCGCATGTGTATAGATTATCGGGAGCTGAATAAAGTAACAATCAAGAACCGATACCCTCTGCCAAGAATTGACGATTTGTTTGATCAACTGCAAGGGGCTAGCTACTTCTCAAAGATCGATCTCCGATCTGGTTACCATCAACTCAAAGTATTTGAGTCTGACGTACCGAAGACTGCTTTTCGTACTCGTTACGGCCATTTTGAGTTTCTAGTAATGCCGTTCGGTCTCACAAATGCCCCGGCTGCATTTATGGACCTTATGAATAGAGTATGTAGTCCAATGCTGGATAAATCAGTGATAGTCTTCATTGATGACATTTGATTTACTCTAAGTCTGAATCTGACCATGCGATGCATTTGCGAGAATTGCTAGAATTGTTACGAAAGGAGCGACTCTACGCAAAATTCTCCAAATGTGAATTCTGGTTACGCCAGGTACAATTTTTAGGACATATTATCTCGGGTGAGGGGATAGCCGTAGATCCATCAAAGGTTGATGCGGTTCAGAAGTGGGAAGCGCCGAAAAACGTATCTGAAGTTCGAAGTTTCTTGGGTTTAGCGGGCTATTACCGAAGATTTATCCGTGATTTCTCCAAGATTGCGGTGCCTTTAACCTGTCTGACGAAAAAGGAAGCTAAGTTTGAATGGAATGAATCACAAGATCGAGCTTTTGAGACCCTGAAGCGTAAGCTAATTGAAGCACCGATTTTGGCTTTACCCGAGGGAAATGATGATTTTGTAGTTTATAGTGATGCTTCAAGGATGGGATTAGGCTGTGTACTGATGCAAAGGGATAAAGTAATTGCCTACGCATCAAGGCAGCTAAAGACGCACGAGAAGAATTATCCGACGCATGACTTGGAGCTTGCAGCCGTGACTTTCGCACTGAAGATTTGGCGGCATTATCTGTATGGGACTAGATGCAAGTTATATACCGATCACAAAAGTTTGAAGTATATATTTGACCAGAAAGAGCTGAATATGCGACAAAGGCGATCTATGGAATTGATAAAAGACTATGACTGTGAGATCCTTTACCATCCTGGTAAAGCAAACATTGTAGCAGATGCCCTAAGCCGCAAAACCGGACAAGACCATTATTCCCGATGTTATGCCTTGACTCCTGTTGTATTGGAGTCTGCTTTGTCTGAATCGATTATTGCCGCTCAAACCGAATCCATTCGGGATGAGAACTTGAAATCTGAACGCATGATTACTTATGTGACCCAGCTGACTCTTGATAATCGTGGTCTTAGACGGTTTTTGGATAGAATATGGGTTCCGAGACTAGGAGGTATTCGGGATCGAATTCTGTCAGAAGCTCATATGTCGAAATTCTCGATACACCCTGGTTCTACCAAAATGTATCAAGATTTAAGGATGGAATATTGGTGGCCTGGCATGAAGAAGGACGTGGGGCGATATGTAGAAAATTGCATGACTTGCTTACAAGTCAAATCTGAACATCAGAAGCCGTATGGGGAACTACAACCATTGCCAATTCCGGAATGGAAGTGGGACCACATAACCATGGACTTTGTGACGAAGCTGCCAAGGACAAAGCGGAATCATGACTCTATATGGGTAATAGTGGATCGACTTACTAAGTCAGCCCATTTCCTACCCATACGTGAAGATGAACGCCTCGAAAGGTTAGCTGAATTGTACGTAAAAGAAATTGTGACTAGACATGGTGTGCCATTGTCTATAGTATCTGACCGTGACAGTAGATTTACTTCACGTTTTTGGAAGGCTTTTCAGACTGGATTAGGAACTGAACTTAAGATGAGCACCGCTTATCATCCAGAAACCGATGGGCAAAGCGAGAGGACAATTTTGACCCTAGAAGATATGTTACGGGCCTGTGTGATTGATCTTGGTGGAAGTTGGGACACTCACTTGCCGTTTGTGGAGTTTGCATATAATAATAGTTATCACTCGACTATTGGTATGCCTCCATATCAGCTTTTGTACGGACGTCGATGCAGAACTCCAACCTGTTGGAGGGAAACAGGTGAACGCCCGATCTCTGGACCAGCAATTCTGCAAGAAGCCCATGATCAGCTACAACTGATTCGGCAGCGGATACAGACTTCTCAGGACAGACAAAAGAAGTATCACGACAGAAGACGTAAGCCGATTTCGTTTGAAGTTGGAGATAAAGTGTTGCTGAAAGTTTCGCCAAGAAAAGGAATAGTAAGGTTCGGCAAACGGGGAAAGTTGAGCCCTCGATTTGTGGGTCCTTTTGAAATTCTCGAACGTATAGGATTACAAGCCTACAGACTAAAGCTGCCTGCCGAAATGATTGGAATTCATGATGTATTCCATGTGAGTAATCTTCGGAAGTGTTTGGCTGACGCTGAAGCCGTGATTCCTTGGAAAGACGTGCAACTGGATGAGCAGTTGCGGTACGAAGAAGAGCCTGAGCGTATTATCGACCATAAAGTTTCGAAACTGCGTAGTAAGGAAATCCCAATGGTGTTAGTTCAATGGAAATATCATAAAGGATCGGCGCAAACTTGGGAACGAGAAGACGAGATTAGGCAGAAGTATCCGAGGTTATTTCTGTCTTAGTCAATTCCGAGGACGGAATTAATTTAACGGGGGAAGATTGTAACGGCCCGAAATTTATTAATTATATATTTCACTTTGGTTAATAAAACAAATTTTATCCAATTATTAGTAAAT
Source organism: Centrapalus pauciflorus (assembly GCA_020465985.1). Classification (NCBI taxonomy): domain Eukaryota; kingdom Viridiplantae; phylum Streptophyta; class Magnoliopsida; order Asterales; family Asteraceae; genus Centrapalus; species Centrapalus pauciflorus. The sequence continues at coordinate 495,617 of JAANYP010000961.1, forward strand.
AGCTGATAATGTGAATCTGAAATAATTAATTATATTAATTTATAATTAATTATGATGAGTTACCCAAAAATTTAGTTGAAAGTAAGATAATAATTAAAATTCAGCTAAATGATAATTTAATGACTGAAAATAGCGAAACTGACTAAAATGAGTTAAAATTTACTAAAAGACAATCGTTGCAGATCTAGACCTTCTTTGCTAATATTTGTATCTGAAATGCAAATCGGAGCAATTGGGAATAAAGTTGGACAATTACGGAAAATTCAGTAGAATATCTGATTTTCCCTATTTCCCTATAAATAGGAGTTATACTCCTCACTTTTTGAAGTTTAGAAAGTTTACCCTTCTCTCTCTCTCTTCACTCTCCTCCTTCTCTCTAGCTTTTCTTGAAATCGAACCGTTGGATTCTCGTGTTACTTACGCCATTGGATAGAGATCGTCGAGTTCTTCGCGAATCTACCATCTCGTGTTTGATTTCGTCCGAATTCGAGGTAAGATCGACCGTTTTTCTGACTTTTGGCTCGGTTTTGAGAGCATTTTCGAATCTGTTCTTCTTTCCTTCATTTGAAGTTGAATTGCCCTCGTTTAGGACCTGTACTTGCGTGGAAATCATCCATAAACGAAGGCTATAGCTTGGACGAAGGTTAGTGACTAATTTTCCCTCATTTTTGGCTCATTTTCATAGTTAAAAATCTGGAAAGTTGATGAACATGCAAGAGCAGATTCGAGACATTCAAATAGATGTTGAATTCGAATCTAATCTAGTAGACTCGAATTGTGCATGTTCGAATCTAATGGTTCGAGTCTAATGATCCCTTAGAATCTAATATAGCCCTTCAAATCTACTTGCCATTCGATTCTAGGTCTCATGTTCGAATCTAGCATGTGCTACCTTCGAATCTATTGTCCATTCGAGTCTATGTCTATTATTCGAATCTAGCATGTGCTACCTTCGAATCTATTGTCCATTCGAGTCTATAGATTCGAAATGGCTATGGCTAATTCGAATCTGTTGATGTTGTTCCAAGTCTAAGGTTAATTCCTAAATCAGATTAGGTGATTAAACAACCTATTGTATTAAAGGTACCACTTAATATTGAATGGACTCTTAGTGAATGAATGTCATGATTCACCTAGTTAGTAATATGATTGGCCTCGTTGCAAGGCCACATATATGTGTAATTGGGTATCATATTGATCTGTAAGAATAAGACTCACTTTGGGACAATAGGAACTACCTCAGACTCGATAATCAGAATTGACAATGACCTGAATAAATAATTAGGGTTATATAGATTATGACTCAGACTTGAAACTGAAATGCAGGAACCCGTCGTCTTGACAGAGTAATCTGAACTGCTTAACTCGTTAAGCATTATCTGACTTCGGACCACTGTGAGTGACAGATTTCATTAATTACTTACATATATTTTGATACTTATTGGTGAATGTACTGACTGTATGGAAACTACTGATTGATTGCTGCATGTTTCTTTAATACTATATTGTATCATAGAAATGTATGTTGCCATTACTGAACTAGACATTTGAAATGCCTTGATTGCATGTTCACTTTTACATTTTATGTAAGTACGCATCATGCTTACTGCTTACTTGACTGTTTATATACTTGCCGTTGCATATTGCATCATCCGACCGGACCGAATGTGAGATCTCCATTCACAGGAGGGAATTCTGCAGATTCCTTTCCTATCTGACTTGTTTCCATACACTTCCCGTAGGGCTTCGGCCGTACATATGGGAATACTGACCGGGTTGTCTCCCAACCTAATTACCGTCTCTGACGTGTTGACCGACAGGATCTGATAGTATGTTATATATGTGTGTGGTATTTAGTGGAACTCTGTTAACTCACTAAGCTTTGTAGCTTACTCTGTCATGACAACTCCTTTTCAGGAAAAGCTGATAAAGGCAAGATCATAGCAGGTAGTTCATCCCAGGCTAAGTGAACCTGGATTTTGATGAATAGCAGACCTTGGACTTTTGATGATGCCTATTTTGTAAAGACGATGCGGTCTCGGGTAGCTTGTTCAGTCTTCCGCACTCTGATTGAAGATTTAGAAGCTAGTTAGACCACCATTTGATCTTTAAATTATTGTTGTAATTAAGTATTTTGCTGATGGGCCTGTGGTATCAAACAATTAATGTTATTTATGAAATGAAATATTATGACGTGTATTGTTTGTGGAAAATTGGATGTTACAGATAGACACTGCTGTAAGTGGACAACAGCCGCTGCATGTTCCTTGTTACTTGCATTGCTCAGGACCACTGTGAGTGACAGATTGCATTACTTACTTGCATATGTTTCGGTATTTATTGGTGACTGATACTGACTTGTATGGAAACATCTGCTGTTGGTTGTTCCATGATTACTTAATTGTATCCTAGGAACGTATGATAGACACTGCTGAAACGGGACAACTGCTGCAGCATGTTCCTTGATTACTTGCATTGCTCAGGACAGCTGTGAGTGACAGATTGCATTGCTTACTTGCATATGTTTCGGTACTTATTGGTGATTCTTACTGACTTTTATGGAAACATCTGTTGCTGCTTGTTCCATGATTACTTAATTGTATGTTAGAAAGTTACGATAGACATTGATGAAACTGGACAACTACTGCTGCATGTTCCTAGCATTGCTCCGGACCGCTGTGAGTGACAGATTGCATTACTTACTTGCTTATGTTTCGGTACCTATTGGTGATTTTTACTGACTTGTATGGAAACATCTGCTGCTGCTTATTCCTTGATTACTTAATTGTATGTTAGGAACGTATGATAGACACTGCTGAAACTAGACAACTGCTGTTGCATGGTCCTTGATTACTTGCATTGCTCAGGACCGCTGTGAGTGATAGATTACAATCCTTACTTGCAAATGTTTCGGTACTTATTGGTGATTGTTACTGACTTTTATGGAAACATCTGTTGCTGCTTGTTCCATGATTACTTAATTGTATGTTAGGAAGTTACGATAGACACTGATGAAACTGGACAACTGCTGCTGCATGTTCCTTGATTACTTGCATTGCTCCGGACCGCTGTGAGTGACAGATTGCATTACTTACTTGCTTATGATTCGGTACCTATTGGTGATTGTTACTGACTTGTATGGAAACATCTGCAGCTGCTTGTTCCTTGATTACTTAATTGTATGTTAGGAACGTATGATAGACACTTCTGAAACTGGACAACTGCTGCTGCATGTTCCTTGATTACTTGCATTTCTCAGGACCGCTGTGAGTGACAGATTGCACTACTTACTTGCACATGTTTCGGTACTTATTGGTGATTGTTACTGACTTGTATGGAAACATCTGCTGCTGCTTATTCCTTGATTACTTAATTGTATGTTAGGAACGTATGATAGACACTGTTGAAACTGGAAAACTGCTACTGCATGTTCCTTGATTACTTGCATTGCTCAGGACCGCTGTAAGTGACAGATTGCATTACTTACTTGCATATGTTTCGGTAGTTATTGGTGATTGTTACTGACTTGTTTGGAAACATCTGCTGCTGCTTGTTCCTTGATTACTTAAATGTATGTTAGGAACATATGATAGACATTTTTGAAACAAGACAACTGCTGTTGCATGGTCCTTGATTACTTGCATTGCTCAGGACCGCTGTGAGTGACAGATTACATTCCTTACTTGCAAATGTTTCGGTACTTATTGGTGATTGTTACTTACTTGTATGAAACATCTGATGCAGTTTGTTCCTTGATTACTTAATTGTATGCTAGTAACGTATGATAGACACTGCTGTAAGTGGACAACAGCCGCTGCATGTTCCTTGTTACTTGCATTGCTCAGGACCGCTGTGAGTGACAGATTGCATTACTTACTTGCATATGTTTCGGTACTTATTGGTGACTGATACTGACTTGTATGGAAACATCTGCTGCTCCTTGTTCCATGATTACTTAATTGTATCCTAGGAACGTATGATAGACACTGCTGAAACTGGACAACTGCTGCTGCATGTTCCTTGATTACTTGAATTGCTCCGGACCGCTGTGAGTGACAGATTGCATTACTTACTTGCTTATGTTTCGGTACCTATTGGTGATTGTTACTGACTTGTATGGAAACATCTGCAGCTGCTTGTTTCTTGATTACTTAATTATATGTTAGGAACGTATGATAGACACTGCTGAAACTGGACAACTGCTGCTGCATGTTCCTTGATTACTTGCATTTCTCAGGACCGCTGTGAGTGACAGTTTGCACTACTTACTTGCATATGTTTCGGTACTTATTGGTGATTGTTACTGACTTGTATGGAAACAATAGCTGCTGCTTGTTCTTAATTACTTAATTGTATGTTAGGAACGTATGATAGACACTGCTGAAACTGGACAACTGCTGCTGCATGTTCCTTGATTACTTGCATTGCTCAGGACCGCTGTGAGTAACAGATTGCACTACTTACTTGCATATGTTTTGGTACTTATTGGTGATTGTTACTGACTTGTATGGAAACATCTGCTGCTGCTTATTCCTTGATTACTTAATTGTATGTTAGGAACATATGATAGACACTGTTGAAACTGGAAAACTGCTACTCCATGTTCCTTGATTACTTGCATTGCTCAGGACCGCTGTAAGTTGATAGATTGCATTACTTACTTGCATATGTTTCGGTACTATTGGTGATTGTTACTGACTTGTTTGGAAACATCTGCTGCTGCTTGTTCCTTGATTACTTAATTATATGTTAGGAACGTATGATAGACACTGCTGAAACTGGACAACTGCTGATGCATGTTCCTTGATTACTTGCATTTCTCAGGACCGCTGTGAGTGACAGATTGTACTACTTACTTGCATATGTTTCGGTACTTATTGGTGATTGTTACTGACTTGTATGGAAACATCAGCTGCTGCTTGTTCTTAATTACTTCATTGTATGTTAGGAACGTATGATAGACACCGCTGAAACTGGACAACTGCTGCTGCATGTTCCTTGATTACTTGCATTGCTCAGGACCGCTGTGAGTAACAGATTGCACTACTTACTTGCATATGTTTTGGTACTAATTGATGATTGTTACTGACTTGTATGGAAACATCTGTTGCTGCTTGTTCCATGATTACTTAATTGTATCCTAGGAACGTATGATAGACACTGCTGAAACTGGACAACTGCTGCAGCATGTTCCTTGATTACTTGCATTGCTCAGGACCGCTGTGAGTGACAGATTGCATTGCTTACTTGCATATGTTACGGTACTTATTGGTGATTCTTACTGACTTTTATGGAAACATCTGATGCAGTTTGTTTCTTGATTACTTAATTGTATGCTAGTAACGTATGATAGACACTGTTGTAAGTGGACAACAGCCGCTGCATGTTCCTTGTTACTTGCATTGCTCAGGACCGCTGTGAGTGACAGATTGCATTTCTTACTTGCATATGTTTCGGTATTTATTGGTGACTGATACTGACTTGTATGGAAACATATGCTGCTGGTTGTTCCATGATTACTTAATTGTATCCTAGGAACGTATGATAGACACTGCTGAAACAGGACAACTGCTGCAGCATGTTCCTTGATTACTTGCATTGCTCAGGACCGCTGTGAGTGACAGATTACATTCCTTACTTGCAAATGTTTCGGTACTTATTGGTGATTGTTACTGACTTTTATGGAAACATCTGTTGCTGCTTGTTCCATGATTACTTAATTGTATGTTAGGAAGTTACGATAGATACTGATGAAACTGGACAACTGCTGCTGCATGTTCCTTGATTACTTGCATTGCTCCGGACCGCTGTGAGTGACAGATTGCATTACTTACTTGCTTATGTTTCGGTACCTATTGGTGATTGTTACTGACTTGTATGGAAACATCTGCAGCTGCTTGTTCCTTGATTACTTAATTGTATGTTAGGAACGTATGATAGACACTTCTAAAACTTGACAACTGCTGCTGCATGTTCCTTGATTACTTGCATTTCTCAGGACCGCTGTGAGTGACAGATTGCACTACTTACTTGCACATGTTTCGGTACTTATTGGTGATTGTTACTGACCTGTATGGAAACATCTGTTGCTGCTTATTCCTTGATTACTTAATTGTATGTTAGGAACATATGATAGACATTTATGAAACTAGACAACTGCTGTTGCATGGTCCTTGATTACTTGCATTGCTCAGGACCGCTGTGAGTGACAGATTACATTCCTTACTTGCAAATGTTTCGGTACTTATTGGTGATTGTTACTGACTTGTATGAAACATCTGATGCAGTTTGTTTCTTGATTACTTAATTGTATGCTAGTAACGTATGATAGACATTGCTGTAAGTGGACAACAGCCGCTGCATGTTCCTTGTTACTTGCATTGCTCAGGACCGCTGTGAGTGACAGATTACATTCCTTACTTGCAAATGTTTCGGTACTTATTGGTGATTGTTACTGACTTTTATGGAAACATCTGTTGCTGCTTGTTCCATGATTACTTAATTGTATGTTAGGAAGTTACGATAGATACTGATGAAACTGGACAACTGCTGCTGCATGTTCCTTGATTACTTGCATTGCTCCGGACCGCTGTGAGTGACAGATTGCATTACTTACTTGCTTATGTTTCGGTACCTATTGGTGATTGTTACTGACTTGTATGGAAACATCTGCAGCTGCTTGTTCCTTGATTACTTAATTGTATGTTAAGAACGTATGATAGACACTTCTGAAACTTGACAACTGCTGCTGCATGTTCCTTGATTACTTGCATTTCTCAGGACCGCTGTGAGTGACAGATTGCACTACTTACTTGCACATGTTTCGGTACTTATTGGTGATTGTTACTGACCTGTATGGAAACATCTGCTGCTGCTTATTCCTTGATTACTTAATTGTATGTTAGGAACATATGATAGACATTTATGAAACTAGACAACTGCTGTTGCATGGTCCTTGATTACTTGCATTGCTCAGGACCGCTGTGAGTGACAGATTACATTCCTTACTTGCAAATGTTTCGGTACTTATTGGTGATTGTTACTGACTTGTATGAAACATCTGATGCAGTTTGTTTCTTGATTACTTAATTGTATGCTAGTAACGTATGATAGACATTGCTGTAAGTGGACAACAGCCGCTGCATGTTCCTTGTTACTTGCATTGCTCAGGACCGCTGTGAGTGACAGATTGCATTACTTACTTGCATATGTTTCGGTATTTATTGGTGACTGATACTGACTTGTATGGAAACATATGCTGCTGGTTGTTCCATGATTACTTAATTGTATCCTAGGAACGTATGATAGACACTGCTGAAACAGGACAACTGCTGCAGCATGTTCCTTGATTACTTGCATTGCTCAGGACCGCTGTGAGTGACAGATTGCATTGCTTACTTGCATATGTTTCGGTACTTATTGGTGATTCTTACTGACTTCTATGGAAACATCTGTTGCTGCTTGTTCCATGATTACTTAATTGTATGTTAGAAAGTTACGATAGACATTGATGAAACTGGACAACTACTGCTGCATGTTCCTTGATTACTTGCATTTCTCAGGACCGCTGTGAGTGACAGATTGTACTACTTACTTGCATATGTTTCGGTACTTATTGGTGATTGTTACTGACTTGTATGGAAACATCAGCTGCTGCTTGTTCTTAATTACTTAATTTTATGTTAGGAACGTATGATAGACACCGCTGAAACTGGACAACTGCTGCTGCATGTTCCTTGATTACTTGCATTGCTCAGGACCGCTGTGAGTAACAGATTGCACTACTTACTTGCATATGTTTTGGTACTAATTGGTGATTGTTACTGACTTGTATGGAAACATCTGCTGCTGCTTGTTCCATGATTACTTAATTGTATCCTAGGAACGTATGATAGACACTGCTGAAACTGGACAACTGCTGGAGCATGTTCCTTGATTACTTGCATTGCTCAGGACCGCTGTGAGTGACAGATTGCATTGCTTACTTGCATATGTTACGGTACTTATTGGTGATTCTTACTGACTTTTATGGAAACATCTGATGCAGTTTGTTTCTTGATTACTTAATTGTATGCTAGTAACGTATGATAGACACTGCTGTAAGTGGACAACAGCCGCTGCATGTTCCTTGTTACTTGCATTGCTCAGAACCGCTGTGAGTGACAGATTGCATTACTTACTTGCATATGTTTCGGTATTTATTGGTGACTGATACTGACTTGTATGGAAACATATGCTGCTGGTTGTTCCATGATTACTTAATTGTATCCTAGGAACGTATGATAGACACTGCTGAAACAGGACAACTGCTGCAGCATGTTCCTTGATTACTTGCATTGCTCAGGACCGCTGTGAGTGACAGATTACATTCCTTACTTGCAAATGTTTCGGTACTTATTGGTGATTGTTACTGACTTTTATGGAAACATCTGTTGCTGCTTGTTCCATGATTACTTAATTGTATGTTAGGAAGTTACGATAGATACTGATGAAACTGGACAACTGCTGCTGCATGTTCCTTGATTACTTGCATTGCTCCGGACCGCTGTGAGTGACAGATTGCATTACTTACTTGCTTATGTTTCGGTACCTATTGGTGATTGTTACTAACTTGTATGGAAACATCTTCAGCTGCTTGTTCCTTGATTACTTAATTGTATGTTAGGAACGTATGATAGACAGTTCTGAAACTTGACAACTGCTGCTGCATGTTCCTTGATTACTTGCATTTCTCAGGACCGCTGTGAGTGACAGATTGCACTACTTACTTGCACATGTTTCGGTACTTATTGGTGATTGTTACTGACCTGTATGGAAACATCTGCTGCTGCTTATTCCTTGATTACTTAATTGTATGTTAGGAACATATGATAGACATTTATGAAACTAGACAACTGCTGTTGCATGGTCCTTGATTACTTGCATTGCTCAGGACCGCTGTGAGTGACAGATTACATTCCTTACTTGCAAATGTTTCGGTACTTATTGGTGATTGTTACTGACTTGTATGAAACATCTGATGCAGTTTGTTTCTTGATTACTTAATTGTATGCTAGTAACGTATGATAGACATTGCTGTAAGTGGACAACAGCCGCTGCATGTTCCTTGTTTTACTTGCATTGCTCAGGACCGCTGTGAGTGACAGATTGCATTACTTACTTGCATATGTTTCGGTATTTATTGGTGACTGATACTGACTTGTATGGAACATATAGGCTGCTGGTTGTTCCATGATTACTTAATTGTATCCTAGGAACGTATGATAGACACTGCTGAAACAGGACAACTGCTGCAGCATGTTCCTTGATTACTTGCATTGCTCAGGACCGCTGTGAGTGACAGATTGCATTGCTTACTTGCATATGTTTCGGTACTTATTGGTGATTCTTACTGACTTCTATGGAAACATCTGTTGCTGCTTGTTCCATGATTACTTAATTGTATGTTAGAAAGTTACGATAGACATTGATGAAACTGGACAACTACTGCTGCATGTTCCTAGCATTGCTCCGGACCGCTGTGAGTGACAGATTGCATTACTTACTTGCTTATGTTTTGGTACCTATTGGTGATTGTTACTGACTTGTATGGAAACATCTGCTGCTGCTTATTCCTTGATTACTTAATTGTATGTTAGGAATGTATGATAGACACAGCTGAAACTAGACAACTGCTGTTGCATGGTCCTTGATTACTTGCATTGCTCAGGACCGCTGTGAGGGATAGATTACATTCCTTACTTGCAAATGTTTCGGTACTTATTGGTGATTGTTACTGACTTGTATGTAACATCTGATGCAGTTTGTTCCTTGATTACTTAATTGTATGCTAGTAATGTATGATAGACACTGCTGTAAATGGACAACAGGCGCTGCATGTTCCTTGTTACTTGCATTGCTCAGGTCCGCTGTGAGTGACAGATTGCATTGCTTACTAGCATATGTTTCGGTACTTATTGGTGACTGATACTGACTTGTATGGAAACATCTGTTGCTCCTTGTTCCATGATTACTTAATTGTATGTTAGGAACGTATGATAGACACTGCTGAAAGTAGACAACTGCTGTTGCATGGTCCTTGATTACTTGCATTGTTCAGGACCGTTGTGAGTGACAGATTGCATTACTTACTTGCATATGTTTCGGTACTTATTGGTGACTGATACTGACTTGTATGGAAACATCTGCTACTCCTTGTTCCATGATTACTTAATTGTATCCTAGGAACGTATGATAGACACTGCTGAAACTGGACAACTGCTGCTGCATGTTCCTTGATTACTTGCATTGCTCCGGACCGCTGTGAGTGACAGATTGCATTACTTACTTGCTTATGTTTCGGTTCCTTTTGGTGATTGTTACTGACTTGTATGGAAACATCTGCTGCTGCTTGTTTTTTGATTACTTAATTATATGTTAGGTACGTATGATAGACACTGCTGAAACTGGACAACTGCTGCTGCATGTTCCTTGATTACTTGCATTTCTCAGGACCGCTGTGAGTGACAGATTGCACTACTTACTTGCATATGTTTCGGTACTTATTGGTGATTGTTACTGACTTGTATGGAAACATCTGCTGCTGCTTATTCCTTGATTACTTAATTGTATGTTAGGAACGTATGATAGACACTGCTGAAACTGGAAAACTGCTACCGCATGTTCCTTGATTACTTGCATTGCTCAGGACCGCTTAAGTGATAGATTGCATTACTTACTTGCATATGTTTCGGTACTTATTGGTGATTCTTACTGACTTTGATGGAAACATCTATTGCTGCTTGTTCCATGATTACTTAATTGTATGTTAGGAAGTTACGATAGACACTGATGAAACTGGACAACTGCTGCTGCATGTTCCTTGATTACTTGCATTGCTCCGGACGGCTGTGAGTGACAGATTGCATTACCTACTTGCTTATGTTTCGGTACCTATTGGTGATTTTTAATTACTTGTATGGAAACATCTGCTGCTGCTTATTCCTTGATTACTTAATTGTATGTTAGGAACGTATGATAGACACTGCTGAAAGTAGACAACTGCTGTTGCATGGTCCTTGATTACTTGCATTGTTCAGGACCGCTGTGAGTGACAGATTGCATTACTTACTTGCATATGTTTCGGTACTTATTGGTGACTGATACTGACTTGTATGGAAACATCTGCTGCTCCTTGTTCCATGATTACTTAATTGTATCCTAGAACGTACGATAGACACTGCTGAAACTGGACAACTGCTGCTGCATGTTCCTTGATTACTTGCATTGCTCCGGACCGCTGTGAGTGACAGATTGCATTACTTACTTGCTTATGTTTCGGTACCTATTGGTGATTGTTACTGACTTGTATGGAAACATCTGCTGCTGCTTGTTTCTTGATTACTTAATTATATGTTAGGTACGTATGATAGACACTGCTGAAACTGGACAACTGCTGCTGCATGTTCCTTGATTACTTGCATTTCTCAGGACCGCTGTGAGTGATAGATTGCACTACTTACTTGCATATGTTTCGGTACTTATTGGTGATTGTTACTGACTTGTATGGAAACATCAGCTGTTGCTTGTTCTTAATTACTTAATTGTATGTTAGGAACGTATGATAGACACTGCTGAAACTGGACAACTGTTGATGCATGTTCCTTGATTACTTGCATTGCTCAGGACTGCTGTGAGTAACAGATTGCACTACTTACTTGCATATGTTTTGGTACTTATTGGTGATTGTTACTGACTTGTATGGAAACATCTGCTGCTGCTTATTCCTTGATTACTTAATTGTATGTTAGGAACGTATGATAGACACTGCTGAAACTGGAAAACTGCTACCGCATGTTCCTTGATTACTTGCATTGCTCAGGACCGCTTAAGTGATAGATTGCATTACTTACTTGCATATGTTTCGGTACTTATTGGTGATTCTTACTGAGTTTTATGGAAACATTTGTTGCTGCTTGTTCCATGATTACTTAATTGTATGTTAGGAAGTTACGATAGACACTGATGAAACTAGACAACTGCTGCTGCATGTTCCTTGATTACTTGCATTGCTCCGGACGGCTGTGAGTGACAGATTGCATTTCCTACTTGCTTATGTTTCGGTACCTATTGGTGATTTTTACTGACTTGTATGGAAACATCTGCTGCTGCTTATTCCTTGATTACTTAATTGTATGTTAGGAACGTATGATAGACACTGCTGAAAGTAGACAACTGCTGTTGCATGGTCCTTGTTTACTTGCATTGCTCAGGACCGCTGTGATGGACAGATTGCATTACTTACTTGCATATGTTTCGGTACTTATTGGTGACTGATACTGACTTGTATGGAAACATCTGCTGCTCCTTGTTCCATGATTACTTAATTGTATCCTAGGAACGTATGATAGACACTGCTGAAACTGGACAACTGCTGCTGCATGTTCCTTGATTACTTGCATTGCTCCGGACCGCTGTGAGTGACAGAGTGCATTACTTACTTGCTTATGTTTCGGTACCTATTGGTGATTGTTACTGACTTGTATGGAAACATCTGCTGCTGCTTGTTTCTTGATTACTTAATTATATGTTAGGAACGTATGATAGACACTGCTGAAACTGGACAACTGCTGCTGCATGTTCCTTGATTACTTGCATTTCTCAGGACCGCTGTGAGTGACAGATTGCACTACTTACTTGCATATGTTTCGGTACTTATTGGTGATTGTTACTGACTTGTATGGAAACATCAGCTGCTGCTTGTTCTTAATTACTTAATTGTATGTTAGGAACGTATGATAGACACTGCTGAAACTGGACAACTGCTGCTGCATGTTCCTTGATTACTTGCATTGCTCAGGACCGCTGTGAGTAACAGATTGCACTACTTACTTGCATATGTTTTGGTACTTATTGGTGATTGTTACTGACTTGTATGGAAACATCTGCTGCTGCTTATTCCTTGATTACTTAATTGTATGTTAGGAACGTATGATAGACACTGCTGAAACTGGAAAACTACTACCGCATGTTCCTTGATTACTTGCATTGCTCAGGACCGCTTAAGTGATAGATTGCATTACTTACTTGCATATGTTTCGGTACTTATTGGTGATTCTTACTGACTTTTATGGAAACATCTGTTGCTGCTTGTTCCATGATTACTTAATTGTATGTTTGGAAGTTACGATAGACACTGATGAAACTGGACAACTGCTGCTGCATGTTCCTTGATTACTTGCATTGCTCCGGACGGCTGTGAGTGACAGATTGCATTACCTACTTGCTTATGTTTCGGTACCTATTGGTGATTTTTACTGACTTGTATGGAAACATCTGCTGCTGCTTATTCCTTGATTACTTAATTGTATGTTAGGAACGTATGATAGACACTGCTGAAAGTAGACAACTGCTGTTGCATGGTCCTTGATTACTTGCAATGCTCAGGACCGCTGTGAGTGACACATTGCATTACTTACTTGCATATGTTTCGGTACTTATTGGTGACTGGTACTGACTTGTATGGAAACATCTGCTGCTGCTTGTTCCATGATTACTTAATTGTATCCTAGGAACGTATGATAGACACTGCTGAAACAGGACAACTGCTGCAGCATGTTCCTTGATTACTTGCATTGCTCAGGACCGCTGTGAGTGACAGATTGCAATGCTTACTTGCATATGTTTTGGTACTTATTGGTGATTGTTACTGACTTTTATTGAAACATCTGTTGCTGCTTGTTCCAAGATTACTTAATTGTATGTTAGGAAGTTACGATAGACACTGATGAAACTGGACAACTACTGCTGCATGTTCCTGGATTACTTGCATTTCTCAGGACCGCTGTGAGTGACAGATTGCACTACTTACTTGCATATGTTTCGGTACTTATTGGTGATTGTTACTCACTTGTATGGAAGCATCAGTTGCTGCTTGTTCCTTAATTACTTAATTGTATGTTAGGAACGTATGATAGACACTGCTGAAATTGGACAACTGCTGCTGCATGTTCCTTGATTACTTGCATTGCTCAGGACCGTTGTGAGTGACAGATTGCACTACTTACTTGCATATGTTTCGGTACTTATTGGTGATTGTTACTAACTTGTATGGAAACATCTGCTACTGCTTATTCCTTGATAACTTAATTGTATGTTAGGAACGTATGATAGACACTGCTGAAACTGGAAAACTGCTACTCCATGTTCCTTGATTACTTGCATTGCTCAGGACCGCTGTGAGTGACAGATTGCATTACTTACTTGCATATGTTTCGGTACTTATTGGTGACTGATACTGACTTGTGTGGAAACATCTGCTGCTGCTTGTTCCATGATTACTTAATTGTATCCTAGGAACGTATGATAGACACTGCTGAAACAGGACAACTACTGCAGCATGTTCCTTGATTACTTGCATTGCTCAGGACCGCAGTGAGTGACAGATTGCAATGCTTACTTGCATATGTTTCGGTACTTATTGGTGATTGTTACTGACTTTTATGGAAACATCTGTTGCTGCTTGTTCCATGATTACTTAATTGTATGTTAGGAAGTTACGATAGACAATGATGAAACTGGACAACTGCTCCTGCATGTTCCTTGATTACTTGCATTGCTCCGGACCGCTGTGAGTGACAGATTGCATTACTTACTTGCTTATGTTTCGGTACTTATTGGTGATTGTTACTGACTTTTATGGAAACATCTGTTGCTGCTTGTTCCTTGATTACTTAATTGTATGTTAGGAAATTACGATAGACACTGCTGAAACTAGACAACTGCTGTTGCATGGTCCTTGATTACTTGCATTGCTCAGGACCGCTGTGAGTGACAGATTGCATTACTTACTTGCATATGTTTCGGTACTTATTGGTGACTGATACTGACTTGTATGGAAACATCTGCTGCTCCTTGTTCCATGATTACTTAATTGTATCCTAGGAACGTATGATAGACACTGCTGAAACTGGACAACTGCTGCTGCATGTTCCTTGATTACTTGCATTGCTCCGGACGGCTGTGAGTGACAGATTGCATTACTTACTTGCTTATGTTTCGGTACCTATTGGTGATTGTTACTGACTTGTATGGAAACATCTGCTACTGCTTGTTTCTTGATTACTTAATTATATGTTAGGAACGTATGATAGACACTGCTGAAACTGGACAACTGCTGCATGTTCCTTGATTACTTGCATTTCTCAGGACCGCTGTGAGTGACAGAATGCACTACTTACTTGCATATGTTTCGGTACTTATTGGTGATTGTTACTGACTTGTATGGAAACATCAGCTGCTGCTTGTTCTTAATTACTTAATTGTATGTTAAGAACGTATGATAGACACTGCTGAAACTGTACAACTGCTGCTGCATGTTCCTTGATTACTTGCATTGCTCCGGACCGCTGTGAGTAACAAATTGCACTACTTACTTGCATATGTTTTGGTACTTATTGGTGATTGTTACTGACTTGTATGGAAACATCTGCTGCTGCTTATTCCTTGATTACTTAATTGTATGTTAGGAACGTATGATAGACACTGCTGAAACTGGAAAACTGCTACTCCATGTTCCTTGATTACTTGCATTGCTCAGGACCGCTGTAAGTTGATAGATTGCATTACTTACTTGCATATGTTTCGGTACTTATTGGTGATTGTTACTGACTTGTTTGGAAACATCTGCTGCTGCCTGTTCCTTGATTACTTAATTATATGTTAGGAACGTATGATAGACACTGCTGAAACTGGACAACTGCTGCTGCATGTTCCTTGATTACTTGCATTTCTCAGGACCGCTGTGAGTGACAGATTGCACTACTTACTTGCATATGTTTCGGTACTTATTGGTGATTGTTACTGACTTGTATGGAAACGTCAGCTGCTGCTTGTTCTTAATTACTTAATTGTATGTTAGGAACGTATGATAGACACCGCAGAAACTGGACAACTGCTGCTGCATGTTCCTTGATTACTTGCATTGCTCAGGACCGCTGTGAGTAACAGATTGCACTACTTACTTGCATATGTTTTGGTACTAATTGGTGATTGTTACTGACTTGTATGGAAACATCTGCTGCTGCTTGTTCCATGATTACTTAATTGTATCCTAGGAACGTATGATAGACACTGCTGAAACTGGACAACTGCTGCATCATGTTCCTTGATTACTTGCATTGCTCAGGACCGCTGTGAGTGACAGATTGCATTGCTTACTTGCATATGTTTCGGTACTTATTGTTGATTCTTACTGACTTTTATGGAAAGATCTGATGCAGTTTGTTCCTTGATTACTTAATTGTATGCTAGTAACGTATGATAGACACTGCTGTAAGTGGACAACAGCCGCTGCATGTTCCTTGTTACTTGCATTGCTCAGGACCACTGTGAGTGACAGATTGCATTACTTACTTGCATATGTTTCGGTATTTATTGGTGACTGATACTGACTTGTATGGAAACATCTGCTGCTGGTTGTTCCATGATAACTTAATTGTATCCTAGGAACGTATGATAGACACTGCTGAAACAGGACAACTGCTACAGCATGTTCCTTGATTACTTGCATTGCTCAGGACCGCTGTGAGTGACAGATTGCATTGCTTACTTGCATATGTTTCGGTACTTATTGGTGATTCTTACTGACTTTTATGGAAACATCTGTTGCTGCTTGTTCCATGATTACTTAATTGTTTGTTAGAAAGTTACGATAGACATTGATGAAACTGGACAACTACTGCTGCATGTTCCTAGCATTGCTCCGGACCGCTGTGAGTGACAGATTGCATTACTTACTTGCTTATGTTTCGGTACCTATTGGTGATTGTTACTGACTTGTATGGAAACATCTGCTGCTGCTTATTCCTTGATTACATAATTGTATGTTAGGAACGTATGATAGACACTGCTGAAACTAGACAACTGCTGTTGCATGGTCCTTGATTACTTGCATTGCTCAGGACCGCTGTGAGTGATAGATTACATTCCTTACTTGCAAATGTTTCGGTACTTATTCGTGATTGTTACTGACTTGTATGTAACATCTGATGCAGTTTGTTCCTTGATTACTTAAATCTATGCTAGTAATGTATGATAGACACTGCTGTAAGTGGACAACAGCCGCTGCATGTTCCTTGTTACTTGCATTGCTCAGGACCGCTGTGAGTGACAGATTGCATTACTTACTTGCATATGTTTCGGTACTTATTGGTGACTGATACTGACTTGTATGGAAACATCTGCTGCTCCTTGTTCCATGATTACTTAATTGTATGTTAGGAACGTATGATAGACACTGCTGAAATTGGACAACTGCTGCTGCATGTTCCTTGATTACTTGCATTGCTCAGGACCGCTGTGAGTGATAGATTGCACTACTTACTTGGATATGTTTCGGTACTTATTGGTGATTGTTACTAACTTGTATGGAAACATCTGCTACTGCTTATTCCTTGATAACTTAATTGTATGTTAGGAACGTATGATAGACACTGCTGAAACTGGAAAACTGCTACTCCATGTTCCTTGATTACTTGCATTGCTCAAGACCGCTGTGAGTGACAGATTGCATTACTTACTTGCATATGTTTCGGTACTTATTGGTGACTGATACTGACTTGTATGGAAACATCTGCTGCTGCTTGTTCCATGATTACTTATTTATATCCTAGGAACGTATGATAGACACTGCTGAAACAGGACAACTGCTGCAGCATGTTCCTTGATTACTTGCATTGCTCAGGACCGCAGTGAGTGACAGATTGCAATGCTTACTTGCATATGTTTCGGTACTTATTGGTGATTGTTACTGACTTGTATGTAACATCTGATGCAGTTTGTTCCTTGATTACTTAATTGTATGCTAGTAATGTATGATAGACACTGCTGTAAGTGGACAACAGCCGCTGCATGTTCCTTGTTACTTGCATTGCTCAGGACCGCTGTGAGTGACAGATTGCATTACTTACTTGCATATGTTTCGGTACTTATTGGTGACTGATACTGACTTGTATGGAAACATCTGCCGCTTCTTGTTCCATGATTACTTAATTGTATCCTAGGAACGTATGATAGACACTGCTGAAACTGGACAACTGCTGCTGCATGTTCCTTGATTACTTGCATTGCTCCGGACCGCTGTGAGTGACAGATTGCATTACTTACTTGCTTATGTTTCGGTACCTATTGGTGATTGTTACTGACTTGTATGGAAACATCTGCTGCTGCTTGTTTCTTGATTACTTAATTATATGTTAGGAACGTATGATAGACACTGCTGAAACTGGACAACTGCTGCTGCATGTTCCTTGATTACTTGCATTTCTCAGGACCGCTGTGAGTGACAGATTGCACTACTTACTTGCATATGTTTCGGTACTTATTGGTGGTTGTTACTGACTTGTATGGAAACATCAGCTGCTGCTTGTTCCTTGATTACTTAATTGTATGTTAGGAACTATGATAGACACTGCTGAAACTGGACAACTTGTAACATCCAAGTTACCACAAACAGTACACGTCATAATATTTCATTTCATTAAGTAATAAATATTACTAATAGTTTGATACCACAGGTCCATCAGCCTGAATACTTAATTACAACAATATTCAAAAAAGTCAAATGGTGGTCTAAACTAGCTTCTAAATCTTCAATCAGAGTGCGGAAGACTGAACAAGCTACCCGAGACCGCATCATCTTTTCAAAATAGGCGCCAATCAAAAGTCCAAAAGTCTGCTATTCATCAAAGTTCAGATTCACTTAGCCTGGGATGAACTACCTGTTATGATCTTGCCTTTATCAGCTTTTCCTGTAAAAGAGTTGTCATGACAGAGTAAGCTAACAATGCTTAGTGAGTAAACAGAGTTCCATTAGCTACCACACATATATAACATACTATCAGCTCCTGCCGGCAAGTCACTACGTCCGGAGACAGCAATAGGTTGGGAGACAACCCAGTTTGTTTTCCCCTATGTAAAGCCGAAGCCCTACGGGAAGTGTATGGAAACAAGTCATATAGGAAAGGAATCTGCAGAATTCCCTCCTGTGAATGGAGATCTCGCATTCGGTCCTATCGGATGATGCAGTATGCAACGGCAAGTATATAAACAGTCAAGTAAGCAGTAAGCATGATTCGTATTTACATGAAATGTAAAAGTGAACATGCAATCAAGGCAATTCAAGTGTCTAGCTTCAGTAATGTCAAAAGTACGCTTCTATAATACAATAAAGTATAAAAGAAAACATGCAGCAACAAACGGAAGTTTCCATACAGTCCATGACATTCACCAATAAGTATCGAAACATATGCATGTAATTAATGAAATCTGTCACTCACAGTGGTCCGTAGTCAGATAATGCTTAACGAGTTAAGCTGTTCAGTTTACTCTGTCAAATCGACGGGTTCCTGCATTTCAGTTTCAAGTCTGACATATTAATGTCAAGTCCGAGTCATACTCTATATAACCCTAGTTATATATATTCAGGTTATTGTCATTACTGGTTATCGAGTCTGAGGTAGTTCCTATCGTCCCAAGGTGAGTCTATTCTTATTAGATTAATACGATCCATCTAATTACAGATGTGTGGTCTTGAAACAAAGCCAATCGTATTTCTAGCAAGGTGTAACATGCCATACACATTCTAAAGATTCATACAGAGTCGGTTAATTTGTTTGTGCTTAAAATAGATATGCAACTTGAACTTGTGAGTTTTATCATAGTCATATTATACTTTTAATTACAATAGGTTGATTAATCACTTAATCTGATTTTAGGAATTTAACTTTGGCCAGGAACAAACTCAGATTCGAATTAAGGAGGCTAGATTCGAACCAGATTCTTTCGAATCTACTTGCTTAGATTCGAAAATGGCACAAACTCGAGACAAGGAGCAGATTCGAAGACCACCTAGATTCGAAGACCACCTAGATTCGAAGACCTTGCTTAGATTCGAACCACAACCAATTCGAATCTATGGATTCGAGACACAACACACAAAGAGAATAGATTCGGACAATGTATAGACTCGAAGCCCACACAGATTCGAAGCAACCAATTTCAATTCTAGGAATTAGATTCGAAGCTAATAGATTCTAAGGCAGATAGATTCGAAAATTGACACAGATTTGAAGGTAGCTTACTAGACTCGAACCTACTTAGTTTCGAAGGCATAGACTCGAACACACTCAGATTCGAGACACACACAATTCGAGTCTAGGCTTGAATCTCTCGAATCTGATCATCTTGTTCATCGGTTTTCCAGGTTTTAACTACGAACTTGAACAAAAATGAGGGAGAAATAGTTACTAACCTTCGTCCAAGCAATATCCTTCGTCTATGGATGATTTTCAAGCAAGAACAGGTCCTAAACGAGGGCAAATCAGCTTCAAAAGTAAGGAATTTGAGCAAACTCGAGTTTGCTCATTCAAAACCGAAACAAAAGCCAGAAGAATGGTCGATCTTACCTAAAATCCGGACGAAATCAAACAAGAAATGGCAGATTCGTGATGAACTCGACGATCTCTATCCAATGTCGTATGAAACACGAGAATCCGACGGTTGGATTTGGAGAAAAGCTAGAGAGAAGAAGTATCTTAGAGAGAGAGAGAAGAATCAAATTTCCAAACTTGAAATGTGAGGAGTGGAGCTCCTATTTATAGGGAAAAATGGAAAATCAGATATTCTACTGAATTTTCCGGAATTGACCAACTTTTATTTCAGCTAATTTTGGGCAACTTTTCATAATTAAATTATAACTTAATATAATTAACTATATAAGATTCATGTTTTCGGTTAATTACTAATATTTGGATAAAATTGCTTTATTATCAAAAGTCTGATGCTGTAATTTATATTTAATAAATTACGGGCTGTTACAATCTTCCCCCGTTAAAATGATTCCGTCCTCGGAATCGACTAGGACAGGAATAACTTCGGATACTTTTGCCTAATCTCGCCTTCTCGTTCCCAAGTTTCTCATTATTGATTATACGCTCGGGCTCTTCCTCGTATCGCAACTGTTCATCAATTGCACGCCTTTCCAAGGAATCACAGCTTCAGCGTCAGGTAAACACTTTCGAAGATTACTAACGTGAAATACGTCATGAATTCCAGACATTTCGGCAGGCAACTTTAGCCTGTAGGCTTGCAATCCTATACGCTCGAGAATTTCAAAAGGACCCACAAATCAAGGGCTCAACTTCCCCCGTTTGCCGAACCTTACAATTCCTTTTCTTGGCGAAACTTTCAGCAACACTTTATCTCCAACTTCAAACACAGTCGGCTTACGTCTTCTATCATGATACTTCTTTTGTCTGTCTTGAGAAGTCTGTATCCGCTGCCGAATCAATTGTAGCTGATCATGGGCTTCTTGCAGAATCGCTGGTCCAGGGATCGGGCGTTCACCTGTTTCCCTCCAACAGGTTGGGGTTCTGCATCGACGTCCGTACAAAAGCTGATATGGAGGCATACCAATAGTCGAGTGATAACTATTGTTATAAGCAAACTTCACAAACGGCAGGTGAGTATCCCAACTTCCATCGAGATCAATCACCCAAGCATGTAACATATCTTCTAAGGTCAAAATTGTCCTCTCACTTTGCCCGTCAGTTTCAGGATGATAGGCGGTGCTAATCTTAAGTTCAGTCCCTAGTCCATTCTGAAAAGTCTCCAAAAACGAGAAGTAAATTTGCTGTCACGGTCAGATACTATAGACAATGGCACACCATATCTAGTCACGATTCCCTTTACGTAAAATTCAGCTAACTTTTCGAGGCGTTCATCTTCACGTAAGGGTAGGAGTTGTGCTGACTTAGTAAGTCGATCCACTATTACTCTTATAGAGTCATGATTCCGCTTAATCCTGGGCAGCTTCGTCATAAAGTCCATGATCATGTGGTCCCACTTCCATTCCGGGACTGGCAATGGTTGTGGTACCCCATACGGCTTCCGATGTTCCGATTTGACTTGTAAACAAGTCATGCAATTTTCTACATATCGTCCTACGTCCTTCTTCATTCCAGGCCACCAATATTCCGTTTTCAAAATTTGGTACATTATAGTAGAACCAGGATGTACCGAAAATTTTGACATATGAGCCTCCGACAGAAATTTGATCACGAATTTCCTCCTAATCTAGGGACCTATATTCTATTCATGAACCGTTTAAGACCATGATTATCAAGGGTCAGCTTGGTCACATAAATAACCATTCGTTCAGATTTCAAGCTCTCATCCCGAATGGCTTCGGTCTGAGCGGCAATAATCGACTCAGGCAAGGCAGACTCCAAAACAACAGAAGTCAAGGCGTAACATCGGGTATAATGGTCTTGTCCGATTTTGCGGCTTAGGGCATCTGCTACAATGTTTGCTATACCGGATTGGTAAAGGATCACATAATTGGAGAATTTTGCGTAGAGTCGCTCTTTTCGTAGCAATTCTAGCAATTCTCGAAAGAGCTTCGCACGGTCAGATTCAGACTTAGAGTAAATCAAAATGTCATCAATAAAGACTATCACTGATTGTCCAGCATTGGTCTACATACTCTATTCATAAGGTCCATAATTGCGGCCGGGGCATTGGTGAGACCGAACGGTATTGCTAGAAACTCCAAAATGGCCGTAACGAGCACGAAATGAGACCTAAATCTCGAGTCTTTCTATCGTCATAAACATAACGTTCACTTCCTTCGGGGGTTCTAATTCTAATTATCCTTTTGGCACAAAGGATTTCAGCATTGATCGTCATGAGCCTGTCCATTCCTATAATAATATCTAATTCTCTAAACCACATCGGTATTAGGTCAAAGTCTAAAGAGGTCTCATCAATCACTAGCTTACAAGAACGAAAGATTCTACCTATAGTCACAAAACTCGAACTCGCAGTTTCTATATCTAACGGTACAGGTAGCATTATTGGGGCAAAATCAAACAGTTTAGCAAACTCTTCAGACACATATGACAGATTAGAGCAAGCATAAACTTAACAAGAAATGTACCCATGACGACATCAGCAGTCTCTTTTGCTTCAACGGCTGTCATCTGGAAAGATCTTGGTTGATTCCTCGGAGCAGAAGAACCCTTGAACGATTGCCGGGGTGAAAATGCAGGCGGTGGAACAAATCGCGGCCGAGTACAGTCTTTAGCATGATGCCCGAACGTGATGCAGTTACGACAAGCCTCATTGCGCTTGGGACATTCTGACCTGTCATGACCTTTCTGCCTACAACAGTAGCACCTCACGAACTCCGGATCACATTTTCCTTTATGAATCTGCCTGCAGCGAGGACAAGCAGATCTTGGCGTAGCGGTCACAGCATAAGATTTAGCCTTTTTTAAAAGGCTGCTTATCTCCCTGCCTTAAACTTTCACTCTCCCTTTCCGATTTCTCAGATTTTTCTTTCTTGCTAGACTTGGCAATAAAAAGAGTCGCTCGCTCCGGATAGATTTCAAGTTTTCCTACTTTAGCAACTTCAACTACTTCCATATCACTTCCCGGTCTGCCAGAATTCACAAAAAGATCCCTTTGACGTCCCTCAGAGGGCTCATGCCTAAGTTTCCTTTTTCGATTCTTCTTGGGCTTTGCTAACATTTCTTCCCTAAAATTCAATTCTAACTCCCGTAACCTAAGTTCTCGCAACCTAAGTTCTTCTTCACGGCGCTTAAAGTCAATTTCACGCTGGATTTCTTCGTCAGTTTGCACAACCGCTTTACCCTTAGTCAGCAAGTCCTTAATTTCCTTAAATCGGTCCTCAACCGACATATCAGTCTGCAGTCGATTCCTATCCATCATCAGCTGAATTTGTCTACGATTTTCATCATTCAGCTTGTGAATGAGATCAAATAATTGAGCCTGCTGGGGAGGCACAAGCGTAGCAGTACTGCTTGAGTCATTAGCAGTATTTTTAGGGGCAGTGCCTAAATCCTCTACATGAACAGATTCTTTGTGTTGATCAGCTGCAGCATCAGCAGCTTTACCAACAGTTGAGGTAGCAGCAATAATTGGATTCTTATCAGCCATTGGCTGAAAATATAAAGGAAATAACTATTATTTCCTGATTCAATTAAGCATAGATCGAGTCATAATACCTACGTCAGATAATCACATCTAAGTTTATAGATATGAAGGCAGTCAGTCAGGCTGGCACAGAGTCAAGTCAAAGTCAAGTCAGTATCAAGCAGTCAATCCCTCCCCCATCCTATCAGTCATCGTCAGCCTATCTTAGGTCAAGTTGTGTGGGTAGTCCTTTACTAATTAGGTTACCCTAGGCCTCGGTGACTTGTTCGGGAACTCAGAGTCACATAGTCCATATCATACCAGTAGTTTAAGTATCGGGTGGCCAATCCGATGATTAAACCGCTGCTCTGATACCAACTTTGTAACATCCAATTTCCACAAACAGTACACGCCATAATATTTCATTTCATAAATAATATTATTAGTTTGATACCACAGGTCCATCAGCCTGAATACTTAATTACAACAATAATTAAAGATCAAATGGTGGTCTAAACTAGCTTCTAAATCTTCAATCAGAGTGCGGAAGACTGAACAAGCTACCCGAGACCGCATCATCTTTTCAAGATAGGCGTCAGCAAAAGTCCAAAAGTCTGCTATTCATCAAATGTCCAGAATCACTTAGCCTGGGACGAACTACCTGCTATGGTCTTGCCTTTATCAGCTTTTCCTGTAAAAGAGTTGTCATGACAGAGTAAGCTAACAATGCTTAGTGAGTTAACAGAGTTCCATTAGTTACCACACATATATAACATACTATCAGCTCCTGCCGGCAAGTCACTACGTCAGAGACGGCAATAGGTTGGGAGACAACCCAGTTTGTTTTCCCCTATGTAAAGCCGAAGCCCTACGGGAAGTGTATGGAAACAAGTCATATAGGAAAGGAATCTGCAGAATTCCCTCCTGTGAATGGAGATCTCGCATTCGGTCCTATCGGATGATGCAGTATGCAACGGCAAGTATATAAACAGTCAAGTAAGCAGTAAGCATGATACGTATTTACATGAAATGTAAAAGTGAACATGCAATGCAATTCAAGTGTCTAGCTTCAGTAATGTCAAAAGTACGCTTCTATGATACAATAAAGTATAAAAGAAAACATGCAGCAACAAACGGAAGTTTCCATACAGTCCATGACATTCACTAATAAGTATCGAAACATATGCATGTAATTAATGAAATCTGTCACTCACAGTGGTCCGTAGTCAGATAATGCTTAACGAGTTAAGCTGTTCAGTTTACTCTGTCAAATCGACGGGTTCCTGCATTTCAGTTTCAAGTCTGGCATATTAATGTCAAGTCCGAGTCATAATCTATATAACCCTAGTTATATATATTCAGGTTATTGTCATTACTGGTTATCGAGTCTGAGGTAGTTCCTATCGTCCCAAGGTGAGTCTATTCTTATCAGATTAATACGATCCATCTAATTACAGATGTGTGGCCTTGAAACAAAGCCAATCGTATTTCTAGCAAGGTGTAACATGCCATACACATTCTAAAGATTCATACAGAGTCGGTTAATTTGTTTGTGCTTAAAATAGATATGCAACTTGAACTTGTGAGTTTTATCATAGACATATTATACTTTTAATTACAATAGGTTGATTAATCACTTAATCTGATTTTAGGAATTTAACTTTGGCCAGGAACAAACTCAGATTCGAATTAAGGAGGCTAGATTCGAACCAGATTCTTTCGAATCTACTTGCTTAGATTCGAGAATGGCACAAACTCGAGACAAGGAGCAGATTCGAAGCACACCTAGATTCGAAGACCACCTAGATTCGAAGACCTTGCTTAGATTCGAACCACAACCAATTCGAATCTATAGATTCGAGACACAACACACAAAGAGAATAGATTCGGACAATGTATAGACTCGAAGCCCACACAGATTCGAAGCAACCAATTTCAATTCTAGGAATTAGATTCGAAGCTAATAGATTCTAAGGCAGATAGATTCGAAAATTGACACAGATTCGAAGGTAGCTTACTAGACTCGAACCTACTTAGTTTCGAAGGCATAGACTCGAACACACTCAGATTCGAGACACACACAATTCGAGTCTAGGCTTGAATCTCTCGAATCTGATCATCTTGTTCATCGGTTTTCCAGGTTTTAACTACGAACTTGAACAAAAATGAGAGAGAAATAGTTACTAACCTTCGTCCAAGCAATATCCTTCGTCTATGGATGATTTTCAAGCAAGAACAGGTCCTAAACGAGGGCAAATCAGCTTCAAAAGTAAGGAATTTGAGCAAACTCGAGTTTGCTCATACAAAACCGAAACAAAAGCCAGAAGAACGGTCGATCTTACCTCAAATCTGGACGAAATCAAACAAGAAATGGCAGATTCGTGAAAAACTCGACGATCTCTTTCCAATGTCGTATGAAACACGAGAATCCGACGGTTGGATTTGGAGAAAAGCTAGAGAGAAGAAGTATCTTAGAGAGAGAGAGAGAGAGAGAGAGAGAGAGAAGAATCAAATTTCCAAACTTGAAATGTGAGGAGTGGAGCTCCTATTTATAGGGAAAAAGGGAA
This sequence comes from Centrapalus pauciflorus, assembly GCA_020465985.1. Classification (NCBI taxonomy): domain Eukaryota; kingdom Viridiplantae; phylum Streptophyta; class Magnoliopsida; order Asterales; family Asteraceae; genus Centrapalus; species Centrapalus pauciflorus. The sequence continues at coordinate 522,157 of JAANYP010000961.1, forward strand.
AATCAGATATTCTACTGAATTTTCCGGAATTGACCAACTTTTATTTCAGCTAATTTTGGGCAACTTTTCATAATTAAATTATAACTTAATATAATTAACTATATAAGATTCATGTTTTCGGTTAATTACTAATATTTGGATAAAATTGTTTTATTATCAAAAGTCTGATGCTGTAATTTATATTTAATAAATTACGGGCTGTTACATTTCGGTACTTATTGGTGATTGTTACTGACTTGTATGGAAACATCTGCTGCTGCATGTTCCTTGATAACTTGCATTGCTCAGGACCGCTGTGATCGACCGATTGCATTACTTACTTGCATATGTTTTGGTACTTGTTGGTGATTGTTACCGACTTGTATAGAAACATCTGCTGCTTCTTGTTCCTAGATTACTTAATTATATGTTAGGAACGTATGGTAGACACTGCTGAAACTGGACAACTGCTGCTGCATGTTCCTTGATTACTTGCATTGATCAGGACCGCTGTGAGGGTCAAATTGCATTACTTACTTGCATATGTTTCGGTACTTATTGGTGATTGTTACAGACTTGTATGGAAACATCGGCTGCTGCTTGTTCCTTGATTACTTAATTGATGTTAGGAACGTATGATAGACACTGCTGAAATTGGACTACTGCTACTGCATGTTCCTTGATTACTTGCGTTGCTCAGGACCGCTGTGATTGACAGATTGCATTACTTACTTGCATATGTTTCGGTACTTATTGGTGATTGTTACTGACTTGTTTGAAATCATCGTCTGCTGCTTGTTCCTTCATTACTTAATTATATGTTAGGAACGTTTGATGGACACTTCTAAAACTGGACAACTGCTGCTGCATAATGCTTGATTACTTGGATTGCTCAGGGTAGGTGTGAGTGACAGATTTCATTACTTACTTGCATATGTTTCGTTACTTATTGGTGATTGTTACTGACTTATATGGAAACATCTGCTGCTGCTTGTTCCTTGATTACTTAATTGTATGTTAGGAACGTATGATAGACACTGCTGAAACTGGACAACTACTGCTGCATGTTCCTTGATTACTTGGATTGTTCAGGACAGGTGTGAGTGACAAATTCCATTACTTACTTGCATATGTTTTGGTACTTATTGGTGATTGTTACTGACTTGTATGGAAACGTTAGTTGCTGCTTGTTCCTTGATTACCTAATTGTATGTTAGGAACGTATGATAGACACTGCTGAAACTGGACTACTACTGCTGCATGTTCCTTGATTACTTGCATTGCTCAGGACCGCTGTGAGTGACAGATTGCATTACTTACTTGCATATGTTTCGTTACTTATTGGTGATTGTTACTGACTTGTATGTAAACATCTGCTGCTGCTTGTTCCTTCATTACTTAATTGTATGTTAGGAACGTATGATAGACAATGCTGAAACTGGACAACTGCTGCTGCATGTTCCTTGATTACTTGGATTGCTCATGACAGGTGTGAGTGACAGATTCAATTACTTATCAGCATTTGTTTTGGTACTTATTGGTGACTGTTACTGACTTGTATGGAAACATCTGTTGCTGCTTGTTCCTTGATTACTTAATTGTATGATAGGAGCGTATGATAGACATTGCTGAAACTGGACAACTGCTGCTGCATGTTCCTTGATTACTTGCATTGATCAGTATCGGTGTGAGTGACAGATTACATTACTTACTTGCATATGTTTCGGTACTTATTGGTGATTGTTACTGACTTGTATGGAAACATCTGCTGCTGCATGTTCCTTGATAACTTGCATTGCTCAGGACCGCTGTGATCGACAGATTGCATTACTTACTTGCATATGTTTTTGTACTTGTTGGTGATTGTTACCGACTTGTATAGAAACATCTGCTGCTTCTTGTTCCTTGATTACTTAATTATATGTTAGAAACGTATGATAGACACTGCTGAAACTGGACAACTGATGTTGCATGTTCCTTTTTTACTTGCATTGCTCAGGACCGCTGTATGTGACAGATTGCATTACTTACTTGCATACGTTTCAGTACTTATTGGTGATTGTTACAGACTTGTATGGAAACATCGGCTGCTGCTTGTTCCATGATTACTTAATTGTATGTTAGGAACGTATGATAGACACTGCTGAAACTGGACTACTGCTGCTGCATGTTACTTGATTACTTGCATTGCTGAGGACCACTGTGAGTGACAGATTGCATTACTTACTTGCATATGTTTCGGTACTTATTGGTGATTGTTACTATTGAGTTGTATGGAAACATCTGCTGCTACTTGTTCCTTCATTACTTAATTGCATGTTAGAAACGTATGATAGACAATGCTGAAACTGGACAACTGCTGCTGCATGATCCTTGATTACATGGATTGCTCATGACAGGAGTGAGTGACAGATTCCATTACTTACTTGCATTTGTTTTGGTACTTATTGGTGACTGTTACTGACTTGGATGGAAACATTTGTTGCTGCTTGGTCCTTGATTACTTAATTGTATGTTAGGAACGTATGATAGACACTGCTGAAACTGGACAACTGTTGCTGCATGTTCCTTGGTTACTTGCATTGATCAGTACCGGTGTGAGTGACAGATTACATTACTTACTTGCATATGTTTCGGTACTTATTGGTGATTGTTACTGACTTGTATGGAAACATGTGCTGCAGCATGTTCCTTGATAACTTGCATTGCTCAGGACCGCTGTGATCGACAGATTTCATTACTTACTTGCATATGTTTTGGTACTTGTTGGTGATTGTTACCGATTTGTATCGAAACATCTGCTGCTTCTAGTTCCTTGATTACTTAATTATATGTTAGGAACGTATGATAGACACTGCTGAAACTGGACAACTGATGTTGCATGTTCCTTGATTACTTGCATTGCTCAGGACCGCTGTATGTGACAGATTGCATTACTTACTAGCATACGTTTCAGTACCTATCGGTGATTGTTACAGACTTGTATGGAAACATTGGTTGTTGCTTGTTCCTTGATTACATAATTGTATGTTTGGAACGTATGATAGACACTGCTGAAACTGGACTACTACTGCTGCATGTTCCTTGATTACTTGCATTGCTCAGGACCGTTGTGAGTGATAGATTGCATTACTTACTTGCATATGTTTCGGTACTTATTGGTGATTGTTACTGAATTGTATGGAAACATCTGCTGCTGCTTGTTCCTTCATTACTTAATTGTATGTTAGGAATGCATGATAGACACTGCTGAAATTGGACAACCGCTGCTGCATGTTCCTTGATTACTTGGATTGCTCATGACAGGTGTGAGTGGCAGATTCCATTACTTACTTGCATATGTTTTGGAACTTATTGGTGACTGTTACTGACTTGCATGGAAACATTTGTTGCTGCTTGTTCCTTGATTACTTAATTGTATGTTAGGAACGTATGATAGACACTGCTGAAACTGGACTACTACTGCTGCATGTTCCTTGATTACTTGCATTGCTCAGGACCGCTGTGAGTGACAGATTGCATTACTTACTTGCATATGTTTCGGTACTTATTGGTGATTGTTACTGACTTGTATGTAAACATCTGCTGCTGCTTGTTCCTTCATTACTTAATTGTATGTTAGGAACGTAAGATAGACAATGCTGAAACTGGACAGCTGATGCTGCATGTTCCTCGATTTCTTGGATTGCTCATGACAGGTGTGAGTGACAGATTCCATTACTTACTTGTATTTGTTTTGGTACTTATTGGTGACTGTTACTGACTTGTATGGAAACATCTGTTGCTGCTTGTTCCTTGATTAATTAATTGTATGTTAGGAACGTATGATAGACACTGCTGAAACTGGACAACTGCTGCTGCATGTTCCTTGATTACTTGCATTGATCAGTACCGGTGTGAGTGACAGATTACATTACTTACTCGCATATGTTTTGGTACTTATTGGTGATTGTTACTGACTTGTATGTAAACATCTGCTGCTGCTTGTTCCTTCATTACTTAATTGTATGTTAGGAACGTATGATAGACAATGCTGAAACTGGACAACTGCTGCTGCATGTTCCTTGATTACTTGGATTGCTCATGACAGGTGTGAGTGACAGATTCCATTACTTATCAGCATTTGTTTTGGTACTTATTGGTGACTGTTACTGACTTGTATGGAAACATATGTTGCTGCTTGTTCCTTGATTACTTAATTGTATGATAGGAACGTATGATAGACACTGCTGAAACTGGACAACTGCTGCTGCATGTTCCTTGATTACTTGCATTGATCAGTACCGGTGTGAGTGACAGATTACATTACTTACTTGCATATGTTTCGGTACTTATTGGTGATTGTTACTGACTTGTATGGAAACATCTGCTGCTGCATGTTCCTTGATAACTTGCATTGCTCAGGACCGCTGTGATCGACAGATTGCATTACTTACTTGCATATGTTTTGGTACTTGTTGGTGACTGTTACCGACTTGTATAGAAACATCTACTGCTTCTTGTTCCTTGATTACTTAATTATATGTTAGTAACGTATGATAGACACTGCTGAAACTGGACAACTGATGTTGCATGTTCCTTTTTTACTTGCATTGCTCAGGACCGCTGTATGTGACAGATTGCATTACTTACTTGCATACGTTTCAGTACTTATTGGTGATTGTTACAGACTTGTATGGAAACATCGGCTGCTGCTTGTACCTTGATTACTTAATTGTATGTTAGGAACGTATGATAGACACTGCTGAAACTGGACTACTGCTGCTGCATGTTCCTTGATTACTTGTATTGCTGAGGACCACTGTGAGTGACAGATTGCATTACTTACTTGAATATGTTTCGGTACTTATTGGTGATTGTTACTATTGAGTTGTATGGAAACATCTGCTGCTACGTGTTCCTTCATTACTTAATTGCATGTTAGGAACGTATGATAGACAATGCTGAAACTTGACAACTGCTGCTGCATGTTCCTTGATTACTTGGATTGCTCATGACAGGTGTGAGTGACAGATTCCATTACTGACTTGCATTTGTTTTGGTACTTATTGGTGACTGTTACTGACCTGGATGGAAACATTTGTTGCTGCTTGGTCCTTGATTACTTAATTGCATGTTAGAAACGTATGATAGACAATGCTGAAACTGGACAACTGCTGCTGCATGATCCTTGATTACATGGATTGCTCATGACAGGAGTGAGTGGCAGATTCCATTACTTACTTGCATATGTTTTGGTACTTATTGGTGATTGTTACAGACTTGTATGGAAACATCTGCTGCTACATGTTCCTTGATCACTTGCATTGCTCAGGACCGCTGTGATCGACAGATTGCATTACTTACTTGCATATGTTTTGGTACTTGTTGGTGATTGTTACCGAGTTGTATCGAAACATCTGCTACTTCTTGTTCCTTGATTACTTAATTATATGTTAGGAACGTACGATAGACACTGCTGAAACTGGACAACTGATATTGCATGTTCCTTGATTACTTGCATTGCTCAGGACCGCTGTATGTGACAGATTGCATTACTTACTAGCATACGTTTCAGTACTTATTGGTGATTGTTACAGACTTGTATGGAAACATCGGTTGTTGCTTGTTCCTTGATTACATAATTGTATGTTTGGAACGTATGATAGACACTGCTGAAACTGGACTACTACTGCTGCATGTTCCTTGATTACTTGCATTGCTCAGGACCGTTGTGAGTGATAGATTGCATTACTTACTTGCATATGTTTCGGTACTTATTGGTGATTGTTACTGACTTGTATGGAAACATCTGCTGCTGCTTGTTCCTTCATTACTTAATTGTATGTTAGGCACGCATGATAGACACTGCTGAAATTGGACAACTGCTGCTGCATGTTCCTTGATTACTTGGATTGCTTATGACAGGTGTGAGTGGCAGATTCCATTACTTACTTGCATATGTTTTGGAACTTATTGGTGACTGTTACTGACTTGCATGGAAACATTTGTTGCTGCTTGTTCCTTGGTTACTTAATTGTATGTTAGGAACGTATGATAGACACTGCTGAAACTGGACTACTACTGCTGCATGTTCCTTGATTACTTGCATTGCTCAGGACCGCTGTGAGTGACAGATTGCATTACTTACTTGCATATGTTTCGGTACTTATTGGTGATTGTTACTGACTTGTATGTAACATCTGCTGCTGCTTGTTCCTTCATTACTTAATTGTATGTTAGGAACGTAAGATAGACAATGCTGAAACTGGACAGCTGATGCTGCATGTTCCTCGATTACTTGGATTGCTCATGACAGGTGTGAGTGACAGATTCCATTACTTACTTGTATTTGTTTTGGTACTTATTGGTGAGTGTTACTGACTTGTATGGAAACATCTGTTGCTGCTTGTTCCTTGATTACTTAATTGTATGTTAGGAACGTATGATAGACACTGCTGAAACTGGACAACTGCTGCTGCATGTTCCTTGATTACTTGCATTGACCAGTACCGGTGTGAGTGACAGATTACATTACTTACTTGCATATGTTTCGGTACTTATTTGTGATTGTTACTGACTTGTATGGAAACATCTGCTGCTGCTGCATGTTCCTTGATAACTTGCATTGCTCAGGACCGCTGTGATCGACAGATTGCATTACTTACTTGTTGGTGATTGTTACACACTTGTATGGAAACATCGGCTGCTGCTTGTTCCTTGATTACATAATTGTAAGTTACGAACGTATGATAGACACTGCTGAAACTGGACTACTACTGCTGCATGTTCCTTGATTACTTGCATTGCTCAGGACCGCTGTGAGTGATAGATTGTATTACTTACTTGCATATGTTTCGGTACTTATTGGTGATTGTTACTGACTTGTATGGAAACATCTGCTGCTGCTTGTTCCTTCATTACTTAATTGTATGTAAGGAACGTATGATAGACAATGCTGAAACTGGACAACTGCTGCTGCATGTTCATTGATTACTTGGATTGCTCATGACAAGTGTGAGTGACAGATTCAATTACTTACTTGCATTCGTTTTGGTACTTATTGGTGACTGTTACTGACTTGTTTGGAAACATCTGTTGCTGCTTGTTCCTTGATTACTTAATTGAATGTTAGGAACGTATGATAGACACTGCTGAAACTGGACAACTGCTGCTGCATGTTCCTTGATTACTTGCATTGACCAGTACCGGTGTGAGTGACAGATTACATTACTTACTGGCATATGTTTCGGTACTTATTTGTGATTGTTACTTACTTGTATGGAAACATCTGCTGCTGCTGCATGTTCCTTGATAACTTGCATTGCTAAGTACCGCTGTGATCGACAGATTGCATAACTTACTTGTTGGTGATTGTTACACACTTGTATGGAAACATCGGCTGCTGCTTGTTCCTTGATTACATAATTGTAAGTTAGGAACGTATGATAGACACTGCTGAAACTGGACTACTACTGCTGCATGTTCCTTGATTACTTGCATTGCTCAGGACCGCTGTGAGTGACAGATTGCATTACTTACTTGCATATGTTTCGGTACTTATTGGTGATTGTTACTGACTTGTATGGAAACATCTGCTGCTGCATGTTCCTTGATTACTTGCATTGCTCAGCACCGCTGTGAGCGACAGACTGCATTACTTACTTGCATATGTTTTGGTACTTGTTGGTGATTGTTACCGACTTGTATCGAAACATCTGCTGCTGCTTCTTCCTTGATTACTTAATTATATGTTAGGAACGTATGATAGACACTGCTGAAACTGGAGAACTGATGTTGCATGTTCCTTGATTACTTGCATTGCTCAGGACCGCTTTATGTGACAGATTGCATTACTTACTTGCATACGTTTCAGTACTTATTGGTGATTGTTACAGACTTGTATCGAAACATCGGTTGTTGCTTGTTCCTTGATTACATAATTGTATGTTAGGAACATTTGATAGACACTGCTGAAACTGGACTACTACTGCTGCATGTTCCTTGATTACTTGCATTGCTCAGGACCGCTGTGAGTGATAGATTGCATTACTTACTTGCATATGTTTCGGTACTTATTGGTGATTGTTACTGACTTGTATGGAAACGTCTGCTGTTGCTTGTTCCTTCATTACTTAATTGTATGTTAGGAACGTATGATAGACACTGCTGAAATTGGACAACTGCTGCTGCATGTTCCTTGATTACTTGGATTGCTCATCACAGGTGTGAGTGGCAGATTCCATTACTTACTTGCATATGTTTTGGTACTTATTGGTGACTGTTACTGACTTGCATGGAAACATCTGTTGCTGCTTGTTCCTTGATTACTTAATTGTATGTTAGGAACGTATGATAGACACTGCTGAAACTAGACTACTACTGCTGCATGTTCCTTGATTACTAGCATTGCTCAGGACCGCTGTGAGTGACAGATTGCATTACTTACTTGCATATGTTTCGTTACTTATTGGTGATTGTTACTGACTTGTATGGAAACATCTGCTGCTGCTTGTTCCTTCATTACTTAATTGTATGTTAGGAACGTATGATAGACAATGCTAAAACTGGACAACTGCTGCTGCATGTTCCTCGATTACTTGGATTGCTCATGACAGGTGTGAGTGACAGATTCCATTACTTACTTGTATTTGTTTTGGTACTTATTGGTGACTGTTACTGACTTGTATGGAAACATCTGTTGCTGCTTGTTCCTTGATTACTTAATTGTATGTTAGGAACGTAAGATAGACACTACTGAAACTGGAGAACTGATGTTGCATGTTCCTTGATTACTTGCATTGCTCAGGACCGCTTTATGTGACAGATTGCATTACTTACTTGCATACGTTTCAGTACTTATTGGTGATTGTTACAGACTTGTATCGAAACATCGGTTGTTGCTTGTTCCTTGATTACATAATTGTATGTTAGGAACGTTTGATAGACACTGCTGAAACTGGACTACTACTGCTGCATGTTCCTTGATTACTTGCATTGCTCAGGACCGCTGTGAGTGATAGATTGCATTACTTACTTGCATATGTTTCGGTACTTATTGGTGATTGTTACTGACTTGTATGGAAACGTCTGCTGCTGCTTGTTCCTTCTGATTACATAATTGTAAGTTACGAACGTATGATAGACACTGCTGAAATTGGACAACTGCTGCTGCATGTTCCTTGATTACTTGGATTGCTCATGACAGGTGTGAGTGGCAGATTCCATTACTTACTTGCATATGTTTTGGTACTTATTGGTGACTGTTACTGACTTGCATGGAAACATCTGTTGCTGCTTGTTCCTTAATTACTTAATTGTATGTTAGGAACGTATGATAGACACTGCTGAAACTAGACTACTACTGCTGCATGTTCCTTGATTACTTGCATTGCTCAGGACCGCTGTGAGTGACAGATTGCATTACTTACTTGCATATGTTTCGTTACTTATTGGTGATTGTTACTGACTTGTATGGAAACATCTGCTGCTGCTTGTTCCTTCATTACTTAATTGTATGTTAGGAACGTATGATAGACAATGCTAAAACTGGACAACTGCTGCTGCATGTTCCTCGATTACTTGGATTGCTCATGACAGGTGTGAGTGACAGATTCCATTACTTACTTGTATTTGTTTTGGTACTTATTGGTGACTGTTACTGACTTGTATGGAAACATTTGTTGCTGCTTGTTCCTTGATTACTTAATTGTATGTTAGGAACGTATGATAGACACTGTTGAAACCGGACAACTGCTGCTGCATGTTCCTTGATTACTTGCATTGATCAGTACCGGTGTGAGTGACAGATTACACTACTTACTTGCATATGTGTCGGTACTTATTGGTGATTGTTACTGACTTGTATGGAAACATCTGCTGCTGCATGTTCCTTGATAACTTGCATTGCTCAGGACCGCTGTGATCGACAGATTGCATTACTTACTTGCATATGTTTTGGTACTTGTTGGTGATTGTTACCGACTTGAATAGAAACATCTGCTGCTTCTGGTTCCTTGATTACTTAATTATATGTTAGAAATGAATGATAGACACTGCTGAAACTGGACAACTGCTGCTGCATGTTCCTTGATTACTTGCATTGATCAGGACCGCTGTGAGGGACAGATTGCATTACTTACTTGCATATGTTTCGGTACTTATTGGTGATTGTTACGGACTTGTTTGGAAACATCGGCTGCTGCTTGTTCCTTGATTACTTAATTGATGTTAGGAACGTATGATAGACAGTGCTGAAATTGGACTACTGCTACTGCATGTTCCTTGATTACTTGCATTGCTGAGGACCGCTGTGATTGACAGATTGCATTACTTACTTGCATATGTTTCGGTACTTATTGGTGATTGTTACTGACTTGTTTCAAATCATCGTCTGCTGCTTGTTCCTTCATTACTTAATTATATGTTAGGAACGTTTGATAGACACTGCTAAAACTGGACAACTGCTGCTGCATAATCCTTGATTACTTGGATTGCTCAGGGTAGGTGTGAGTGACAGATTTCATTACTTACTTGCATATGTTTCGTTACTTATTGGTGATTGTTACTGACTTGTATGGAAACATCTGCTGCTGCTTGTTCCTTGATTACTTAATTGTATGTTAGGAACGTATGATAGACACTGCTGAAACTGGACAACTGCTGCTGCATGTTCCTTGATAACTTGCATTGCTCAGGACCGCTGTGATCGACAGATTGCATTACTTACTTGCATATGTTATGGTACTTGTTGGTGATTGTTACCGAGTTGTTTCGAAACATCTGCTGCTTCTTGTTCCTTGATTACTTAATTATATGTTAGGAACGTATGATAGACACTTGTGAAACTGGACAACTGATGTTGCATGTTCCTTGATTACTTGCATTGCTCAGGACCGCTGTATGTGACAGATTGCATTACTTACTAGCATACGTTTCAGTATTTATTGGTGATTGTTACAGACTTGACTACTACTGCTGCATGTTCCTTGATTACTTGCATTGCTCAGGACCGCTGTGAGTGATAGATTGCATTACTTACTTGCATATGTTTCGGTACTTATTGGTGATTGTTACTGACTTGTATGGAAACGTCTGCTGCTGCTTGTTCCTTCATTACTTAATTGTATGTTAGGAACGTATGACAGACACTGCTGAAATTGGACAACTGCTGCTGCATGTTCCTTGATTACTTGGATTGCTCATGACAGGTGTTAGTGGCAGTTTCCATTACATACTTGCATATGTTTTGGTACTTATTGGTGACTGTTACTGACTTGCATGGAAACATCTGTTGCTACTTGTTCCTTGATTACTTAATTATATGTTAGGAACGTATGATAGACACTGCTAAAACTGGACAACTGATGTTGCATGTTCCTTGATTACTTGCATTGCTCAGGACCGCTTTATGTGACAGATTGCATTACTTACTTGCATACGTTTCAGTACTTATTGGTGATTGTTACAGACTTGTATCGAAACATCGGTTGTTGCTTGTTCCTTGATTACATAATTGTATGTTAGGAACGTACGATAGAAACTGCTGAAACTGGACTACTACTGCTGCATGTTCCTTGATTACTGGCATTGCTCAGGACCGCTGTGAGTGATAGATTGCATTACATACTTACAAATGTTTCGGTACTTATTGGTGATTGTTACTGACTTGTATGGAAACATCTGCTGCTGCTGCATGTTCCTTGAAAACTTGCATTGCTCAGGACCGCTGTGATCGACAGATTGCATTACTTACTTGTTGGTGATTGTTACACACTTGTATGGAAACATTGGCTGCTGCTTGTTCCTTGATTACATAATTGTAAGTTAGGAACGTATGATAGACACTGCTGAAACTGGACTGCTACTGCTGCATGTTCCTTGATTAGTTGCATTGCTCAGGACCGCTGTGAGTGATAGATTGCATTACTTACTTGCATATGTTTCGATACTTATTGGTGATTGTTACTGACTTGTATGGAAACGTCTGCTGCTGCTTGTTCCTTCAATACTTAATTGTATGTTAAGAGCGCATGATAGACACTGCTGAGATTGGACAACTGCTGCTGCATGTTCCTTCATTACTTGGATTGCTCATGACAGGTGTGAGTGGCAGATTCCATTACTTACTTGCATTTGTTTTGGTACTTATTGGTGACTGTTACTGACTTGCATGGAAACATCTGTTGCTGCTTGTTCCTTGATTACTTAATTGTATGTTAGGAACGTATGATAGACACTGCTGAAACTGGACTACTACTGCTGCATTTTCCTTTTTTACTTGCATTGCTCAGGGCCGCTGTATGTGACAGATTGCATTACTTACTTGCATACGTTTCAGTACTTATTGGTGATTGTTACAGACTTGTATGGAAACATCGGCTGCTGCTTGTTCCTTGATTACTTAATTGTATGTTAGGATCGTATGATAGACACTGCTGAAACTGGACTACTGCTGCTGCATGTTCCTTGATTACTTGCATTGCTCAGGACAACTGTGTGCGACAGATTGCATTACTTACTTGCATATGTTTCGGTACTTATTGGTGATTGTTACTATTGAGTTGTATGGAAACATCTGCTCCTACTTGTTCCTTCATTACTTAATTGCATGTTAGGAACGTATGATAGACAATGCTAAAACTGGACAACTGCTGCTGCATGTTCCTTGATTACTTGGATTGCTCATGACAGGTGTGAGTGACAGATTCCATTACTTATCTGCATTTGTTTTGGTACCTATTGGTGACTGTTACTGACTTGGATGGAAACATTTGTTGCTGCTTGGTCCTTGATTACTTAATTGTATGTTAGGAACGTATGATAGACACTGCTGAAACTGGATAACTGTTGTTGCATGTTCCTTGATTACTTGCATTGATCAGTACCGGTGTGAGTGACAGATTACATTACTTACTTGCATATGTTTCGGTACTTATTGGTGATTGTTACTTACTTGTATGGAAACATCTGCTGCAGCATGTACCTTGATAACTTGCATTGCTCAGGACCGCTGTGATCGACAGATTGCATTACTTACTTGCATATGTTTTGGTACTTGTTGGTGATTGTTACCGAGTTGTATCGAAACATCTGCTGCTTCTTGTTCCTTGATTACTTAATTATATGTTAGGAACGTATGATAGACACCGCTGAAACTGGACAACTGTTGCTGCATGTTCCTTGATTACTTGCATTGATCAGTACCGGTGTGAGTGAAAGATTACATTACTTACTTGCATATGTTTCGGTACTTATTGGTGATTGTTACTGACTTGAATGGAAACATCTGCTGCAGCATGTTCCTTGATAACTTGCATTGCTCAGGACCGCTGTGATCGACAGATTGCATTACTTACTTACATATGTTTTGGTACTTGTTGGTGATTGTTACCGATTTGTATCGAAACATCTGCTGCTTGTTGTTCCTTGATTACTTAATTATATGTTCCTTGATTACTTGCATTGCTCAGGACCGCTGTATGTGAAAGATTGCATTACTTACTTGCATACGTTTCAGTACTTATTGGTGATTGTTACAGACTTGTATGGAAACATCGGTTGTCGCTTGTTCCTTGATTACATAATTGTATGTTTGGAACGTATGATAGACACTGCTGAAACTGGACTACTACTGCTGTATGTTCCTTGATTACTTGCATTGCTCAGGACCGCTGTGAGTGATAGATTGCATTAGTTACTTGCATATGTTTCGGTACTTATTGGTGATTGTTACTGACTTGTATTGAAACATCTGCTACTGCTTGTTCCTTCATTACTTAATTGTATGTTAGGAACGCATGATAGACACTGCTGAAATTGGACAACTGCTGCTGCATGTTCCTTGATTACTTGGATTGCTCATGCCAGGTGTGAGTGGCAGATTCCATTACTTACTTGCATATGTTTTGGTACTTATTGGTGATTGTTACTGACTTGTATGGAAACATCTGCTGCTACATGTTCCTTGATAACTTGCATTGCTCAGGACCGCTGTGATCGACAGATTGCATTACTTACTTGCATATGTTATGGTACTTGTTGGTGATTGTTACCGAGTTGTTTCGAAACATCTGCTGCTTCTTGTTCCTTGATTACTTAATTATATGTTAGGAACGTATGATAGACACTTGTGAAACTGGACAACTGATGTTGCATGTTCCTTGATTACTTGCATTGCTCATGTTTCGGTACTTATTGGTGATTGTTACTGACTTGTATTGAAACATCTGCTACTGCTTGTTCCTTCATTTCGGTACTGCTTGATTACTTAATTATATGTTAGGAACGTATGATAGACACTTGTGAAACTGGACAACATGCATTAGTTACTTGCATATGTTTCGGTACTTATTGGTGATTGTTACTGACTTGTATTGAAACATCTGCTACTGCTTGTTCCTTCATTACTTAATTGTATGTTAGGAACGCATGATAGACACTGCTGAAATTGGACAACTGCTGCTGCATGTTCCTTGATTACTTGGATTGCTCATGACAGGTGTGAGTGACAGATTCCATTACTTACTTGCATTTGTTTTGGTACTTATTGGTGACTGTTACTGACTTGTATGGAAACATCTGTTGCTGCTTGTTCCTTGATTACTTAATTGTATGTTAGGAACGTATGATAGACACTGCTGAAACTGGACAACTGCTGCTGCATGTTCCTTGATTACTTGCATTGACCAGTACCGGTGTGAGTGACAGATTACATTACTTACTTGCATATGTTTCGGTACTTATTGGTGATTGTTACTGACTTGTATGGAAAAATCTGCTGCTGCTGCATGTTCCTTGATAACTTGCATTGCTCAGGACCGCTGTGATCGACAGATTGCATTACTTACTTGTTGGTGATTGTTACACACTTGTATGGAAACATCGGCTGCTGCTTGTTCCTTGATTACATAATTGTAAGTTAGGAACGTATGATAGACACTGCTGAAACTGGACTACTACTGCTGCATGTTCCTTGATTACTTGCATTGCTCAGGACCGCTGTGAGTGATAGATTGCATTACTTACTTGCATATGTTTCGGTACTTATTGGTGATTGTTACTGACTTGTATGGAAACGTCTGCTGCTACATGTTCCTTCATTACTTAATTGTATGTTAGGAACGCTGATAACATGTTCCTTGATAACTTGCATTGCTCAGGACCGCTGTGATAACTTGTATGGAAACATCTGCTGCTGCTTGTTCATTCATTACTTAATTGTATGTTAGGAACGTAAGATAGACAATGCTGAAACTGGACAGCTGATGCTGCATGTTCCTCGATTACTTGGATTGCTCATGACAGGTGTGTGTGACAGATTCCATTACTTACTTGTATTTGTTTTGGTACTTATTGGTGACTGTTACTGACTTGTATGGAAACATCTGTTGCTGCTTGTTCCTTGATTACTTAATTGTATGTTAGGAACGTATGATAGAGACTGCTGAAACTGGACAACTGCTGCTGCATGTTCCTTGATTACTTGCATTGATCAGTACCGGTGTGAGTAACAGATTACATTACTTACTCGCATATGTTTCGGTACTTATTGGTGATTGTTACTGACTTGTATGGAAACATCTGCTGCTGCATGTTCCTTGATAACTTGCATTGCTCAGGACCGCTGTGATCGACAGATTGCATTACTTACTTGTTGGTGATTGTTATAGACTTGTATGGAAACATCGGCTGCTGCTTGTTCCTTGATTACATAATTGTATGTTAGGAACGTATGATAGACACTGCCAAAACTGGATTACTACTGCTGCATGTTCCTTGATTACTTGCATTGCTCAGGACCGCTGTGAGTGACAGATTGCATTACTTACTTGCATATGTTTCGGTACTTATTGGTGATTGTTGACTTGTATGGAAACATCTGCTGCTGCTTGTTCCTTCATTACTTAATTGTATGTAAGGAACGTATGATAGACAATGCTGAAACTGGACAACTGCTGCTGCATGTTCCTTGATTACTTGGATTGCTCATGACAGGTGTGAGTGACAGATTCCATTACTTACTTGCATTTGTTTTGGTACTTATTGGTGACTGTTACTGACTTGTATGGAAACATCTGTTGCTGCTTGTTCCTTGATTACTTAATTGTATGTTAGGAACGTATGATAGACACTGCTGAAACTGGACAACTGCTGCTGCATGTTCCTTGATTACTTGCATTGACCAGTACCGGTGTGAGTGACAGATTACATTACTTACTTGCATATGTTTCGGTACTTATTGGTGATTGTTACTGACTTGTATGGAAAAATCTGCTGCTGCTGCATGTTCCTTGATAACTTGCATTGCTCAGGACCGCTGTGATCGACAGATTGCATTACTTACTTGTTGGTGATTGTTACACACTTGTATGGAAACATCGGCTGCTGCTTGTTCCTTGATTACATAATTGTAAGTTAGGAACGTATGATAGACACTGCTGAAACTGGACTACTACTGCTGCATGTTCCTTGATTACTTGAATTGCTCAGGACCGCTGTGAGTGATAGATTGCATTACTTACTTGCATATGTTTCGGTACTTATTGGTGATTGTTACTGACTTGTATGGAAACGTCTGCTGCTGCTTGTTCCTTCATTACTTAATTGTATGTTAGGAACGTATGATAGACACTCCTGAAATTGGACAACTGCTGCTGCATGTTCCTTGATTACTTGGATTGCTCATGACAGGTGTGAGTGGCAGATTCCATTACTTACTTGCATATGTTTTGGTACTTATTGGTGACTGTTACTGACTTGCATGGAAACATCTGTTGCTACTTGTTCATTGATTACTTAATTGTATGTTAGGTACGTATGATAGACACTGCTGAAACTGGACAACTGCTGCTGCATGTTCCTTGATTACTTGCATTGATCAGACCGGTGTGAGTGACAGATTACATTACTTACTTGCATATGTTTCGGTACTTATTGGTGATTGTTACTGACTTGTATGGAAACATCTGCTGCTGCATGTTCCTTGATTACTTGCATTACTCAGCACCGCTGTGAGCGACAGACTGCATTACTTACTTGCATATGTTTTGGTACTTGTTGGTGATTGTTACCGACTTGTATCGAAACATCTGCTGCTTCTTCTTCCTTGATTTCTTAATTATATGTTAGGAACGTATGATAGACACTGCTGAAACTGGACAACTGATGTTGCATGTTCCTTGATTACTTGCATTGCTCAGGACCGCTTTATGTGACAGATTGCATTACTTACTTGCATACGTTTCAGTACTTATTTGTGATTGTTACAGACTTGTATGGAAACATCGGTTGTTGCTTGTTCCTTGATTACATAATTGTATGTTAGGAACGTATGATAGACACTGCTGAAACTGGACTACTACTGCTGCATGTTCCTTGATTACTTGCATTGCTCAGGACCGCTGTGAGTGATAGATTGCATTACTTACTTACAAATGTTTCGGTTCTTATTGGTGATTGTTACTGACTTGTATGGAAACATCTGCTGCTGCTTGTTCCTTCATTACTTAATTGTATGTTTGGAACGCATGATAGACACTGCTGAAAGTGGACAACTGCTGCTGCATGTTCCTTCATTACTTGGATTGCTCATGACAGGTGTGAGTGGCAGATTCCATTACTTACTTGCATATGTTTTGGTACTTATTGGTGACTGTTACTGACTTGCATGGAAACATCTGTTGCTGCTTGTTCCTTGATTACTTAATTGTATGTTAGGAACGTATGATAGACACTGCTGAAACTGGACTACTACTGCTGCATGTTCCTTGATCACTTGCATTGCTCAGGACCGCTGTGAGTGACAGATTGCATTACTTACTTGCATATGTTTCGTTACTTATTGGTGATTGTTACTGACTTGTATGGAAACATCTGCTGCTGCTTATTCCTTCATTACTTAATTGTATGTTATGAACGTATGATAGACAATGCTGAAACTGGACAACTGCTGCTGCATGTTCCTCGATTACTTGGATTGCTCATGACAGGTGTGAGTGACAGATTCCATTACTTACTTGTATTTGTTTTGGTACTTATTGGTGACTGTTACTGACTTGTATGGAAACATCTGTTGCTGCTTGTTCCTTGATTACTTAATTATATGTTAGGAACGTATGATAGACACTGGTGAAACTGGACAACTGATGTTGCATGTTCCTTGATTACTTGCATTGCTCAGGACCGCTTTATGTGACAGATTGCATTAGTTACTTGCATACGTTTAAGTACTTATTGGTGATTGTTACAGACTTGTATGGAAACATCGGTTGTTGCTTGTTCCTTGATTACATAATTGTATGTTAGGAACGTATGATAGACACTGCTGAAACTGGACTACTACTGCTGCATGTTCCTTGATTACTTGCATTGCTCAGGACCGCTGTGAGTGATAGATTTCATTACTTACTTACAAATGTTTTGGTTCTTATTGGTGATTGTTACTGACTTGTATGGAAACATCTGCTGCTGCTTGTTCCTTCATTACTTAATTGTATGTTAGGAACGCATGATAGACACTGCTGAAAGTGGACAACTGCTGCTGCATGTTCCTTCATTACTTGGATTGCTCATGACAGGTGTGAGTGGCAGATTCCATTACTTACTTGCATATGTTTTGGTACTTATTGGTGACTGTTACTGACTTGCATGGAAACATCTGTTGCTGCTTGTTCCTTGATTACTTAATTGTATGTTAGGAACGTATGATAGACATTGCTGAAATTGGACTACTACTGCTGCATGATCCTTGATTACTTGCATTGCTCAGGACCGCTGTGAGTGACAGATTGCATTACTTACTTGCATATGTTTCGTTACTTATTTGTGATTGTTACTGACTTGTATGGAAACATCTGCTGCTGCTTATTCCTTCATTACTTAATTGTATGTTAGGAACGTATGATAGACAATGCTGAAACTGGACAACTGCTGCTGCATGTTCCTCGATTACTTAGATTGCTCATGACAGGTGTGAGTGACAGATTCCATTACTTACTTGTATTTGTTTTGGTACTTATTGGTGACTGTTACTGACTTGTATGGAAACATCTGTTGCTGCTGCATGTTCCTTGATAACTTGCATTGCTCAGGACCGCTGTGATCGACAGATTGCATTACTTACTTGTTGGTGATTGTTACACACTTGTATGGAAACATCGGCTGCTGCTTGTTCCTTGATTACATAATCGTAAGTTAGGAACGTATGATAGACACTGCTGAAACTGGACTACTACTGCTGCATGTTCCTTGATTACTTGCATTGCTCAGGACCGCTGTGAGTGATAGATTGCATTACTTACTTGCATATGTTTCGGTACTTATTGGTGATTGTTACTGTCTTGTATGGAAACGTCTGCTGCTGCTTGTTCCTTCATTACTTAATTGTATGTTAGGAACTTATGATAGACACTGCTGAAATTGGACAACTGCTGCTGCATGTTCCTTGATTACTTGGATTGCTCATGACAGGTGTGTGTGGCAGATTCCGTTACTTACTTGCATATGTTTTGGTACTTATTGGTGACTGTTACTGACTTGCATGGAAACATCTGTTGCTACTTGTTCCTTGATTACTTAATTGTATGTTAGGTACGTATGATAGACACTGCTGAAACTGGACAACTGCTGCTGCATGTTCCGTGATTACTTGCATTGATCAGACCGGTGTGAGTGACAGATTACATTACTTACTTGCATATGTTTCGGTACTTATTGGTGATTGTTACTGACTTGTATGGAAACATCTGCTGCTGCATGTTCCTTGATTACTTGCATTGCTCAGCACCGCTGTGAGCGACAGACTGCATTACTTACTTGCATATGTTTTGGTACTTGTTGGTGTTTGTTACCGACTTGTATCGAAACATCTGCTGCTGCTTCTTCCTTGATTACTTAATTATATGTTAGGAACGTATGATAGACACTGCTGAAACTGGACAACTGATGTTGCATGTTCCTTGATTACTTGCATTGCTCAGGACCGCTTTATGTGACAGATTGCATTACTTACTTGCATACGTTTCAGTATATTGGTGATTGTTACAGACTTGTATGGAAACATCGGTTGTTGCTTGTTCCTTGATTACATAATTGTATGTTAGGAACGTATGATAAACACTGCTGAAACTGGACTACTACTGCTGCAAGTTCCTTGATTACTTGCATTGCTCAGGACCGTTGTGAGTGATAGATTGCATTACTTACTTACAAATGTTTCAGTACTTATTGGTGATTGTTACTGACTTGTATGGAAACATCTGCTGCTGCTTGTTCCTTCATTACTTAATTGTATGTTAAGAACGCATGATAGACACTGCTGAAATTGGACAACTGCTGCTGCATGTTCCTTCATTACTTGGATTGCTCATGACAGGTGTGAGTGGCAGATTCCATTACTTACTTGCATATGTTTTGGTACTTATTGGTGACTGTTACTGACTTGCATGGAAACATCTGTTGCTGCTTGTTCCTTGATTACTTAATTGTATATTAGGAACGTATGATAGACATTGCTGAAACTGGACTACTACTGCTGCATGTTCCTTGATTACTTGCATTGCTCAGGACCGCTGTGAGTGACAGATTGCATTACTTACTTGCGTATGTTTCGTTACTTATTGGGGATTGTTACAGACTTGTATGGAAACATCTGCTGCTGCTTGTTCCTTCATTACTTAATTGTATGTTAGGAACGTATGATAGACAATGCTAAAACTGGACAACTGCTGCTGCATGTTCCTCGATTACTTGGATTGCTCATGACAGGTGTGAGTGACAGATTCCATTACTTACTTGTATTTGTTTTGGTACTTATTGGTGACTGTTACTGACTTGTATGGAAACATCTGTTGCTGCTTGTTCCTTGATTACTTAATTGTATGTTAGGAACGTATGATAGACACTGCTGAAACCGGACAACTGCTGCTGCATGTTTCTTGATTACTTGCATTGATCAGTACCGGTGTGAGTGACAGATTACACTACTTACTTGCATATGTGTCGGTACTTATTGGTGATTGTTACTGACTTGTATGGAAACATCTGCTGCTGCATGTTCCTTGATAACTTGCATTGCTCAGGACCGCTGTGATCGACATATTGCATTACTTACTTGCATATGTTTTGGTACTTGTTGGTGATTGTTACCGACTTGTATAGAAACATCTGCTGCTTCTCGTTCCTTGATTACTTAATTATATGTTAGGAACGAATGATAGACACTGCTGAAACTGGACAACTGCTGTTGCATGTTCCTTGATTACTTGCATTGATCAGGACCGCTGTGAGGGACAGATTGCATTACTTACTTGCATATGTTTCGGTACTTATTGGTGATTGTTACAGACTTGTATGGAAACATCGGCTGCTGCTTGTTCCTTGATTACTTAATTGATGTTAGGAACGTATGATAGACACTGCTGAAATTGGACTACTGCTACTGCATGTTCCTTGATTACTTGCATTGCTCAGGACCGCTGTGATTGACAGATTGCATTACTTACTTGCATATGTTTCGGTACTTATTGGTGATTGTTACTGACTTGTTTCAAATCATCGTCTGCTGCTTGTTCCTTCATTACTTAATTATATGTTAGGAACGTTTGATAGACACTGCTAAAACTGGACAACTGCTGCTGCATAATCCTTGATTACTTGGATTGCTCAGGGTAGGTGTGAGTGACAGATTTCATTACTTACTTGCATATGTTTCGTTACTTATTGGTGATTGTTACTGACTTGTATGGAAACATCTGCTGCTGCTTGTTCCTTGATTACTTAATTGTATGTTAGGAACGTATGATAGACACTGCTGAAACTGGACAAAACGTGCTTGCGGAGCGGCGTGTATCCATTGATTAAGTTGGATTGTTCAGACAGGTGTGAGTGACCAGATTACATTAATTACTTGCATATGTTTTGGTACTTAGTGGTGAGTGTTACTGACTATTGATGGAAACGTAGTTGCTGCTTGTTCCTTGATTACATAATTGTATGTTAGGAACGTATGATAGACACTGCTGAAACTGGACTACTACTGCTGCATGTTCCTTGATTACTTGCATTGCTCAGGACCGCTGTGAGTGACAGATTGCATTACTTACTTGCATATGTTTCGGTACTTATTGGTGATTGTTACTGACTTGTATGTAAACATCTGCTGCTGCTTGTTCCTTCATTACTTAATTGTATGTTAGGAACGTATGATAGACAATGCTAAAACTGGACAACTGCTGCTGCATGTTCCTTGATTACTTGGATTGCTCATGACAGGTGTGAGTGACAGATTCCATTACTTATCTGCATTTGTTTTGGTACTTATTGGTGACTGTTACTGACTTGTATGGAAACATCTGTTGCTGCTTGTTCCTTGATTACTTAATTGTATGATAGGAACGTATGATAGACACTGCTGAAACTGGACAACTGCTGCTGCATGTTCCTTGATTACATGCATTGATCAGTACTGGTGTGAGTGACAGATTACATTACTTACTTGCATATGTTTCGGTACTTATTGGTGATTGTTACTGACTTGTATGGAAAAATCTGCTGCTGCATGTTCCTTGATAACTTGCATTGCTCAGGACCGCTGTGATCGACAGATTGCATTACTTACTTGCATATGTTTTGGTACTTGTTGGTGATTGTTACCGACTTGCATAGAAACATCTGCTGCTTCTTGTTCCTTGATTACTTAATTATATGTTAGGAACGTATGATAGACACTGCTGAAACTGGACAACTGATGTTGCATGTTCCTTTTTTACTTGCATTGCTCAGGACCGCTGTATGTGACAGATTGCATTACTTACTTGCATACGTTTCAGTACTTATTGGTGATTGTTACAGACTTGTATGGAAACATCGGCTGCTGCTTGTTTTTTGATTACTTAATTGTATGTTAGGAACGTATGATAGACACTGCTGAAACTGGACTACTGCTGCTGCATGTTCCTTGATTACTTGCATTGCTCAGGACCACTGTGAGCGACAGATTGCATTACTTATGTCACACCCTGCTACCTCGGTTGGCAGCGAGACGTGACGAGTGCGGAAGCGTAACCATAATTATAACGAACGACCACTATATGGACGCTTTCGAAATATTACATCATTAAAATTTAAAAATGTAATAATGTTTTACAGAATGAAAGGAATGAAGTTCGCGTAATACAGAGATTCTAATACATAATTAATGCGTCCAAAAATAATGCAGTCAAATCTCCGTTAGTTTCGAAATATGCATGCGACTCCATGAAATGCGGAAGCTTGAAAGTTGGTGTATCCGAAGGCACACTTGCCTTAATTACCTGAAAATACATGCTAAAATACGTCAACAAAATTGTTGGTGAGTTCATAGGTTTACGCGAAAAGACAAGTTGTATGGACATATCAGATGAGTTGAATCTATAAAATCATAAATTCCATGAGATGTATTACATAAACCATCATGTCACCGAAGCTTAATTAGAATGAGTTTTGCCCCGAGCAGTATTCCCATACGTAATACCGTGAGTTGAATATATATGCACCCGCCGTTAGCTAAACCACTAACCCGAGTGGGGGACATAACTCCCAATAGATCTATCCACAATATATTCGCGCTTGCAAACAAATGCAACTAACGATTTCATGATATAAGGGCGGAGATCACATGTGTAATACATAATAGAATCGAGAAGTTTTTGTGTCCATATAAAAACGAAGCATGCATTCCATCCCAAAACATAATAATGTGAAAAATGGGACTATGAAGACTCACCTTGTTGGTTTTTGATGATGTTTTGGATCTGAGATAAGCACTTGTTCGAATGGTTGAGACTCGTCCTAATATTTTTACGAGTTCGGGTCAATATCATCATAATACGTGTTTGAATATTTTATGTACTTGGGGGTGATGTATAAATATTTTCGTAGGATTTCATATGTTGATACTGATTTGTAGTTACGTTCAAGTAATTTATTTAAAAATATAATTTGTTGTATTAATTCCGATTTACAAAAATGACTTTAAGTAGTTTATTTCCAAGGATATTTTGATGCATGCATGCATGCATACGTACATATGTATTTATATATATATACGAAAATGCATACATATATGTACGAGCATGTGCATCATTACGAAAGGGTATTCATACATTTTGCATGGAAAAATTTCACGAGTATTATGAAAACCGAGTTGTAAATGAAGAGTATTATATTTTAGTAAATGTATTTGATTTTTCATGTTTTATAAATTTTTAAGGTGAAAATAACGTAAATAAGAAAAACTTACAAAAGTTTGAAGAACACTTGAACTTCTTGGCCGATTTTGTTTTGAGAGAGAATATGTGTGTTGGTGTGTTTTTGTGAAATGGGTTTGTCTTCTATTTATAGAAGAAAAAGGGTTATTAAAATAAAGATAAAGTAATTTAAAATTTTAGTGAAATAATGAAAAGTAAAAAGGTGTTTCGGTTGAGTGTTGGACAAAAAGGTGTGGCCGATTTCATAATTGTATGTTGCATGTTGTTTATTAATATAATAATACAAAAGTACATCTAGTTGTCCTTTAAAGGACAACTTACTTTTTAGGGTGATAAGTAGTATGGGTTTTCAATTTTTATATTAATAAAAGTACAAGAGGCGTGCAAAAGAGGTGGCAATAATAAATACTGATATATATATATATATATATATATATATATATATATATATATATATATACATACTTAGAAAAATTTCTGGAATGTTAAACTCGATTCAAGTGTGAATCGAGTTTGTTGTTGTGTCAATCGAGTTTTATAACATAATGCCCGAGTTTTGTCACCCTTTGATCGAGTTTTATGCCTTTGTCATTCGAGTTTCATATAGCTATGGTCGAGTTTTATACAACATTGCCCGAGTTTCTTGCTTCTTTAATCGAGTTTCTTTGTTTAACTGTTCGAGTTTTATGTAGTTTTATTCGAGTTTTATGTTTCTTTATTCGAGTTTCATCCCTTAGAAATCGAGATTTGTATCTTCATCATTCGAGTTTTATACAGCATCATCCGAGAAAATCCTTTCTTTATTCGAGTTTCATCAAAGTGTTATTCGAGTTTAGATCTTTACTAATCGAGTTTCATTATATCATTATTCGAGTTTATTACTTCTTTCATCGAGATTCATACAACACCATTCGAGTTTATTGATTATATGATTCGAGATTCATATAATTTCATTCGGGTTTATTACTTCATTATTCGAGTTTTATATTAGTTTAATTTTTGAGTTTCATACCTTATTTTTAGTCCAGTTGTTACAACTTACTTGCATATGTTTCGTTACTTATTGGTGATTGTTACTATTGAGTTGTATGGAAACATCTGCTGCTACTTGTTCCTTCATTACTTAATTGCATGTTAGGAACGTATGATAGACAATGCTGAAACTGGACAACTGCTGCTGCATGTTCCTTGATTACTTGGATTGCTCATGACAGGTGTGAGTGACAGATTCCATTACTTACTTGCATTTGTTTTGGTACTTATTGGTGACTGTTACTGACTTGGATGGAAACATTTGTTGCTGCTTGGTCCTTGATTACTTAATTGTATGTTAGGAACGTATGATAGACACTGCTGAAACTGGACAACTGTTGCTGCATGTTCCTTGATTACTTGCATTGATCAGTACCGGTGTGAGTGACAGATTACATTATTTACTTGCATATGTTTCGGTACTTATTGGTGATTGTTACTTACTTGTATGGAAACATCTGCTGCAGCATGTTCCTTGATAACTTGCATTGCTCAGGACCGCTGTGATCGACAGATTGCATTACTTACTTGCATATGTTTTGGTACTTGTTGGTGATTGTTACCGATTTGTATCGAAACGTCTGCTGCTTCTTGTTCCTTGATTACTTAATTATATGTTAGGAACGTATGATAGACACTGCTGAAACTGGACAATTGATGTTGCATGTTCCTTGATTACTTGCATTGCTCAGGACCGCTGTATGTGATAGATTGCATTACTTACTTGCATACGTTTCAGTACTTATTGGTGATTGTTACAGACTTGTATTGAAACATTGGTTGTTGCTTGTTCCTTAATTACATAATTGTAAGTTTGGAACGTATGATAGACACTGCTGAAACTGGACTACTACTGTTGAATGTTCCTTGATTACTTGCATTGCTCAGGACCGCTGTGAGTGATAGATTGCATTAGTTACTTGCATATGTTTCGGTACTTATTGGTGATTGTTACTGACTTGTATGTAAACATCTGCTGCTGCTTGTTCCTTCATTACTTAATTGTATGTTAGGAACGTATGATAGAACTTGCTGAAACTGGACAACTGCTGCTGCATGTTCCTTGATTACTTGGATTGCTCATGACAGGTGTGAGTGATAGATTCCATTACTTATCTGCATTTGTTTTGGTACTTATTGGTGACTGTTACTGACTTGTATGGAAACATCTGTTGCTGCTTGTTCCTTGATTACTTAATTGTATGATAGGAACGTATGATAGACACTGCTGAAACTGGACAACTGCTGCTGCATGTTCCTTGATTTCATGCATTGATCAGTACTGGTGTGAGTGACAGATTACATTACTTACTTGCATATGTTTCGGTACTTATTGGTGATTGTTACTGACTTGTATGGAAACATCTGCTGCTGCATGTTTCTTGATAACTTGCATTGCTCAGGACCGCTGTGATCGACAGATTGCATTACTTACTTGCATATGTTTTGGTACTTGTTGGTAATTCTTACCGACTTGTATAGAAACATCTGCTGCTTCTTGTTCCTTGATTACTTAATTATATGTTAGGAACGTATGATAGACACTGCTGAAACTGGACAACTGATCTTGCATGTTCCTTTTTTACTTGCATTGCTCAGGACCGCTGTATGTGACAGATTGCATTACTTACTTACATACGTTTCAGTACTTATTGGTGATTGTTACAGACTTGTATGGAAACATCGGCTGCTGCTTGTTCCTTGATTACTTAGTTGTATGTTAGGAACGTATGATAGACACTGCTGAAACTGGACTACTGCTGCTGCATGTTCCTTGATTACTTGCATTGCTCAGGACCACTGTGAGCAACAGATTGCATTACTTACTTGCATATGTTTCGGTACTTATTGGTGATTGTTACTATTGAGTTGTATGGAAACATCTGCTGCTACTTGTTCCTTCATTACTTAATTGCATGTTAGGAACGTCTGATAGACAATGCTGAAACTGGACAACTGCTGCTGCATGTTCCTTGATTACTTGGATTGCTCATGACAGGAGTGAGTGACAGATTCCATTACTTACTTGAATTTTTGTTTTGGTACTTATTGGTGACTATTACTGACTTGGATGGGAACATTTGTTGCTGCTTGGTCCTTGATTACTTAATTGTATGTTAGGAACGTATGATAGACACTGCTGAAACTGGACAACTGTTGCTGCATGTTCCTTGATTACTTGCATTGATCAGTACCGGTGTGAGTGACAGATTACATTACTTACTTGCATATGTTTCGGTACTTATTGGTGATTGTTACTTACTTGTATGGAAACATCTGTTGCAGCATGTTCCTTGATAACTTGCATTGCTCAGGACCGCTGTGATCGACAGATTGCATTACTTACTTGCATATGTTTTGGTACTTGTTGGTGATTGTTACCGATTTGTATCGAAACATCTGCTGCTTCTTGTTCCTTGATTACTTAATTATATGTTAGGAACGTATGATAGACACTGCTGAAACTGGACAACTGATGTTGCATGTTCCTTGATTACTTGCATTGCTCAGGACCGCTGTATGTGATAGATTGCATTACTTACTTGCATACGTTTCAGTACTTATTGGTGATTGTTACAGACTTGTATTGAAACATCGGTTGTTGCTTGTTCCTTGATTACATAATTGTATGTTTGGAACGTATGATAGACACTACTGAAACTGGACTACTACTGATGTATGTTCCTTGATTACTTGCATTGCTCAGGACCGCTGTGAGTGATAGATTGCATTAGTTACTTGCATATGTTTCGGTACTTATTCGTGATTGTTACTGACTTGTATGGAAACATCTGCTGCTGCTTGTTCCTTCATTACTTAATTGTATGTGAGGAACGCATGATAGACACTGCTGAAATTGGACAACTGCTGCTGCATGTTCCTTGATTACTTGGATTGCTCATGACAGGTGTGAGTGGCAGATTCCATTACTTACTTGCATATGTTTTGGTACTTATTGGTGATTGTTACTGACTTGTATGGAAACATCTGCTACATGTTCCTTGATAACTTGCATTGCTCAGGACCGCTGTGATCGACAGATTGCATTACTTACTTGCATATGTTTTGGTACTTGTTGGTGATTGTTACCGAGTTGTATTGAAACATCTGCTGCTTCTTGTTCCTTGATTACTTAATTATATGTTAGGAACGTATGATAGACACTGCTGAAACTGGACAACTGTTGCTGCATGTTCCTTGATTACTTGCATTGATCAGTACCGGTGTGAGTGACAGATTACATTGCTTACTTGCATATGTTTCGGTACTTATTGGTGATTGTTACTGACTTGTATGGAAACATCTGCTGCAGCATGTTCCTTGATAACTTGCATTGCTCAGGACCGCTATGATCGACAGATTGCATTACTTACTTGCATATGTTTTGGTACTTGTTGGTGATTGTTACCGATTTGTATCGAAACATCTGCTGCTTCTTGTTCCTTGATTACTTAATTATATGTTAGGAACGTATGATAGACACTGCTGAAACTGGACAACTGATGTTGCATGTTCCTTGATTACTTGCATTGCTCAGGACCGCTGTATGTGATAGATTGCATTACTTACTTGCATACGTTTCAGTACTTATTGGTGATTGTTACAGACTTGTATTGAAACATCGGTTGTTGCTTGTTCCTTGATTACATAATTGTATGTTTGGAACGTATGATAGACACTACTGAAACTGGACTACTACTGATGTATGTTCCTTGATTACTTGCATTGCTCAGGACCGCTGTGAGTGATAGATTGCATTAGTTACTTGCATATGTTTCGGTACTTATTCGTGATTGTTACTGACTTGTATGGAAACATCTGCTGCTGCTTGTTCCTTCATTACTTAATTGTATGTGAGGAACGCATGATAGACACTGCTGAAATTGGACAACTGCTGCTGCATGTTCCTTGATTACTTGGATTGCTCATGATAGGTGTGAGTGGCAGATTCCATTACTTACTTGCATATGTTTTGGTACTTATTGGTGATTGTTACTGACTTGTATGGAAACATCTGCTACATGTTCCTTGATAACTTGCATTGCTCAGGACCGCTGTGATCGACAGATTGCATTACTTACTTGCATATGTTTTGGTACTTGTTGGTGATTGTTACCGAGTTGTATTGAAACATCTGCTGCTTCTTGTTCCTTGATTACTTAATTATATGTTAGGAACGTATGATAGACGCTGCTGAAACTGGACAACTGTTGCTGCATGTTCCTTGATTACTTGCATTGATCAGTACCGGTGTGAGTGACAGATTACATTGCTTACTTGCATATGTTTCGGTACTTATTGGTGATTGTTACTGACTTGTACGGAAACATCTGCTGCAGCATGTTCCTTGATAACTTGCATTGCTCAGGACCGCTATGATCGACAGATTGCATTACTTACTTGCATATGTTTTGGTACTTGTTGGTGATTGTTACCGATTTGTATCGAAACATCTGCTGCTTCTTGTTCCTTGATTACTTAATTATATGTTAGGAACGTATGATAGACACTGCTGAAACTGGACAACTGATGTTGCATGTTCCTTGATTACTTGCATTGCTCAGGACCGCTGTATGTGACAGATTGCATTACTTACTTGCATACGTTTCAGTACTTATTGGTGATTGTTACAGACTTGTATGGAAACAACGGTTGTTGCTTGTTCCTTGATTACATAATTGTATGTTTGGAACGTATGATAGACACCGCTGAAACTGGACTACTACTACTGCATGTTCCTTGATTACTTGCATTGCTCAGGACCGTTGTGAGTGATAGATTGCATTACTTACTTGCATATGTTTCGGTACTTATTGGTGATTGTTACTGACTTGTATGGAAACATTTGCTGCTGCTTGTTCCTTCATTACTTAATTGTATGTTAGGAACGCATGATAGACACTGCTGAAATTGGACAACTGCTGCTCCATGTTCCTTGATTACTTGGATTGCTCATGACAGGTGTGAGTGGCAGATTCCATTACTTACTTGCATATGTTTTGGAACTTATTGGTGACTGTTACTGACTTGCATGGAAACATTTGTTGCTGCTTGTTCCTTGATTACTTAATTGTATGTTAGGAACGTATGATAGACACTGCTGAAACTGGACTACTAGTGCTGCATGTTCCTTGATTACTTGCATTGCTCAGGACCGCTGTGAGTGACAGATTGCATTACTTACTTGCATATGTTTCGGTACTTATTGGTGATTATTGAATTGTATGGAAACATCTGCTGCTGCTTGTTCATTCATTACTTAATTGTATGTTAGGAACGTAAGATAGATAATGCTGAAACTGGACAGCTGATGCTGCATGTTCCTCGATTACTTGGATTGCTCATGACAGGTGTGAGTGACAGATTCCATTACTTACTTGTATTTGTTTTGGTACTTATTGGTGACTGTTACTGACTTGTATGGAAACATCTGTTGCTGCTTGTTCCTTGATTACTTAATTGTATGTTAGGAACGTATGATAGACTCTGCTGAAACTAGACAACTGCTGCTGCATGTTCCTTGATTACTTGCATTGATCAGTACCGGTGTGAGTGACAGATTACATTACTTACTCGCATATGTTTCGGTACTTATTGGTGATTGTTACTGAATTGTATGGAAACATCTGCTGCTGCATGTTCCTTGATAACTTGCATTGCTCAGGACCGCTGTGATCGACAGATTGCATTACTTACTTGCATATGTTTTGGTACTTGTTGGTTATTGTTACCGAGTTGTATCGAAACATCTGCTGCTTCTTGTTCCTTGATTACTTAATTATATGTTAGGAACGTACGATAGACACTGTTGAAAATGGACAACTGTTGCTGCATGTTCCTTGATTACTTGCATTGATCAGTACCGGTGTGAGTGACAAATTACATTACTTACTCGCATATGTTTCGGTACTTATTGGTGATTGTTACTGAATTGTATGGAAACATCTGCTGCAGCATGTTCCTTGATAACTTGCATTGCTCAGGACCGCTGTGATCGACAGATTGCATTACTTACTTGCATATGTCTTGGTACTTGTTTGAGATTGTTACCGATTTGTATCGAAACATTTGCTGCTTCTTGTTCCTTGATTACTTAATTATATGTTAGGAACGTATGATAGACACTGCTGAAACTGGACAACTGATGTTGCATGTTCCTTGATTACTTGCATTGCTCAGGACCGCTGTATGTGACAGATTGCATTACTTACTTGCATACGTTTCAGTACTTATTGGTGATTGTTACAGACTTGTATGGAAACAACGGTTGTTGCTTGTTCCTTGATTACATAATTGTATGTTTGGAACGTATGATAGACACTGCTGAAACTGGACTACTACTGCTGCATGTTCCTTGATTACTTGCATTGCTCAGGACCGTTGTGAGTGATAGATTGCATTACTTACTTGCATATGTTTCGGTACTTATTGGTGATTGTTACTGACTTGTATGGAAACATCTGCTGCTGCTTGTTCCTTCATTACTTAATTGTATGTTAGGAACGCATGATAGACACTGCTGAAATTGGACAACTGCTGCTGCATGTTCCTTGATTACTTGGATTGCTCATGACAGGTGTGAGTGGCAGATTCCATTACTTACTTGCATATGTTTTGGAACTTATTGGTGACTGTTACTGACTTGCATGGAAACATTTGTTGCTGCTTGTTCCTTGATTACTTAATTGTATGTTAGGAACGTATGATAGACACTGCTGAAACTGGACTACTAGTGTTGCATGTTCCTTGATTACTTGCATTGCTCAGGACCGCTGTGAGTGACAGATTGCATTACTTACTTGCATATGTTTCGGTACTTATTGGTGATTGTTGACTTGTATGGAAACATCTGCTGCTGCTTGTTCATTCATTACTTAATTGTATGTTAGGAACGTAAGATAGACAATGCTGAAACTGGACAGCTGATGCTGCATGTTCCTCGATTACTTGGATTGCTCATGACAGGTGTGAGTGACAGATTCCATTACTTACTTGTATTTGTTTTGGTACTTATTGGTGACTGTTACTGACTTGTATGGAAACATCTGTTGCTGCTTGTTCCTTGATTACTTAATTGTATGTTAGGAACGTATGATAGACTCTGCTGAAACTGGACAACTGCTGCTGCATGTTCCTTGATTACTTGCATTGATCAGTACCGGTGTGAGTGACAGATTACATTACTTACTCGCATATGTTTCGGTACTTATTGGTGATTGTTACTGAATTGTATGGAAACATCTGCTGCTGCATGTTCCTTGATAACTTGCATTGCTCAGGACCGCTGTGATCGACAGATTGCATTACTTACTTGCATATGTTTTGGTACTTGTTGGTTATTGTTACCGAGTTGTATCGAAACATCTGCTGCTTCTTGTTCCTTGATTACTTAATTATATGTTAGGAACGTACGATAGACACTGTTGAAACTGGACAACTGTTGCTGCATGTTCCTTGATTACTTGCATTGATCAGTACCGGTGTGAGTGACAAATTACATTACTTACTCGCATATGTTTCGGTACTTATTGGTGATTGTTACTGAATTGTATGGAAACATCTGCTGCAGCATGTTCCTTGATAACTTGCATTGCTCAGGACCGCTGTGATCGACAGATTGCATTACTTACTTGCATATGTCTTGGTACTTGTTGGAGATTGTTACCGATTTGTATCGAAACATTTGCTGCTTCTTGTTCCTTGATTACTTAATTATATGTTAGGAACGTATGATAGACACTGCTGAAACTGGACAACTGATGTTGCATGTTCCTTGATTACTTGCATTGCTCAGGACCGCTGTATGTGACAGATTGCATTACTTACTTGCATACGTTTCAGTACTTATTGGTGATTGTTACAGACTTGTATGGAAACAACGGTTGTTGCTTGTTCCTTGATTACATAATTGTATGTTTGGAACGTATGATAGACACCGCTGAAACTGGACTACTACTACTGCATGTTCCTTGATTACTTGCATTGCTCAGGACCGTTGTGAGTGATAGATTGCATTACTTACTTGCATATGTTTCGGTACTTATTGGTGATTGTTACTGACTTGTATGGAAACATTTGCTGCTGCTTGTTCCTTCATTACTTAATTGTATGTTAGGAACGCATGATAGACACTGCTGAAATTGGACAACTGCTGCTGCATGTTCCTTGATTACTTGGATTGCTCATGACAGGTGTGAGTGGCAGATTCCATTACTTACTTGCATATGTTTTGGAACTTATTGGTGACTGTTACTGACTTGCATGGAAACATTTGTTGCTGCTTGTTCCTTGATTACTTAATTGTATGTTAGGAACGTATGATAGACACTGCTGAAACTGGACTACTAGTGCTGCATGTTCCTTGATTACTTGCATTGCTCAGGACCGCTGTGAGTGACAGATTGCATTACTTACTTGCATATGTTTCGGTACTTATTGGTGATTGTTACTGACTTGTATGGAAACATCTGCTGCTACTTGTTCCTTCATTACTTAATTGTATGTTAGGAACGCATGATCGACACTGCTGAAATTGGACAACTGCTGCTGCACGTTCCTTGATTACTTGGATCGCTCATGACAGGTGTGAGTGGCAGATTCCTAGGTTTCCTTTTTCGATTCTTCTTGGGTTTTGCTAACATTTCTTCCCTATACTTCAATTCTAACTCCCGTAACCTAAGTTCTCGCAACCTAAGTTCTTCTTCACGGCGTTTAAAGTCAATTTCACGCTGGATTTCTTCATCAGTTTGCACAACCGCTTTACCCTTAGTCAGCAAGTCCTTAATTTCCTTAAATCGGTCCTCAACCGACATACCAGTCTGCAGTCGATTCCTATCCATCATCAGCTGAATTTGTCTACGATTTTCATCATTCAGCTTGTGAATGAGATCAAATAATTGAGCCTGCTGGGGCGGCACAAGCGTAGCAGTACTGCTTGAGTTATTAGCAGTATTTTCAGGGGCAGTGCCTAAATCATTTACATGAACAGATTCTTGGTGTTGATCAGCTGCAGCATCAGCAGCTTTACCAACAGTCGAGGTAGCAGCAACATTAGGATTCTTATCAGCCATTGGCTGAAAATATAAAGGAAATAACCATTATTTCCTGATTCAATTAAGCATAGTTCGAGTTATAATACCTACGTCAGATAATCATATCTAGGTTATAGATATGAAGGCAGTCAGTCAGGCTGGCACAGAGTCAAGTCAAAGTCAAGTCAGTATCAAGCAGTCAGTCCCTTCCCCATCCTATCAGTCATCATTTGCCTATCTTAGGTCAAGTTGTGCGGGTAGTCCTTTACTAATTAGGTTACCCTAGGCCTCGGTGACTTGTTCGGGAATTCAGAGTCACATAGTCCATACCATACCAGTAGTTTAAGTATCGGGTGGCCAATCCGATGATTAAACTGCTGCTCTGATACCAACTTTGTAACATCCAATTTTCCACAAACAGTACACGTCATAATATTTCATTTCATAAATAATATTAATTGTTTGATACCACAGGCCCATCAGTAAAATACTTAAATACAACAATGTTTTAAAGATCAAATGGTGGTCTAACTAGCTTCTAAAATCTTCAATCAGAGTGCGGAAGACTGAACAAGCTACCCGAGACCGCATTGTCTTTACAAAATAGGCATCATCAAAAGTCCAAAGGTCTGCTATTCATCCAAGTCCAGATTCACTTAGCCTGGGACGAACTACCTGCTACGGTCTTGCCTTTATCAGCTTTTCCTGAAAAAGAGATGTCATGACAGAGTAAGCTAACAAAGCTTAGTGAGTTAACAGAGTTCCACTAAATACCACACACATATATAACATACTATCAGATCCTGTCGGTCAACACGTCAGAGACGGTAATTAGGTTGGGAGACAACCCGGTCAGTATTCCCA
Organism: Centrapalus pauciflorus; assembly: GCA_020465985.1. NCBI lineage: Eukaryota > Viridiplantae > Streptophyta > Magnoliopsida > Asterales > Asteraceae > Centrapalus > Centrapalus pauciflorus. The sequence goes on from JAANYP010000961.1 coordinate 557,291, forward strand.
TATGTAAGGCCGAAGCCCTACGGGAAGTGTATGGAAACAAGTCAGATAGGAAAGGAATCTGCAGAATTCCCTCCTGTGAATGGAGATCTCACATTCGGTCCTATCGGATGATGCAGTATGCAGCGACAATTATATAAACAGTCAAGTAAGCAGTAAGCAGGATAAGTATTTACATAAAATGTAAAAGTGAACATGCATTCAAGGCAATTCAAGTGTCTAGCTTCAGTAATGTCAAAAGTACGCTTCTATGATACAATAAAGTATTAAAGAAACATGCAGCAACAAACGGAAGTTTCCATACAGTCAGTGAACATTCACCAATAAGTATCGAAATATATGCAAGTATTAATGAAATCTGTCACTCACAGTGGTCCGTTGTCTGATAATGCTTAATGAATTAAGCGGTTCAGTTTACTCTGTCAATCGACGGGTTCCTGCAGTTCAGTTTCAAGTCTGACATATTAATGTCAAGTCTGTGTCATAATCTATATAACCCTAGTTACATATTCAGGTTTGTGTCAATTTTGGCTGTCGAGTCCAGGTAGTTCCTATCGTCCCAAGTGAGTCTATTCTTATCAGATTAAACTTTTAAATGACAATAGGTTGATTACTCACTTAATCTGATTTTAGGAATTTAACTTTGGCCAGGAATAAAACGTCGATTCGAATGTAGAACATGGCTAGACAGATCGAAGGCATCATGGCTGACAGATTCAACTAGATAAGCTCATTTATAGGTGGTCAGATTCGAAATAGGCCTTCGAATCTAATAGATTCGAGACACAACACACACAACACAACACACACAAGGAGAATAGGTTCGGACTAATGCATAGACTCGAAGCCTAAACAGATTCGAAGCAACTAATTCGATTCTATGAATTAGATTCGAAGCAAATAGATTCTAAGGCAAGCACATACTAGATTCGAACAAGGGACTTAGATTCGAATGGCTAAATAGATTCGAATAGGCTGAATAGAATCGAATGGCTAATAGATTCTAAGGCAAGCACATACTAGATTCGAACAAGGGACTTAGAATTCGAATGTGCTAAATAGGATCGAATAGGCGAATAGAATCGAATGGTTAGAAGATTCTAGAGGCAGCACATATAGATTCGAACAAGGGATTAGATTCGAACAACTCTCGAGTCTAAGGAGGAGGAACAGATTCGAATCTATACATTTCGAGTCTAGGGATGAACCTCTCGAATCTGATCATCTTGTTCATCGTTTTCCAGATTCTAACTACGAAACTTGAACAAAAATGAGGGAGAAATAGTTACTAACCTTCGTCCAAGCAATATCCTTCGTCTATGGATGATTTCCAAGCAAGAACAGGTCCTAAACGAGGGCAAATCAGCTTCAAATGAAGGAAAAATGAACAGATTCGAAAATGCTTTTCAAAACCGAGCCAAAAGTCAGAAAAACGGTCGATCTTACCTCAAATTCGGACGAAATCAAACAAGAAATGGCAGATTCGCGAAGAACTCGACGATCTCTATCCAATGGCGTATGAAACACAAAAATCCGACGGTTCGATTTGAAGAAAAGCTAGAGAGAAGGAGGAGAGTGTAGAGAGAGAAAGAGAATCAACTTTCCAAACTTGAAAAGTGAGGAGTGGAGCTCTTATTTATAGGAAAATAGGGAAAATCGGATATTCTACTGAATTTTCCGGAATTGTTCAACTTTTATTCCCAATACTCCGATTTGCATTTCAGATACAAATATTAGTAAAGAAGTTCTAGATCTGCTACAATTGTCTTTTAGTCAATTTTAACTCATTTTAGTCAGTTTCGACATTTTCAGTCTTTAATTTGTCATTTAGCTGAATTATAAAATTTTCAATTTTATTTCAGCTAATTTTGGGCAACATTTCATAATTAACTATAACTTAATATAATTAACTATTTTAGATTCATGTTTTCAGTTAATTACTAACATCCGATAAAATTGCTTATTATCCAAAGTCTGTTGCTGTAATTTGTAATTTAATAAATTACGGGCTGTTACAATCTTCCCCCGTTAAATTGATTCCGTCCTCGGAATCAACTATGACAGGAATAATTCCGGATACTTTTGCCTAATCTCGTCTTCTCGTTCCCAAGTTCGCGCAGACCCCTTATGGTATTTCCATTGAACTAACACCAATGGGGATTTCCTTGATGCGCAATTTCGAAACCTTAAGATCGATTATACGCTCAGGCTCTTCTTCGTATTGCAACTGCTCGTCAATTTGCACTTCTTTCCATGGAATAACAGCTTCAATATCAGCTAAATACTTTCGAAGATTACTCACATGAAATACATCATGAATCCCAGTCATTTCGGCAGGCAGCTATAATCTGTAGGCTTGCAATCCTATATGTTTGAAAATTTCAAAAGGACCCACAAATCGAGGGCTCAACTTCCCCCGTTTGCCAAACCTCACTATCCCTTTTCTTGGCGAGACCTTCAACAACACTTTATCACCCACCTCGAACACAAATGGCTTACGTCTTTGATCATGATATTTCTTTTGTCTGTCTTGAAAAGTCTGTATCCGCTGTCGAATTAATTGTAGTTGATCATGGGCTTCTTGCAAAATGGCTGGTCCTGAGATCGGGCGTTCATCTGCTTCCCTTCAACGGGTTGGAGTTCAGCATCGACGTCTTTTCACCGAGATCAATCACACAGGCGCGTAACATATCTTCTAAGGTCAAAATCGTTCTCTCATTTTGCCCGTCAGTTTCAGGATGATAGGCGGTGCTAATCTTAAGTTCAGTTCCTAGTCCATTCTGAAAAGCCTTCCAAAAACGAGAAGTAAATCTGCTGTCACGGTCCGCTACTATAGACAATGGCACACCATGTCTAGTCACGATTTCCTTTACGTACAATTCAGCTAACTTTTCGAGGCGTTCATCTTCACGTATGGGTAGGAATTGGGCTGACTTAGTAGGTCGATCCACTACTACTCTTATAGAGTCATGATTCCGCTTAGTCCTGGGCAGCTTCGTCATAAAGTCCATGATTATCAAGGGTCAGCTTGGTCAAATTTATGTTCATAAGTAACCAAACGTTCAGATTTCAAGCTCTCATCAACGGCAATAATCGATTCAGACAAGGCAGACATCCAAAACAACAATGGTCAAAGCATAACATCGGGTATAAAGGTCTTGTCCAGTTGTGCGGCTTAGGACATCTACTACAATGCTTGCTATACCTGGATGGTAAAAGATATCATAATTGGTGAATTTTGCGTAGAGTCGCTCTTTTCGCAGCAATTCTAGCAATTCTCGAAAGAGCTTCGCACGGTCAGATTCAGACTTAAAGTAAATCAAAATGTCGTCAATAAAGACTATCACTGATTTGTCCAGCATTGGCCTACATACTCTATTCATAAGGTCCACATTTGCGGCCGGGGCATTGGTGAGACCGAACGGTATTGTTAGAACTCAAGATGACCGTAGTGAGCACGAATTGCAGTCTTCGGTACGACAGACTCAAATATCTTAAGTTGATGATATCCAGATCGAAAATCAATCTTTGATTAGGCACTTTCGGACTTTCATTACAGAAATTGGATCTAAATCTCATGTCTTACTATCTTCATAAACATAACGTTTAATTCCTTCGGGGGTCCTAATTCTAATTATCCTTTGGCACAAAGGATTTCAGCATTGCTCGTCATGAGCCTGTCCATTCCTATAATAATATCGAATTCTCCAATCCACATCAGTATCAGGTCAAAGTCTGAGGAGAGGTCGTCAATCACTAGCTTACAAGAACAGAAGTCTCTACTTATAGTCACAAAACTCGAACTCGCAGATTCTATATCTAACGGTACAGGTAGCATTATTGGGCAAAATCAAACAGTTTAGCAAACTTTTCAGACACATGTGACAGATTAGAGCAGGTCATAGAGTTAACAAGAAATGTACCTATGACGACATTAGCAGTCTCTTTTGCCTCATCGGCTGTCATCTGGAAAGATCTTGGTTGATTCCTCGGAGCAGAAGAACCCTTGAACGATTGCCGAGGTGAAAATGCAGGCGGTGGAACAAATCGCAGCCGAGTACAGTCTTTAGCATGATGCCCGAACGTGATGCAGTTACGACAAGCCTCATTGCGCTTGGGACATTCTGACCTGTCATGACCTTTCTGCCTACAACAGTTACACCTCACGAACTCCGGATCACATTTTCCTTTATGAATTTGACTGCAGCGAGGACAAGCAGATCTTGACGTAGCGATCACAGCATAAGATTTAGCCTTTTTAAAAGGCTGCTTATCTCCCTGCCTTAAACTTTCACTCCCCCTTTCCGATTTTTCAGATTTTTCTTTCTTGCTAGACTTGGCAATAAAAAGAGTCGCTCGCTCCGGATAGATTTCAAGTTTTCCTACCTTAGCAACTTCAACTACTTCCATATCACTTCCCGGTCTGCCAGAATTCACAAAAAGATCCCTTTGACGTCCCTCAGAGGGCTCATGCCTAAGTTTCCTTTTTCGATTCTTCTTGGGTTTTGCTAACATTTCTTCCCTATACTTCAATTCTAACTCCCGTAACCTAAGTTCTCGCAACCTAAGTTCTTCTTCACGGCGCTTAAGGTCAATTTCACGCTGGATTTCTTCGTCAGTTTGCACAACCGCTTTACCCTTAGTCAGCAAGTCCTTAATTTCCTTAAATCGGTCCTCAACCGACATATCAGTCTGCAGTCGATTCCTATCCATCATCAGCTGAATTTGTCTACGATTTTCATCATTCAGCTTGTGAATGAGATCAAATAATTGAGCCTGCTGGGGCGGCACAAGCGTAGCAGTACTGCTTGAGTTATTAGCAGTATTTTCAGGGGCAGTGCCTAAATCATTTACATGAACAGATTCTTGGTGTTGATCAGCTGCAGCATCAGCAGCTTTACCAACAGTCGAGGTAGCAGCAACATTAGGATTCTTATCAGCCATTGGCTGAAAATATAAAGGAAATAACCATTATTTCCTGATTCAATTAAGCATAGTTCGAGTTATAATACCTACGTCAGATAATCATATCTAGGTTATAGATATGAAGGCAGTCAGTCAATCAGGCAGATACAAAGTCAAGTCAAAGTCGAGTCAAGGTCAAGTCAGTATCAAGCAGTCAATCCCTTCCCCATCCGATCAGTCATCATTTGCCTATCTTAGGTCAAGTTGTGTGGGTAGTCCTTTACTAATTAGGTTACCCTAGGCCTCGGTGACTTGTTCGGGAACTCAGAGTCACATAGTCCATATCATACCAGTAGTTTAAGTATCGGGTGGCCAATCCGATGATTAAACTGCTGCTCTGATACCAACTTGTAACATCCAATTTTCCACAAACAGTACACGTCATAAAATTTCATTTCATAAATAATATTAATTGTTTGATACCACAGGCCCACCAGCAAAATACTAAAATACAACAATGTTTTAAAGATCAAATGGTGGTCTAACTAGCTTCTAAAATCTTCAATCAGAGTGCGGAAGACTGAACAAGCTACCCGAGACCGCATTGTCTTTACAAAATAGGCATCATCAAAAGTCCAAAGGTCTGCTATTCATCCAAGTCCAGATTCACTTAGCCTGGGACGAACTACCTGCTATGGTCTTGCCTTTATCAGCTTTTCCTGAAAAAGAGATGTCATGACAGAGTAAGCTAACAAAGCTTAGTGAGTTAACAGAGTTCCACTAAATACCACACACATATATAACATACTATCAGATCCTGTCGGTCAACACGTCAGAGACGGTAATTAGGTTGGGAGACAACCCGGTCAGTATTCCCATATGTAAGGCCGAAGCCCTACGGGAAGTGTATGGAAACAAGTCAGATAGGAAAGGAATCTGCAGAATTCCCTCCTGTGAATGGAGATCTCACATTCGGTCCGGTCGGATGATGCAATATGCAACGGCAAGTATATAAACAGTCAAGTAAGCAGTAAGCATGATACGTATTTACATAAAATGTAAAAGTGAACATGCAATCAAGGCATTTCAAGTGTCTAGCTCAGTAATAGCAACATACGTTTCTATGATACAATATAGTATTAGAGAAACATGCAACAATCAATCAGTAGTTTCCATACAGTCAATACATTCACCAATAAGTATCGAAATATATGTAAGTAATTAATGAAATCTGTCACTCACAGTGGTCCGAAGTCAGATAATGCTTAACGAGTTAAGCAGTTCAGTTTACTCTGTCAAGACGACGGGTTCCTGCATTTCAGTTTCAAGTCTAGCATATTAATGTCAAGTCTGAGTCATAATCTAAATAACCCTAGTTACATGTTCAGGTTTTTGTCAATTTTGGCTGTCGAGTCCGAGGTAGTTCCTATCGTCCCAAGGTGAGTCTATTCTTATCAGATTAATACTTTTAATTACAATAGGTTGATTAATCACTTAATCTGATTTTAGGAATTTAACTTTGGCCAGGAATAAACTCAGATTCGAATGTATACATGGCTAGACAGATTCGAAGGCATACATGGCTAGACAGATTCGAACTAGATAAGCTCATTTATAGGTGGTCAGATTCGAAATAGGCCTTCGAATCTAATAGATTCGAGACACAACACACACAAGGAGAATAGGTTCGGACTATTGCATAGACTCGAAGCCTAAACAGATTCGAAGCAACCAATTCGATTCTATGAATTAGATTCGAAGCAAATAGCTTCTAAGGCAAACACATACTAGATTCGAACAAGGGACTTAGATTCGAATGGCTAAATAGATTCGAATAGGCTGAATAGAATCGAATGGTTAATAGATTCTAAGGCAAGCACATACTAGATTCGAACAAGGGACTTAGATTCGAATGGCTAAATAGATTCGAATAGGCTGAATAGAATCGAATGGTTAATAGATTCTAAGGCAAGCACATACTAGATTCGAACAAGGGACTTAGATTCGAAGCAACTCTCGAGTCTAAGGAGGAGGAACAGATTCGAATCTATAAATTTCGAGTCTAGGGATGAACCTCTCGAATCTGATCATCTTGTTCATCGTTTTCCAGATTTTAACTACGAAACTTGAACAAAAATGAGGGAGAAATAGTTACTAACCTTCGTCCAAGCAATATCCTTCGTCTATGGATGATTTCCAAGCAAGAACAGGTCCTAAACGAGGGCAAATCAGCTTCAAATGAAGGAAAAATGAACAGATTCGAAAATGCTTTTCAAAACCGAGCCAAAAGTCAGAAAAACGGTCGATCTTACCTCAAATTCGGACGAAATCAAACAAGAAATGGCAGATTCGCGAAGAACTCGACGATCTCTATCCAATGGCGTATGAAACACAAAAATCCGACGGTTCGATTTGAAGAAAAGCTAGAGAGAAGGAGGAGAGTGTAGAGAGAGAAAGAGAATCAACTTTCCAAACTTGAAAAGTGAGGAGTGGAGCTCTTATTTATAGGAAAATAGGGAAAATCGGATATTCTACTGAATTTTCCGGAATTGTTCAACTTTTATTCCCAATACTCCGATTTGCATTTCAGATACAAATATTAGTAAAGAAGTTCTAGATCTGCTACAATTGTCTTTTAGTCAATTTTAACTCATTTTAGTCAGTTTCGACATTTTCAGTCTTTAATTTGTCATTTAGCTGAATTATAAAATTTTCAATTTTATTTCAGCTAATTTTGGGCAACATTTCATAATTAACTATAACTTAATATAATTAACTATTTTAGATTCATGTTTTCAGTTAATTACTAACATCCGATAAAATTGCTTATTATCCAAAGTCTGTTGCTGTAATTTGTAATTTAATAAATTACGGGCTGTTACAGACAGATTGCATTACTTACTTGCATATGTTTCGGTACTTATTGGTGATTGTTGACTTGTATGGGAACATCTGATGCTGCTTGTTCATTCATTACTTAATTGTATGTTAGGAACGTAAGATAGACAATGCTGAAACTGGACAGCTGATGCTGCATGTTCCTCGATTACTTGGATTGCTCATGACAGGTGTGAGTGACAGATTCAATTACTTACTTGTTTTTGTTTTGGTACTTATTGGTGACTGTTACTGACTTGTATGGGAACATCTGCTGCTGCTTGTTCATTCATTACTTAATTGTATGTTAGGAACGTATGATAGACTCTGCTGAAACTGGACAACTGCTGCTGCATGTTCCTTGATTACTTGCATTGATCAGTACCGGTGTGAGTGACAGATTACATTACTTACTCGTATATGTTTCGGTACTTATTGGTGATTGTTACTGAATTGTATGGAAACATCTTCTGCTGCATGTTCCTTGATAACTTGCATTGCTCAGGACCGCTGTGATCGACAGATTGCATTACTTACTTGCATATGTTTTGGTACTTGTTGGTGATTGTTACCGAGTTGTATCGAAACATCTGCTGCTTCTTGTTCCTTGATTACTTAATTATATTTTAGGAACGTACGAGAGACACTGCTGAAACTGGACAACTGTTGCTTCATGTTCCTTGATTACTTGCATTGCTCAGGACCGTTGTGAGTGATAGATTGCATTACTTACTTGCATATGTTTCGGTACTTATTGGTGATTGTTACTGACTTGTGTGGAACCATCTGCTGCTGCTTGTTCCTTCATTACTTAATTGTATGTTAGGAACGCATGATAGACACTGCTGAAATTGGACAACTGCTGCTGCATGTTCCTTGATAACTTGCATTGCTCAGGACCGCTGTGATCGACAGATTGCATTACTTACTTGCATATGTTTTGGTACTTGTTGGTGATTGTTACCGAGTTGTATCGAAACATCTGCTGCTTCTTGTTCCTTGATTACTTAATTATATGTTAGGAACGTACGATAGACACTGCTGAAACTGGACAACTGTTGCTGCATGTTCCTTGATTACTTGCATTGCTCAGGACCGTTGTGAGTGATAGATTGCATTACTTACTTGCATATGTTTCGGTACTTATTGGTGATTGTTACTGACTTGTATGGAAACATCTGCTGCTGCTTGTTCCTTCATTACTTACTTGTATGTTAGGAACGCATGATAGACACTGCTGAAATTGGACAACTGCTGCTGCATGTTCCTTGATTACTTTGATTGCTCATGACAGGTGTGAGTGGCAGATTCCATTACTTACTTGCATATGTTTTGGAACTTATTGGTGACTGTTACTGACTTGCATGGAAACATTTGTTGCTGCTTGTTCCTTGATTACTTAATTGTATGTTAGGAACGTATGATAGACACTGCTGAAACTGGACTACTAGTGCTGCATGTTCCTTGATTACTTGCATTGCTCAGGACCGCTGTGAGTGACAGATTGCATTACTTACTTGCATATGTTTCTGTACTTATTGGTGATTGTTGACTTGTATGGAAACATCTGCTGCTGCTTGTTCATTCATTACTTAATTGTATGTTAGGAACGTAAGATAGACAATGCTGAAACTGGACAGCTGATGCTGCATGTTCCTCGATTACTTGGATTGCTCATGACAGGTGTGAGTGACAGATTCCATTACATACTTGCATTGCTCAGGACCGCTGTCAGGACCGCTGTGAGTGACAGATTGCATTACTTACTTGCATATGTTTCGGTACTTATTGGTGATTGTTGACTTGTATGGAAACATCTGCTGCTGCTTGTTCATTCATTACTTAATTGTATGTTAGGAACGTAAGATAGACAATGCTGAAACTGGACAGCTGATGCTGCATGTTCCTCGATTACTTGGATTGCTCATGACAGGTGTGAGTGACAGATTCCATTACTTACTTGTATTTGTTTTGGTACTTATTGGTGACTGTTACTGACTTGTATGGAAACATCTGTTGCTGCTTGTTCCTTGATTACTTAATTGTATGTTAGGAACGTATGATAGACTCTGCTGAAACTGGACAACTGCTGCTGCATGTTCCTTGATTACTTGCATTGATCAGTACCGGTGTGAGTGACAGATTACATTACTTACTCGCATATGTTTCGGTACTTATTGGTGATTGTTACTGAATTGTATGGAAACATCTGCTGCTGCATGTTCCTTGATAACTTGCATTGCTCAGGACCGCTGTGATCGACAGATTGCATTACTTACTTGCATATGTTTTGGTACTTGTTGGTGATTGTTACCGAGTTGTATCGAAACATCTGCTGCTTCTTGTTCCTTTATTATTTAATTATATGTTAGGAACGTACGATAGACACTGCTGAAACTGGACAACTGTTGCTGCATGTTCCTTGATTACTTGCATTGCTCAGGACCGTTGTGAGTGATAGATTGCATTACTTACTTGCATATGTTTCGGTACTTATTGGTGATTGTTACTGACTTGTGTGGAACCATCTGCTGCTGCTTGTTCCTTCATTACTTAATTGTACGTTAGGAACGCATGATAGACACTGCTGAAATTGGACAACTGCTGCTGCATGTTCCTTGATTACTTGGATTGCTCATGACAGGTGTGAGTGGCAGATTCCATTACTTACTTGCATATGTTTTGGAACTTATTGGTGACTGTTACTGACTTGCATGGAAACATTTGTTGCTGCTTGTTCCTTGTTTACTTAATTGTATGTTATGAACGTATGATAGACACTG
>JAANYP010000962.1:0-40909 GCA_020465985.1 Centrapalus pauciflorus
GGGTGATGTGTGATGAAATTAATATTTATAATTAATTATTGAATAACAAATTAATCTACTCATATTCCTAAACTACCCTTTTGTCCCAAATGGGGACTTCAGAAGTTACTTTCACTGCCTAAATTCCAACTTGTCTCCGACGGGAGTCGAAGCCGTGATCCGACACTTACACGTAATCTCTCATACCAAATGGGCTAAACCCCATTGGTATTAATAATTAATTGATGACAGGGCCGTCCCATGGATTTTGGAGGCCTTGTACACATGCATACGATATAAGCCCTTGATTACGAAAAATTTAAATAGTAGATTACTCATTTTGCAACTGAGTTTTAATATATAAATTAGAGGTCGTGAACGACAAGTTTGTGTTTGTATATTCAATTAGACTTCTAAAATGGTATATAATATGCTTAAAACGAAATAATGATTAATGAAAACTTATTATTCAAAGTACTTCGTTTGATACTCCGATCATTTTTACGATTACAAAATCGGAGGCCCTGCGGTTGACCTTCTCGCACGCCCTAAAAGACGGGCCTGATTGATGACACAACAAAAGTTTGTCTTTTTAAGAAAACTGTACATTGTTTGCGAAAAAATGTTACTTATATTAATCATTAATATTAATTATTACACATAATTATATTTGAAGTCTATACATATCTACTTTAATACATGTGAGTTGATCAAAAGACTGATTTTAGTTTAAAAAAAAATCATGTATAAGAATGAAGTATATAGAAAAAATAATAATAATTTACAATAAAATAAAAATCCATCATTTTTCCATCAACTAATATACAAACACGTATTTGCAAAGTATTACTTAATTACCATATCGTCTAACATAATTTTATAATAACAATTTATTCAAACCAATTAATAAAATGTTATCAAACAAAAGCAGTTATTATAAAAAAAAATTTAATTTATCTAAATAAAATCACATTGAACAATTTAAATGACAAATGACATATCCCATTGTTTTATGATTTTATCTATAAACTAAAATTTTAATCTATATTAATATATATATATATATATATATATATATATATATATATATATATTTATAGATGAAAAATTTAGAATAATCAACTATTCATCTGTATTTTATAAAACTATAAAAATAATAATTTTGAATAATTAATGTTTAATTGTAATCTGTATATGTAAATAAATATCCCATTATTTTATGCAAGTTTGTTAATTTGATAGGATTGCTGATGTTATCCCATTATTTTTTGAATTTTAACAAATCATATTTTCTCAATTATAACCAATCATATTGTGCCAAATCAGCCTTAAAAATAGGAATTTCTACCAATAATATTGTGGCACGTGAGCATTTTTCTCACTGCTCCGTCGGCAATATATATATATATATATAATTACAAGAAGATGGGTATTGTACTATTGATCAGAAACTTATCATAGCAGTTTTTCATCTAATTTTTTTAAGTAATAAAAAGGGTAATTGGTTTCTTTTAAAAAGTAAAAATATTCCAAGCTCAACTACTAGATTTACTTGCAAGTCACGAGACCCTAAACTCTACAAGATCCACAACACGAGGATTAGTTTTCATATATCAATACGAGGAACTTCATATGGCATACAAGTAGCTCGAAAACAAATGTGTATCCGTAAGGAAGGCTATGCAACTAAAGCCAATTAAACCAGCGTGTTTTGCAATATTCCACTAATATGTTATAGCTAGATTAAACTATGAATATTAACATCGATTGTTGGTGGTAGATTTAAATCAAATGATGAATATTATTAAAACAAAATTAGATAGAAGTGGTCGTATAAGGGAGGCACGTGAACAGGGGTGGACCTAGCTTATCAGGGATCGGTGTCACTCGACACCGATAAATTTTTTAATAATTGTGTTACGTATGCATCAAAAACTTGAGCGACACCTAGGTTTTTTTTAGTTGACACCTACGAAATAATCGAAAAAGGATTATATACATTTGTAATTTATATATCTTGTTTTTATTACTCAAATTTATTAAAATATTACTGAGTTTTAACCGTAAAACATAAAAAAAATAATACCAAAGAAGCTTTGAAGAGTAGAGAAGGCCAGCTGCAAATCAAAGTAGAAGCCTGGATTTAAAATCCATTATAAGCCCAAAACATGAAAAAGAAAAAAAAAATCTATACGTGGTCAAGGCTTTGAAGCAACAGTGTTTGTAATTTGTTTCCCTAAGAACGGATCTCTAGCTTGATCATCGTCAGCGGTGTCTACTCTCCGTCCACTCCCCTTTGCTACTTTGAACTGTTAAGATCGATTGTCGTCAAATCGTCATCAACACTACACTATACATACCTCTGTTCGAAGATCTCCAAATCATCAAACAACTTCAATTATGGTAAAATCGTTTGACGATTGAGGCTCCTGTGGCTCCAATCGATTGACGGTTGTACTTGTGCGTGTGTGTAATTTAGAGAGAGAGAGAGAGAATTTTTTAACTTTTTATTTTCATTTTAGTTTATTATTTAATTTGTAAAACAAAGTATATTTAAAGGGAAGGAGAGAGAAGGTGTAAAAGTCTATTAAAAACGGTTTGATTTAATTTTTATTTATATTAATTTTATTATTTAACTGTATGAAAATGGCAAAATGGTCATTTGAATAAAAATGACTGCTCAAATGATCAAAGCCATTACAAATAGTCAACCTTGAATACAGTAATTGTAATTTTGATGTGAAAAGAACATGATCCATAATTTGCCTATAACCACAAAAGCGAAAATTGTAATTTACACTAAAAATTAAAACTTTTAAGAAACTAAAAAGCTGCTTGTCAAATATATAAAACTTAAAACTAATAAATAAGAAGTTGGTTTTCATTGGAGGTTCTAGATGCGGTTGCCTTGCCATGTGTCGTTTAGTTGGGGGACTTGGCACTACTATAAATTTAAGCTACGTGCGTCCACGGTCTGTTAATGGCCCACACGTATAATTGATTGATTCGTACCCAAAAAAAACCATCAACTTCTCCAACGTACCAAATTACCCAAATAGTCCACGCGGTTGGTCCAAAATTATAGATTTATCTTTAAACTATCAACCTTAGGTGCGTTTGGTACGAAGAACGAAGAAAATTGAATTGAATTAATTTTCAAACTTATTATTTCATAGGATGTCACAATAAATTCTTAAATGAATGATGAAGAATTAGTTTTTTGTGTAAATATCATTTCTTTAGTATTCTCATCAACATGGAGAGAATCTAAACAAGAGAAAGAGAATTGAGATTTGATTATATTTTTTTTGTTTTCATTTTATGTGTCTCTTAATTGAGATGTTATAGTCATTTGTCAACAAAGTTTGAAAACTAAACCAATTTCATTCTCCTCATTTCTTCGTACCAAACGCAACCTTATAGGTTTGGTCCTGTTTCGTTTATTTTAACCTTTTTTATTAGATTTTTTTCAAATCTTTAGAGTTTATTAGTTTCAATATTTCAATAGCACAATTATGATTTTCCTTGTTCTTGGTCATGGATTACTTATGTTTATTTTCTTCCATGTAGATTTGCAAATTCTTTTGAAACAACATAAACATACAAATTTCGATTAAATATAGATTAGTTGAAACAACTTGTGTTCTTGATGTGTGTATATTTGATTTAGGGCTTTATGTTCCAGATTTATGAAAGATTTGCTTTTCTCCAACATTTTTTTGTTAGATTTTATTAGGCTTCTTGTTTGGTGTTTACCAATTAAGTTCTGTAATTTTTTCTTTAAAATGTTCTTGATTTTACTTTGGTTTCCTTTATAAAATTTAAATAAGTTAAATTAAAAATTTAATATAAAAGTAATTAATTAAAAATAAAAACATTAAAATACGAAAAGCATATGACACATGGTAGTAACATATGTTTTTGCTATTTAGTTGACAAGAATCATTTAAATAAGCTTGTTAACAACTCATGAGGAATAAATACAGTCATTTCATTATATTTGATAGTTTTTGGGCATGGTGTTGAAAAAAAATTTGGCAAGTTAAGGTTGTTGATACTGAAATAAAAGATCAGAACTTGTTACTAGTAGGCTTGCTGAGAAGATTAGCAATCGCTGACTTGCTGATGACATGGTCAGCGAGTTGATGTCACTGAGGGCATGCTGAACTAGCACAAGGGCTAAAGCAAACGTATGAGGAATTAAACTGTAAACAAACAGTAAAATAAGGATTGCATCTGAAAAGTTAAAAGTTCAGAAACCAAACCTATAATTTTAGTCAACTCACAAATGCCATTTATATAATTTGCTTAAACTGTAACGTTTTTCATTTTTTATCTTGAAACACTGTCATATTGATTAGTAAGTAAACTATTAATAACAAGCTTGAAGTTATTACTGACTAACGTATTTTTCGTTTATCTTTACTGGGTAAACGTATATTTATGTCCTTTATATATTTAAAGTTCATTTAATATTTATAACTAAGTTTTTACTGACACTTATAGTGTTAATGACAATTTATCGACGTCTTAATGGATACTTTATATCTAAAGATGATTAATTTGAGACATGTTTATGTTTATAATAATTTAACGGGAACAAACAAATTACTATCACCCAAATAAGATAAATAAATATATAAATTGTTAATATAGATCAAACATTTATAATGGCAAACGTAATATAAGAAACTTTTCGTTAAGTTTTCAAGCATTATTAACTCCTTTTTTTAACAAATAATAATCACATTTCAAAAAGATTGTTTTAGACTTCAAAGTAATCTAGAATTTTTGATAAATCAAACATTTAAGTTTGGTTCGGGTCTTTTGACTAGAATATGTATATTACCACAAATCATTTTCAACATTGACGATTTGACTATGTATTGACAAAAAAAGTTGTGTTTTCAAAAGTCATTTTGTTGCACCTTTGAAAACGTTTCAAACCAAATGAGCAAGACATTCTTTTTAAAGAAAAAACTAAATGTATATTTAATACCAGAATCTGCAATGAGCAGGCAAGTAAACACCCAACAAGACATTAAAAAACAATGTTAACATGCTTGATAACGTTATAGAAAAGAATGTTTAAAATTTAAATTAGTGTTCATTAATACTATAGCTTTATCTTTATATAGAGCTATTTTAATATAGGGTTTATTATGAAAAAAAATCAAAATGTTTTCATGTTTTTTGGGTTTTCGTTCCTCCATTTATTTTTTTTCCCATAAAGTCTTCAAGTTAATTTTTTTTCTTTTTGATTTGGTGAAAAATTGATATTGGAACCTGATCTTTCAATTTTTAAAGACCGGTTTTACTAATTACATACAGACTCTAATACTCATATTTCACAAAACTAGGGAAAAAAATTAAATTAAGAATTTTTCTGAAAAAAAATAACATTGAGAGACGAAAACACAAAAACCGTAAAAACATATTGGTTTTTTTTTATAATAAACCCTGTAAAATAATTACCTTTTCACGCAGTATTATTTTTAAATAGATAGCGATGACCATCCGACGAGATTCAAAATCAAGGACTACGTATGAAACTAAAATGCGATAGAGAGGAAAATCATAATTTTCATTAAATCACAGGGACCATTTATGTAATTTACTATAATTATAAATACACACATCAAGGCAAGGGACGAAAAAAACGATTAAACAAAGTACAGGGGGTGGGTGGAGTACACTCGATAAAGCGAAAGCAAGACATCAACAATTCAAAATGGCCGTTTTAGCCTCGTAGACATCAAACGGGTCGAGGTCAAGACACAGAACTCAGAAGCAGTATCCGGAGCTGAGGCTCGGATTATTAGGTTTGGAATTGGGCGAAAAATGTTTAGTTTATGAGCCAGCCACCTATAGCTACTCACTACTCACACATTCATTCTTTGCGTTACTCGCAGCGACTTCTGTTTCAGATTCAAGATTTCTGATTCCAATCGGGTGAGAAAATGTCGGATCACGAGGATCAGAAGCACGAGTCGTTGATGGAGAAGATAACGGACAAGTTACACGCTCACAAGGATGGTTCTTCCTCATCTTCAGATTCGGATGACGACAACACCATTTCAGCCGTCAAATCCAAGGTTTTTCGCCTATTCGGTAGGGAAAAACCTGTTCACAATGTCTTCGGCGGTGGAAAACGTACTTCTCTCCTACTCCTACTTTTTCTGGATTTTGATTTCTTTCTATCATATTTCATAAATAGTTATGTCTTAAACCCTCACTTGCTTTACTTATTATATACTTTTTTATATTCCTCCGAGCTCTGGATGAGAATCGGCTGGATACACTAGCTGATTTAGATATGGCCGCTAATTCATGGATCTAATTAAAATTTTTTGTTTCATATTACCCTTTTTCTTCGGTCGTCAATTGGGAAATAGGTATATGTGCAATTATGATTTATAGCAAGGCACCTTTTGATCTTGATCTTGATCTTGTAATACCTTTTAGTTGGCTCCAGTTTAATTGATACATTGACTTGTTATCCTTAATAAGTTTTGAGTATGGAAAGAAACCACCTTCTTCCTTCTCTTGTCTTCTGTACCTAGATCTAGACATGGCTTCTTGATTCTTTTGGTGTCATTACTCTTCTATCTTTGATTGTCTAAAACTAAAGCAAAAGTAGTGTCTTTTTCTTTAATTATTATAACTCATTCAGCTAATGGGGTTTTTTTCTTTTCAGTTAAGATGTTACCTTTTTGCTTCATAATGGTTGCTAGCATCCAATTATCTTTTTCTTAATGAGAGCTAAATGTTAATTATGAATAAATAATGCCGAATGTAATATATCAAAAGGTGGTCTTTTGTTGGCTTTCTAAGCTATCAAAGTTGATACTGATGCATGAAATTAAAATTTACCAATGTAAAACTCATTGCTGACCTGGCGCAAAGGGAGGTCTTCTCTGTTAGCTATCTAACTTCCTATTTTGTGTAAAGCGGCTGATGTGCTTCTGTGGAAGGATAAGAAGGTATCGGGTGGAATCCTTGGTGGGGTGACGATTATATGGTTCCTTTTTGAAGTGCTGGAGTATCATTTGCTGACTCTGGTTTGCCACAGTCTCATCCTTACCCTGGCAATACTATTTTTATGGACGAATGCCTCAACCTTCATCAACAAGTGAGTGTTCTTGTTTACAGATTGGCACCACCTGTGTTTTGAGTAATACTTGTTTACTCTTTATCTATGTGTCATCATATACAGGTCTCCACCGAAAATTCCAGAGGTCGCGATTCCAGAGAAACCGGTTATGGAAATTGTATCTGCCCTGAGGATTGAGATAAATCGAGGTTTTGCAGCTATAAGAGATATTGCTTCTGGGAAAGACTTGAAGAAGTTTCTATCTGTAAGCTGCTTCTTGCTACAATCTATTATCGTCAAATTCATATGTTTTGGTTACTTGATACCCGTATGTATGTTCACAGTCGAATGGTAGAGTTGTTTTAAACATTTCAGGGATTTGGGAGCTGATGTCCTATTTTTGTTTGATTGTTCAAAGTTTTCATGGGTGTATTTACAATTGTTGACCAGGTTATCGCTGGCTTGTGGTTCGTGTCGATCATCAGCAACTGCTGCAACTTTTTGACATTGGTCTACATATGTACGTTCCTAAAACACTTATTTCATGTTCCATTAAAACTTTGTGCAGCACAGAACTGATTTTAATGTCGATGCAGTACTTGTGGTGCTGTTCTCGGTGCCTGTGATCTACGACAAATACGAGGATAAGATAGACCCACTTGCAGAGAAAGCATGGATTGAAGTAAAGAAACAATACACAGTGTTTGATGAAAAAGTGTTGAGTAAGATCCCAAGATCAATGAAAGAACTTAAAGAAAAGAAAAAGGCTTAAGAGTGCAACAACTTGGCTAGGTGTGTCTTATATCTTTTAAAAATGGTTGTGATATTGTTTTTCAATCACATATGTGTTTCATGATTTAGGGTTGATGATATGTAGACCCTTTCTGCCTAATAGAATTTCTTGTTGTAGTCTTGATATGTTTTTTTTATACACAGTGTCACAGGTCACCACCTCAAAACTAAAGTGTAGTGATGTTTGTTTCTGTGAGAAGATGAAATTGTTGGTTAAAACCTTGAAAGTGGAAAAGAGTGTCTTTGACTGTCAAATTGGATAATAGAAATGATTGATTATAGGTGAAAATTGGATATACCCCAATCGACGATCTTGAAGCTTCTTTTCGGGTTATAATATAGTATTTCAACATTGTTTATATAGATATAGAGATGTGGGAGTGGTCCTACATCTACATGGTGTACAAAATTTTTACCCTATTTTGTTGGAGTGGGAATCTAATATGGATGGATACCTCATCTTTCATATACTAGAGACGGCTAATTGGTTCTAGGGGTGAGCATGGTGCGGATCGGTTCGGTTTTTGGCCCAAACCGAACTCAAACCGAGAATTCCGGTTTTTGAAATTGAGAATCTGTTCGGTTTCAGTTTTTCGGTTTGGATTGTCAGGGTTTTTCGGTTTACACCCGTGGATTTTATTGTTTTTGGTTTAACCTAAAAAATCTTAAGACATTTTTTTACTAAAAATGAGTTTTTGTTTACTAAACTTATACTTTTCTTTACTAAAGTTAAACACTATTTAATAAATCATTAAGAAATAATTTCTTACATTTGGATTTTAATTGACTTATGTATTAGTTCTTTAATTTAATAAAATTGGATATTAAATATGAATTTAGTTAGTTTGATACTTTAATTTATTAAACTTACAAACTTAGGCTTTGAATTAATTTAAGTAATTTCATCATGTAGAAATATAATAACAATGTTTATACCAATTAATTAGCATTCTCTACTTCACATATAATTAAAATAAGCAAAACTATTAACAATGTTAATTAATTAGTATTTTAACATCATGAATATCAATTATATATAATGTTTTATGTAATATAAGAGTAGGACGTAACATTAAATATGAGTGAAAGTAGAAATAACTCAATAAACATATAAAATATTATAGAATTTAAATTAATTAAAAAAACCAGTTCGGTTTTACGAGAGAATCCGAAACCAAACCATTTACTCCGGTTTTTCGGTTTCGGTTTTTTTGGTTTTTCGATTTTCCGGTTTTTTCGGTTTCTTGGGTTCCGGTTCGGGTTTTGCTCACCCCTAGTTGGTTCTACTTGATGTCAAGTGCAGGCCTACAAAGTGAACGAACAATGGCTACTCTCCATTCATACATGGGTATGCAACCAACAAACGTTAAAATGACTTGACAACTTGATTACGACTGCTTGCGTTGGTATCGTTACTGGCTCTGTTGCAATGTAATATTTTTACACAAACACAAACTGCAACTACCTTACTAATACAGTGCACATCTAAGAAAATTTAAAACAGCCACCACAATAATACACATTCAGTAAATTTTAAAGGGAAAACAACAAAAGGATAATGCTACAACACACAACCATCCTCAAGAAAAGGGGTCTGGGGTGGTCCCTCGTAAAATTCTAACTTCTAAGCCACCCACCTGCCCCCTCCAGCTGAACCACTGTTTTGGTACCAACTTCATGCCGATAGTTCTGTATTCTGCTTAGCACATGTGTGGTAGAGTTGTGTTTTCGTGTTTAACTTATTCGGTGACCATACACGAGATTATTGGGGTGAAACTTAAAGAAAATACGTTAATTGCTCCTTTTTCCTTGACCCTCCCTCCCCATATTGCTCGTTCCATTGTTTCAGCTCGCTCATTATTGACCCCTCTGCTGCAAAACTAGCTGCCACCTATCATAAGTTCAACACAACCAGGAATCAAGACCTTCATCCAATATTACATCTCATACTTGAATTTGACTAGATGTATTTTTCTATAGAAACTTTCATCTTTCCACCATCAGGAGTGGGAATTTTGAATCCTCAACTTTTTTTTAAAAAAACCGAAGCTATGATACTAGGATGGGCTAAACAAATACGAACCACCCAACTACCATTTCTTTCATGACACCCTATTGTTAAATATGTAGCATGTACCAAAATTTTCTGCAGATAGACGGTAATTGTGAAATAATTAATTGACATATAGAGCTAGAACCTGATTCTTGGCTTCCCTAAAGTCCTCCATCTTCAGTGGCCTGATAGTAATCACCTTCTCCTTTGTAGTTTCTTCTGGTGATTGAGGCCCTTCACCACTCTCTGCTCTGCGTTTCTTCTCCTGCGTTTTTAGAGACATCGCTTGTCAGGCACTCTTAAAGGGAAAACAGACAATGGTGCTTATGTAAGGAATCTGTCGTTATGACACTCACAATATCCTTCAATCTCTCTTGTTGTATTAACTCCCTAACTGGTCGATAAGCAGCAGTGGTACACAAATTCTGTATGGTCGGCAAACCACTTGGTTAGGAATTATTTAATCATGTGTGCAGATAAATATCGATTAAACCAATATTAATGCTACCTTCAGATCACTTCCAGTATATCCTTCAGTCATGATGGCCAGCTCGCAGAAATTTAGCCCATCTTCAATGTGTTCTTTTGCCAATAGAGTCTTCAATATTTTTTCCCTATTTTCTACAGATGGCAGGCCAACCATTATCCTGTTCATCATTAAAGAAATAAACATAAAGTCTCATTCTGATTTTCATTAATTGTCTAACATCGAAACAATCCAAATACTAAAATAGGAAGCATTTCAGAAGATAATGGAAAAGTAGAAATTAACTTATGATATGGAAATTTTATGATATCATAAGTATGGATGTAGGTTCATGGAACTATCTTAACCAACAAAGTAGGACATCAGAAAAAAAAATACATGGAGGTGAGTGAAGATTACCTTCTCTCGAAACGTCTAATGATTGCTTCATCAAGGTCAAAAGGTCGATTGGTTGCAGCAAGGACGAGAATCCTTTCACCTGGTTTAGTTAGTAGCCCGTCCCAGTGGGTCATGAACTCATTCTTAATCTTCCGCATGGCTTCATGCTCTCCAGCTCTTGACCTTTGACCAAGCATACTATCCACCTCGTCCACAAATATAATCGTTGGTGAGACTTTAGCTGCAAGAGTGAACAAGGCTCTAACATTCTTCTCGTCTTCACCAAACCACTTTGAAGTAATGGTGGACATGGAAACATTGATAAAGCTCGCTCCTGCCTCATTGGCAATGGCTTTGGCAAGCATAGTTTTCCCTGTTCCAGGAGGCCCAAATAACAATATTCCTCGACATGGTTTCAGAAGGCCTCCAACAAACAAGTCTGGTCTTCGTAAAGGTAGCATTACTAGTTCTTGAAGTGAATCCTTAATGTCATCCAAGGCACCGATATCAGAAAAAGTCACACCAATCTCGCTTGCTGGTATGACTTCAGGCCTTATACGCTTCTCAAACTCATTGTCAGGAGGAACTTCCTATAAAAGAAAAGAGCCATAAATGTTTACCTCGCAACAAAGGTACAAGCAGAATCACAGTGTTCATACATGTATTTTGCTTCTTTTATAAAATCAGATAGCGCCACTCTAGTTGCTAATCAAGCGTAGTGGCTGAATAATGAAACCATGTACTTATAATTTGAAGGATAAATAATGCATGAATATCTTGTCACACAAACTAATAAAGGGCCATTTCGTACAATGAGTGTGACAAGAAGATACTTGGATTTTGGACTTACTGGAGCTTTAGGTGCTGGGGTGACATTATCATCTTTCTTAGGAGCTGATACTTCTGCTTCTCTAGGACCGGTACTTTCAGCTTTCGTTTCTGGTTTCACACTGCCCGCATCTTTACCCGTTACATCCTATAGTATATGTACATGTATTGCAATGACAATGGAGTCATAAAAAGGACTATTGAAAGTTTAATGTCCCATCAACTCCTGTAAGTTGGGATCTATTCTAGTATTCTTCTCTATAATGGATTGTCTTTTTTAGTTTTTTTCTTAAGATGAAACTAATGCCTTTTTATGCCTAATTTCAAATTTCATCCAATCAAGATGGAATGAGACAAACCTTTGAGGAGCCCTTCTTAACAGATTTACCTTCCTGGAACAGACTCAACCCATGAGACAAACTGTTCGTGTTCAGGACACTAAGTCAGCAACTTATTCACTTCAGCAAAATAACAACCATATAATATTCAAATCAGACCTTGCAGAAGAGATAACTAATTTTCCATTTCGGTACTCGGGATTCTTGGTATGTGTCAGATGATATGAGATTGCTGATACCACGATCTCCTCTATATAGTTGCTGAGATCTATTGTATCAGCCACACAAATAGAGGCAAGATCATCACAGTCAAGATCGTTGGCAGCAAGCACTTCACTAATATGATTTCTGTTATCCTGAAATTGGATCATCTTCATATCTTCTTCCAGTTGGCTCTTCCAACTAACGAGATGATTTTCTTCTTGAGGGGGCTTGATTTCAATGTTGTATGGGAATACAGAAGTAATCCTCTCATCCAGTTCTCTATAATCTTTTTCAGAGTCCACAACTTGTGACCCAAGGACCAGTACAGGTCCAGATATTTTGTTTAACATTTTCTGGAAGAGGGTGTATAACCTTTGTGATCTGCATAGAAGCTTCTCAACATCTCTCAGATATAACACAATAGGACCATTCTTGGATATGAAAGTAAGAACCTGAAAGTTTAGGTAAAAAATTATCGCCAAGATGTCTACTATGGAAGAAACACTGGTATAGAAGGTGGAGAAACAAATGACACAAAGATTATACCTTGTATAAGGTCTGAACGAATAGTTTCTCATCAAAAGACAGGCTGCTTGTCCGTCTTAGTGGAGCTGAGAAAGGAATGCCAATGTTTACAGTTAGCCCAACAGTATACAAGTGATATTTGTAAGACTTCTAACATGAACACCAAATCACAACAAAGTTCAAAAACCTTCTGCTCTCCTTGTAACACTCACCTGCTTATTGATGCTGTTTAATAATAACTACGTTTGTTTATGGCAAATAAAACAGTCAACTGATAAATGAGTTGCTTAACCATTAAACTGCAAAGGTCAAACCACTGTTCTTTAACAATTGACTGCCATCCAATTCCAACTCATTGATTGAAATTGCAAGGGACGATGAGAATTTAGATGTAGACCCTCCTTACAATGACTGCTACTGGTTGCTGCCACTGCCCACACATTTTTTTGGCTTTTTATATATCTGATTTATAGTTATCTTTGGATAGAATAATGTACCTGGATTAGGTGGAGTGTATTTGGAAGCAAGCTCTTCCATATTAGCTGAAGAAGATGCATTTCTCCGAAGATTTGGAGAATTTGAAAAGGCTTCAGCCCCCCTACAAATAGAAAGAGAGATGAAAAGGAGTCGCCCACTACATATTAATATTTCTATCCATAGGATAGCATGCCACACCTTGATCCAAAATCAGAAACACTGCTCTGTCTACGTAACGTGCCTGCAGCACCACTATCAGCATCAAATATAAAAAAGAACAACAAAAGAGGAACTAGATTTCTCAACACAATGATATCATGCAATTCTTTAAGACTGAACAAACATAGGCAGATCATCAAAAGATAATTACAACGTTTTCTTGCAGTGTAATATTGAAAAATAAACCCATCAACTTTTCACATTCTCGTGGTTAAGACCTTAAACTTTTTTTTTTCCTTATTGTTCAAGTCTCTAAACTAGTTTTGTCTTGTTCAAAATTATATATCTGACATGCTTGATCCATTACCAAACATGTATCCTTGGTTTTTTCATTTTATTAATATTGGAATAAGCCAACTATCCTTTCTCATTTAAACAATTAAGTCCATAAATCTTTGTTTTACCGGCTAATCTAATAGCCGGTAAAAAAATATATACTTTTTATCATACAAAAATAGTTCAGAAAGTTAAACAATAGAAAAAAGTTAGGGACTTAATCAAGAAAATGATATAAGTTATGGGTGTTTTCAATATGAACCCTTATATATTTCCCTCACTAAATCCATGTCAAAGTAGAAGATCCATAACAGACTCAAAGCAAGTCTACCGAACTCCACAATTATGAGGGGACATGTTTTGGGATAATTTCTACTATTCTAGAACCACTAGAAGTTTATAATAGGTAACTTCTTGAATGCATATGGAACCCACACATTTCCTCATTGGACCATAATAACAAGAGAACTCAAATGATCATATGCCTCTGCACACTAGGTTATTCAAAACTAAGAGTTTGTGAATTCCAGGTAAAAGGCAGTTTCATTGAACATGTAAACGGTAAGCAGAACAAGTGAAATAAGATACCTTTTACTTCCTGTTTGGATTGAAGCATAGATAGCGTTGATCCAAATAAATCAGACATTTTCCCCAGGGTCGTCTCTGATGTGGACCTTTTAAAAAACTATAGCATGATGTTAGTAATAAATAAACCATCATACAAACCCCACATTGGCTTGCCATAGAAAACGAATTAGTACATAAAATAAACGAATAAGATGGAAAGGAAGACCATTACATGTCATGTATTTTGCAAGTATATGACTAAAGAAATGTTCATAATGCTTACAGTTTCTTTGGTGGAAGCTCCATACTTGCTCTGGACCTGTCAAAAATCAAGGCAGATGGATTAGTAAATTTGAACAGTTGGAAGATTATTAATTGACAACCTCACCTTAAGTGAAAAATCATTGACATCTAGCAACAACAACTTAGCTTCAAAATAATGAGCCAAAGCCTTGGCAAGCATTTGCTGGTAAAGTTCTACAAACCCACAATTGAAAGACACATTAGTCAAAGTAGTTCAATGTCTATTCACACGTGATAAACAGAGCAGCACTTCACATTTTTAACTCACCAGCAGGCCCTGATAACAATATAGTTCGACTTGCCGGAGAAAGGTTCCTTGTGTGCTTGGAAAAATCAATGTTCTTCAAATAAACAAAGGCTGCACTTGTAAGGAGAACCCTTGTTTGCTCGCTGTTTAACAACATGTTCAACAAAAGTAACCATCATAATCATAAACCAAATAAATCGGGTAGCATCTAAATTCTAAATGCATAGAAAGGTCCCAGAGTTCCAATAAAATATTTATGTCATCCAATTTCATATCATCCAAAACCTTTATTCTATAATTTATACGTACATAGAAACTAGAAAGATACGTTGTTATGCAATTGTGTTGTCTAAAATAATTGTTCCCCTGCTACAAAATTGTCACCATAAGTATGAAGACATTGAACGTTGTTTCACCTCTAGGAACTAACTCAACCCACAATTTCCAACTTCTGCTATTTCCTGGCATTGGAAAGCAATAATTTGTCCTTTGTATCAGTAATCAAGCGACTCCCTTTTCAGTGACATCTTTTTTTCAATTGACTGGCAGTGCTACATTGCAACAAATAATATCTAAGAAACCACAAGTAACTCATCTCAGAGTAGGACTCCAACTTAAAACAAAACCAAAATTAAACCTCCGGCAAACCAACTAACTCCCAGGCTTTGAAATCAACAGTTTCAATTGAAAACTACGTTGTTGCGTCTGTTCGAGAACCAAAGCATCCTAACGATTGAACATGAACAAAAACATCACCCTCCTTTGCTTTTTTTCCCCCTCCATGGTAACGAAAGCATCATCCTCCATTTCAGTGCCATCTATGTGACTATGTCTGTAACAAATTAACTCCTTTGTTACTTTAAACACCAAAGGTTGCCACCGGTTATTACTCTTAGTTACCTGGATCATGGGGTATAGTATCACAGATGTAATATGCAAGAATGATTGTTGATGCCAACTTACTATAGAGGAAGAATGCAGCATCAGTGCAATTAGAGCCGTAAACCAACCAAACAAGTGTTTTTCATGTTCGTTCATCTAAGTTTAGCCGCCTAACAAATAAACAAAGGTGATCACAAACGAATACGAGATTTTATGTTCATGATCGGCCGTCAAAGAATTGGTAATGTTCGTGTTCGTTTAACACATGACCAAACATAAAAGAACGTGTAAACATGGCCGACCCAAAAACAGGCTACTTGGGCTACAGTCCAGGACATCATAAATCTTGGAGCATCAAAGTCTTAGCCCAACGTATATTATAATAGGTTCAGAGATTTAGCCCAATACACAATACATGCAGACGCATGCACGGAGAAGGAAGGTAACGAAACAAGAACAACGCGTCTGATCTAGCAATCAGAATTCAGAATTCAGAGGATGTGAAGAGTTGGGGAGAGTGACTGTCGCGTAGAAGATGGATGGTCAAACTCACAAATCGGAATCAGTTACAGAGTTACGAACGAGGAGCTTTTTCTCTGTTACGAAACAACGACGCAACTCACACTCTCATAAACCAAAATTCCTTACGAACGATCATCGATCGCACACTCACATACCCACAAACGATCCTATGATCGTCGATCTCACAGATCCACGAACGACCATCACAAATATATTAGCTGCATCCTAAGGAATTTTATGTAAAAAATAACATGGAGAAAAATAACTTGAAGACTTTTACGTATAAAATAACTTCAAGACTTTTATGTAAAAAATTAACATGGAGGGACAGAAACGTGAAAATATGTTAGTTCTTTTCGTAATAAACTCATATATATTTTTATAATAATCGGATGTGGATGAGCCGTCTAGATTGCTTAGATTCCAAACCCTTTTAAAAAAGTATGTTGCATGTATATATTTTTTAGAGGGTGTTATTCTTCTGTCTCGCTCTGGATATGAAAAAATCTAGGAAGGACCATGTGTGTAAATGATTATATCTTATTATTAAATAAGACATTATTTAAATATAAATAACACTAGTAATTAACATTCACATACACATCCTATCATTGAGGTTCAATTAAAAGCTTTTATGCATTAATAACTTTTGTGCATCTGGTAATCTTTCATGATGCACTAAGGTATTCAGGTAATACTTTAATTAATTTTTTAAATGGTTAAAAGAAAATCTTTTATAGTGATAAACGATGAATGAATGTGGTCACCACTATGTTGCCGCTCCGCCGCCACCATCGTTTCCTCCCTCTTCCTCTCTCGATTGTTGTCGTCGCCAACCACCACCACCACATCGACCGAAATGATGATAACCGACATTGAGCACGACGATGAACATGGTGATGTATTGTTTCGAATCCGAATGAAGATTCATGTTTAGAATTAAAGATAATGCATGGTTGCGCATGTTCGAATTCGAATGAACATGATGATGTTTAGTTTTAAACCCGGATGATGAACACGAAGATGAAGACGATGCACAGCCAGAAATAAAAGAAACAATTTTAACTATAATTTTTTGAAACCCACTTTTTTTATAATATTTTCTGGTAGCCCCTTTGATACGTACGCACACACACATATGTATGAAAAGTTTCAAATGAAAACCTAACTTTCGGAACCAGATAACCAATTTAAAATTATTATTTTTTCAGCAAATTTTTTTTATAATTGATTAATTTAGATCTTTATTATAAAATTCTAAAAAGACTTCTTTTGTTAACGCATGAAATACGAATTTTATTCTAAAAAGCCACTAGTTGCTCCGATCAGATTAATTTTGCACCATGTTTGTTTCATTTTTAATACCCCGTATAATGAAAGTTGGTAGATATATGGAGAAGGCGCTGGGGGCAGCTTAATGGAGGGCGGACAAGATACGGACCAGACTGGAACCGGAGCCAAGGTTATCGGATCCATTTTTTCTCAGTCGGGCTTTTCGTTTTAACGGGTTCCATTCTGGTTTTAAACCATCACATGCCTTAAGGATTATATAAGGACAGCTCATCACAATCCGAAAAACAATATGTTAACACGTGTAAACAAATATACTAAAAAAGGAAACAGACTGGTCCACCAGTGCGGACTAAAGAAGGCGATGGTGAATCATATGTTGGTGATAATAAATATAAATAAATAATTTATAATAAATGGTTAAAATCGAGCCATGTGTTGTAAATGCCTACAAGTCCAAAGCTCGCACGCACTGACTGACATGTATCAGCAAAAATATCATATCCCTTACCCTATCCCAGAAAATCATATAAATTAAATGTACCTACGTTTGGTGACAGAATTGAATAAAAATTTTAATAATCAAACGGATAGGTCTGATCCTTATCGTGGCACATTTCCCCAGGTCATGCTTATTTGCATACAGGTCGAAAAGGGTTGGGTTGATCATAACGAATGAAATGGTAAAATCTGCTATTTTTCGCTAATTAATTATAGAAAGTTGATCTCTAATAGCAAATACACATGGGGAGAATAATAGCACCCTTGCACGTAGGCATGCCTTTGAGTATGTATTCTTATTCTATCCATATTTCAACGTCTGACCTACGAAGTACAGATAACAGGGATGGATCCTCTGAATGATATATGACTATATGTATATGTATATGTATATGTATATGTATATGTATATGTGGGGGATTGATTATAAATTAATAATTTGGATTTAATCACAGTAAGCAGATTTGATTGTAATGAAAAGTGTGTTGGGTTATACCTTAGGTAATAAGGGAATTGGTCGAAGGTGACTTTGCTGTCTTTGCCGTCAACAATCATACTAAGCATCTCACGCTCCATTGTTTGTGGAGTGAGTCCGGTTTCATCACCGCCGGTCCATCTCTTCCCCATTCCAATTCCCACTCCCACTCCTACTCCTATTCCCACGCTCAACGCCGACATGAATAAATGTTTGTTTTCCATCTCTTCTCACTTTCAAATTCTAATCAACTTGTCACTCACTCCACCAACAAATTTTAACTTAGCCCCTGTGTAACCAATAATAACAGAGCAGATGATTGGATTCATATCTGATGGAAAGAAATCAACAATCATACGTATAACAACAGACGAAGAAACACGCCTTTAAACTTACCAAATTCCGCAAACAGATCACAGCATAATAATAGCTAAAACATGACCTAACTGATGTAATGTTTTCTGTAAGCGCCGTGTATAATCAGATGTACGTATTTCTTCAGATTGTGGATCTACGGATATATTACAAATGTAGACATCTGATTCTCCACACACACACACACACACAGAGACGAACGAGTGGAAGTAGAGTAGGAAGAAATGAGGGAAGAAGAAGAAGGTAGCGGTAAAGGAGAGTGGGAGGAGGTTATAAAAAGGCGGGTGGAGATGAGATCCGCTGTAGCTTTTAGGATTTAAAACTAATCCAGACATCCAGCTCTGGGCCTTCTTCATACTTCACGTGGGCCTCCAATAATCCAAAGGAAATGAAACGACAACGTTTATATATATATTTTTTAACCATGCAAATTATTGCCAAAACTTGGCAATAATTTTTTGCCCAAAACAACTATTCATTATGGTTTTACTAACTTGTTCCACTCACTTTAACAATAAAAAATAATTTATAAACAGGGTTTGCTCAAGTGTAATACAGAGGAAAATGTACGTTTTATTAATTTTTAATTATGCTAATGTGCACTAGAGGAAGCTTTTGTAAACACTATATATTGATGAGTTATGCTAACGTGTGAGGTAGTATATTTTAATTAGTTACATGTAAAATAAATGTTATTGAAATATTTACATATTGTAGTGTTTATTTAATTTAAGTTTATTTGTTCAAAAACTAATTAATTATTTGACATTAAAAAAATAATTTTTATTTTCAGAAGAAATGAAATCTGTCAAAGGAATGGAAAATTGAATGGAATGGAATTAAATTTCATTACTTGCTGTTTGGATGGCTGAATGGAATAAAATGAAATTAAACCTCATTCCTTGTTATTTTTCTATTTAGGTTGTAAAGTGTGATGGGTCGGTGTACAGGTGGGTGAGGATAAGATTGGGTGGAGTAATATATGGTTGGTGGCGTAGGTGGGGTGGGTTAGGGTGGGTACGGTTCAGTAGGGAAAGTTAAGGTGGGTGAGGTAAGCTAAGGTAGTATGGGTTAGTAGGAGCGGGTGGGGTGGAGTATGATGGGATGGCGTATGGTTAGGGTAGGATGGGGTGGGGTGGGGTGGAGTACGATGTGGGTGGGGTATGTATGTGAGGATAGGATTAGGGTGGGTGGGGTGAGGGTAAGGTAGGGTAGGGTAGCGTGGGTGGGATAAGGTAAGATGGGTATGGTTAGGTAGGGTGGGTAGGTGGATGATGCAGGGTCAATATGGTAGATAACGTCAGCAGAAAAAAACATATCATGATGATAAGATCACAATTATTTATCTATTAGGTAATAAAATAGATTCCAATAGATTAGGAAAATTTTATGTCAAAAGGAATTATGTTTCATTTTCTCTTAGCAAACCAAATATACAAAGAAATGAAATGCTAATTCCAATTTTACAGATTTCTTTAGAATTCTGTAAAATAAACATACCCTAATAATTTAATATTAATTAGATTGTAAAAAAAGGATATAAAATTTCAGCCCCCAAATAAGATGGACAACTATTTGTGAATAAACATCGTACAGTACATTGAATACATTGAATGAGTATAAGTAAGGGAGTACGTAGAAAAGAAGAAATGTCAGGAGCCGCAATTTCTATCCAATTACTATTAAAGGAAACCGGTTTTTTCAGTCCATTCCCCAACCCACACAACTGCAACTCTGCAACTTGCTTAATTGATGGGTTTCGAAGCACCTTTGCACATAAATAGTTAAATACAAAGTAGATTCTTAAATACTAATAATAATTTAAATGGTAAATTGATCATAACGTAGATGAAATCTATTTACGCATTTCTCTCCTACGAATTGATATGCATCCATTTAATCTATTTTATTAATATTTAATATTTCTTTTCAAATATAATTGGTTAATAAGATTGATGGGACATACAGGCCCGGCTCTAGCCCTGTGCAGCCTGGGCCACTGCACAGGGCCCCCAAATATTTGGGGCCTCCAAATGTAATTTTCTGTAGCCCAATATATATGTGTGTGTATTGTTTTGAAATAAGCCCTAAGCCCAACTGATGTTTTCTTTCATTTGAGCCTCAAGCCCTCAACCGCCTGGGCAGTTGTCTGTCTGGAATTTGGAACGAATGGCTAAAGGCGTAAAGGGGAAACGAGACTTCAAGCGACGTTCAGAGAGGAGGCAAATCGGCGAGAGAGAGAGGAGTGAACTACAAAGGGTTGTGTGCGTGCGAAAATCAAAGATGCGGCTCATGCTCTTCATCTCTTCCCAAATCAAGAAATCGACTTGAATAATGGTTGTAAGTCTGCAACGAATCACGAAGACTTCAACGTTGATATCGTCTTCAACGTTCAAATCGAAGGTCCAAAGGTATTTTTATTTCAACCCACAATTGATAGTCTATATCTATTAATCTGAAAGTCTTGTTCTTCTTCTATTTAAGCCATTGATTTCAAATTTGAAGCCACCGGTTTTAATTTTCATCTATTGAAAGTTTGAAATTCTTGCTGTCAAAATTCAAAAATCGAAGTCTTGCTTTTCTACTCTTCATAAAGTCTTGCTCTTCGCTTCTTCTATTATGCTCTTCGCCTCTTCACAATCTGCATAATCGAATTTGGTCTTGCTCTTCACAAATCAGAAATCGAATTGGGACTAGGTCAAAATTCGAATTTGGGAATTTAATTAGTAGTACTGTTAATTGATTACAATTGTATTATCACTGTTATAGAATGTGAGTTTGTGATTATGATTTCAACAGGACTCCTTTTTGGCTTTTTCTTTGGTAAATGGTCTCGTTTCATCGTTAGCACTCGCCAATCATTCATTCTTACGATATTCATCAGCTCATGTAACATACTTTTCCTTTCTCCATTAATATTGTATTGTTTTTTTTACAAATTATGGCTCCTAAACGAAAATATGATTCTGGATAATTTTCTTTGGAAAAGAACCACAAGTTTTTGCTTATAACCAAAATAACGATAATGAACTTAAATATACCTTTAAAAAAAAATTTAAGGGCAACTTTTAATACTTTTGCACAGGGCCTCCAAAATCAATGAGACGGCCCTGGGGACATACTAAAGTGGCGTAGTTAGTAAAAAGAAGGTGTGATTAAAGATCATGAATGAGAAACTAATACTATGTGTTTATAGTGTGTTCGATGAGACTTTTAAAACGATATATAATAAACTTAACATGTATTAATGATTAATGAGAAATTAACATGTACTCACAGTAAGGTATATGATGACTTTAATGTAAATCACATTATTTTTTTTGTTCCACACAAGAAATCAAAAGAACTATGAGTAAATATAGAATTATTACTCTTCAATAAGGTTAAATAAATAGCAAATGTTTATTAATTACTTGCAAACTTTGAATGAAAAATGTGGTATTAGAAAAGATTATTAATTTCGACAGAATCCATATTGTCAATATATATGTTATAAAATAGAATATGGTTCGAGAGAGTATCACCCATTATGTAGCGCACCAGAAGGTATCACCTTTAAAAAAATATCTTTAAATTTTTTTTCATAAACATGTTTTAATTAACATTATGAAAATAATATGTAAAGTTCACATATATTCACATCTTCTAGCTCCTAAAAATGTTGTGAACGTACACTTACATAAATTTGCATATATGTGAACGTGCATTTATGTAATGCATGATTTCATGCACTTAGAATGTGTGAATTTGCGTGAAATTTATATATGATATGTGTAATGTTAATTAAAACATATTTATGAAAAGAAATTTCAAAAAAAAATTAATTTTAAGAGTGCTAACTTCTGGTACGCTGCGTAATAAGTGGTACTCATTAATTTGAACCTAAATCTTATAAAATAATCTATTGATGTTATCCTATGTTAAATGGTAAGTTTGGATATAAGCATAATTAAACATGTTTATTACATTGGCATTCAAAACAAATAGAAAACTTTTGTAGATGTCATTCTAGTTTTGTCTCTTAAGACCACATGGAGTGGCAAGACATTTGGGGCGGTACCGAGGGCGGCAATGGTGGAACACCGCCCTGCCTCCTCGGCGACGGCAATCACGAGGGCGGCATCCGCATTCCAATGCCGAGATAAACCACTCAATAATATTTTTATATTTAATATATATATATACATACATATATATATATATACACACATATATATATATATATATATATATATATATATATATATATATGTGTTTCTAATAAATGTTTATTAACTTGGAAAAACTATACAATTGGTAAAAACCTCTACACAAATATTTTATATTGAGATTATGAAAACTAGAGATGTGTAGTGGACCGAAACACCGATGAACTGTATCGACTAAAATAGCTACCATCCAGTCCGATTCTTGGTAATTCGTCGGTTTTTCAAGACAGTCTTGAGTTTTGCACATTCCTAATTTTTATACTATCAGTATAAAATAATTACGTAAACATTTACACCAGTTCTATATCATTTACAAGTTAAAAAACATTTATTGGAAACAAAAAAGCAATATAACTAACCAATGGAAACGAAAATAAAATATAAGTATCAGATGGAAATAAAAAGAAAAGCATAGCTGCCAAATAAAAATAAACAATATTAATAAACAAAATAAAAATACGTTACCAATCCATTAGAAAAATATTATGTCATTAGTTTAAAGGGAAAAAAATGCTACCAGAAAATAAGGAAGTAGGATAAAAAGCATTTGCCTAGGAAGAAGAAATAATGGATCAGGGTATATTTAAGTTTGAAATAAAAGGAAAAAAAAAACAGATTATGTTAAAAATGCTTATAAAAGTAGACAAAAAGTCAGGGTGGCCGAGTGGTCTAAGGCGCCAGACTCAAGTTCTGGTCCTCGTGAGAGGGCGTGGGTTCAAATCCCACTTCTGACAATTTTTATAATTTATGTACGTCTCTTTTTCCTTAAAGCAAATGACTAAATATAGTAATAATAACATTTGTGATTTATTATTTTAAAATAATACTATTTATTTTTAACATCATTAATGTTAGCTTTTATATTTTATATCGTTAATAGTAATAACTTTTATTTTTCAATTAATAATACTAAGGGTAAATTACAAATTTCGTCCCCGTGCTTATTCAAAAATTATGGATATCGTCGTTTTCATGATAAAATTAGAATTACAGTATTTATGGTTGGCACATTTGGTTCATTTCTCCAATATTTTTATAAAAATGACAATTTTACCCTTTCGTTTTATTTCAATTCTGGTCTCTAATTAACTAATTTTATTTTATTTCACTTCATTAATATGTTGTATTTTTTATATTATTATTACTAGTATTATTGCTATTATTTTATTATATTTAAGCATTTACATTTTTTTTAACATCAAAAGGTAGAACTAGCAGGGAGCTTCGGCAGTGCCATCAAAAGGTAATAATACATTTTACTAGTATTATTACTATTATTTTATTACATTTAAGCATTTACATGACTAAGAAGTAGTAATAGATAATAACTTGTATATTACTAAATTTAATTTGTTAATTTTTTATATTAATACTACTATTATTATTCCTACATGTTAATATTAAATATATATTGGACTGTTTATATATTTATATATTTTAAATGTATTTATTTATTTTATTACCTTTCATTTATAAAATATATAACTATTTATACATTTAATTTATTTGTCTTTTCTCTCTACTATTATTTCATATATATACTTATAAATTTAATCATTTTTATCCTAACTTATGCATTTTATTTTAAATATTTTATATTTATATCAACATTATATGGTCAATGAAATTTTAACTTAAAGAAATATATAATTTAACGTGTTCTCTATTCTAATTTGTTTATTTCTTAAAGTTAATGTACTAATAAATTACAAATGTTCAAAGTATTAATATATTAAGTATAACAAGAACTATATACGAAATTATAACAAAACTTAACAATTTAGTTTAATTTATGCATATAATATGTGAAGTTTATATATTGCGTTAGTGTAACTACATTTAGATAAATGCATTTTATATACATAAAATATTTTTTGTTTAACAATTAAATTATAATTTCATTAAAACATTATTTATATATATATATATATATATATATATATATATATATATATATATATATATATATTTATATTTATATTTATATATGCTAAAATAAATCAAAATGTATTGACTTAACAAAATTAATAAATTAAAGATAAGTAAGTATCTATACGAAGGAAATATAATATTGAAAAAGATAAATAATATAAATATATAAATAACTATATATTTTTGAAAATAAAAAGTAACTATAAAATAAATTAAAATTTTAAAAGCATATTTGAATATATATTTGAATTTAATGATGATGATGATAAAAGTTATTAATATACAAATCTACATATACAAAAGTTATTTTAATTAAATTCTTTTAATAAATAAATAGAAAGGAATATATTAAATAAAGTATTACATGAAATAATAATAATAATAGACTAACATATTACAAAAATATACTTTAGTTAAATTATTATAATAAAAAATTATTAAATATCAAATACATAATAATTAATAATAGGCTAAAAACTAACTAAAAATAATATTGAAAAAAATTGATGCGGGCCATAATTGAAACAAATTTAAAAGATTAAAATTTTCATTTTTTAAAAGATGACTGGTCAAAGAAACAAATGCATAACAAAATGACAAACATATGTATTGTAATTGTAATTTCAACGTGAAAATGATCATAACCATAATTTATATATAATCATAGGGACGAAAATTGTAATTATCCTAATAGTAACTGGTTGTTTAGTAGGTCATCAATAACTTTTCGATCATCACAAATAGTAATATCAAAATACACCCAATTTATGTTTCAAACTTTGCTGTGAAATTTTATAAAAAAATTTTGTTTTTAACTTTTATTATTATTAATTTATTTAAAGTTTATTACTTTAAAATCATTAGTGATTATTTTTTAAATTTATGTATTTGCGACTTTTATTTTTTTCATTTAAATATATATTCTGATTATTTATTTACGTTATACTATTATTTATTTACGATTATAGATAGATAATAACAAAAATAACTATGACTCATTTTGATTTCCAAATATGTTTTTTAGTTTCTCGAACAAAAAAATATGAAACATTCGTTCTTTTAGTTTTTTCAACCTAAATTGGTCATATTTTTATATTTGAAAACTAAAAATCAAATGAGTTGCAATATTTTTCATTTGTAAAACTATGAACCGAAATAATTTATAGTTTTTTCGTTGTTAAAAGAAAAAAAAGGAATGGTTTGCAATTATTTTGTTAGAAAAAACTAAAAGTTAGAATGCTTTAAAGTTTTTAGATAAATGGGTCGTACATTTTGTCATTTAAACTAGCTAAAAATAAGAATGAATCGTAGTTCATTTCGTTTGGAAAGATTAAAAAGCTGAAAAGCACTACGACTCATTCGGGTGGTTTTTTTAATAACAAAAATGATGAATCATTCATTTTTTAGATTTTTTTTGAACAAATGAAACTACAAATCATTACAGTTTTTAGATTTTTGCTAACGAAAAATTTACGACCCATTCATTTTTTTAGTTTCTACAAAAGAAAAACTATGAATAATTGTGTTTTAAAGTTTTTCCAAATATAAAATACTGAGACTAATTTTGATTTTTAGTTTTTCAAATAAAAAAAACTTCGACTCATTTATATTGAAAAAATTAAAAACTAGAATGGTTTGTATTCTTTTGTTCAAAAGAAAAATAAAAAAGGATGCTTCGTATTTTTCTCGTATGGAAAAATTGAAAATTAAAAAAATTCATAGTTTTTTTTCGTTCATCTAATGTATAATCGTAAATGAATAATCGAATATTATATAAACATAAATAAATAATCATAATATATATTAAAAGAATTATAAGGCTATTAAAAATAAAAATCATAAACAAATAATTTAGTAAAATTAAAAAATAATCACTAAAGATAGTAATAATAAACTTTAATAAATAAATAATAATAGAAAAGTAAAAACTAAAAACTAAAAACACATTTTAAACCTAGATTGAGTTTATTTTGGTGTTTATCATGTTTAGAATTAGATGCTACTAGAGGATTTAATTCAAGAGATTTGTGGAATCTAAACAATTCAATTCTCTAGTAGCATCTAAACATGATTATAACCTTATTTTTATTGATTTACTTCATCATCTTCATTTTCTCAAGAAATTCTGTTGTTGCACCTTCAAGTGAGTTTTTGTTGGTGACATTAGTGATCCAATATTGATCATAAAATGGGTTTATTATGAAAAAAATCAACATCTTTTCACGTTTTTTGCATTTTCGTCCCTCCATGTTATTTTTTCCTATAAAAAACCTCAAGTTATTCTTTTCTTATTGGTTTAGTGAAATTTTGGACATTAAACCCCGGTTATAATTTGTGAACCGGGTTTTAAAAACTTGAAAAACCGGGTTCTAATGTCCAAATTTCACTAAACCAATAAGAAAAGAATAACTTAAGGTTTTATATGGAAAAAAATAACATGGATGGACGAAAACGCAAAAAACGTGAAAACATGTTGTTTTATTTCATAATAAACCCTCATAAAATCAATATAAATAAGATTATAATCATGTTTAGATGCTACCATAGGATTTAATTCAAGAGTTTTAATCAAATAAAGAATTTCAAAAAATTCAGGAGTTTAAATTAAAAATGAGTTAGAAATCAATATTTAGAAAGAGATTTGAGGGTGTAGTGGTGGTCGGAGGTCCGGTGGCACCTTCGCCTGGACAGTCCCTCTACCCTCTGGTCGACGGCGCTCTGTCTGTGTCCGTTCTCTCTGTTTTCTCGTCCAGCAGCAAAAGCAGGAAACAAATTAAGAGGGGGCCGTGAGTTTTTATTGAACCGGGTTGGATTAAAAGGATTGCAACAAAATAGGGTACAGATTTTGTACACCATGCAGATGTAGGACCACTCCCACATCTCTATATCTATATAAACATTGTTGAAATGTTATATTATAACCGGAAAAGAAGCTTCAAGATCGACCGATCGATTGGGGTATCCAATTTTCACCTATAATCAATCATTTCTATTGTCCAATATGACCATGCAAAGACACTCTTTTCCACTTTCAAAGTTTTAACCAACAATTTCATCTTCTCACAGAAACAAACATCACTACACATTAGTTTTGAGGTGGTGACCTGTGACACTGTGTATAGAAAAAACATATCAAGACTACAACAAGAAATTCTATTAGGCAGAAAGGGTCTACATATCATCAACCCTAAATCATGAAACACATATGTGATTGAAAAACAATATCACAACCATTTTTAAAGATATAAGACACACCTAGCCAAGTTGTTGCGCTCTTAAGCCTTTTTCTTTTCTTTAAGTTCTTTCATCGATCTTGGGATCTTACTCAACACTTTTTCATCAAACACTGCGTATTGTTTCTTTACTTCAATCCATGCTTTCTCTGCAAGTGGGTCTATCTTATCCTCGTATTTGTCGTAGATCACAGGCACCGAGAACAGCACCAAAAGTACTGCATCAACATTAAAATCAGTTCTGTGTTGCACAAAGTTTTAATGGAACATGAAATAAGTGTTTTAGGAACGTACATATGTAGACCAATGTCAAAAAGTTGCAGCAGTTGCTGATGATCGACACGAACCACAAGCCAGCGATAACCTGGTCAACAATTGTAAATACACCCATGAAAACTTTGAACAATCAAACAAAAATAGGACATCAGCTCCCAAATCCCTGAAATGTTTAGAACAACTCTACCATTCGACTGTGAACATACATACGGGTATCAAGTAACCAAAACATATGAATTTGAAGATAATAGATTGTAGCAAGAAGCAGCTTACAGATAGAAACTTCTTCAAGTCTTTCCCAGAAGCAATATCTCGTATAGCTGCAAAACCTCGATTTATCTCAATCCTCAGGGCAGAAACAATTTCCATAACCGGTTTCTCTGGAATCGCGACTTCTGGAATTTTTGGTGGAGACCTGTATAGAATGACACATACATAAAGAGTAAACAAGTATTACACAATACACAGGTGGTGCCAATCTGTAAACAAGAACACTCACTTGTTGATGAAGGTTGAGGCATTCGACCATAAAAATAGTATTGCCAGGGTAAGGATGAGACTGTGGCAAACCAGAGTCAGCAAATGATACTCCAGCACTTCAAAAAGGAACCATATAATCGTCACCCCACCAAGGATTCCACCCGATACCTTCTTATCCTTCCACAGAAGCACATCGGCGGCTTTACACAAAATAGGAAGTTAGATAGCTAACAGAGAAGACCTCCCTTACGTCAGGTCAGCAATGAGTTTTACATTGGTAAATTTTAATTTCATGCATCAGTATCAACTTTGATAGCTTAGAAAGCCAACAAAAGACCACCTTTTGATATATTACATT
Organism: Centrapalus pauciflorus; assembly: GCA_020465985.1. NCBI lineage: Eukaryota > Viridiplantae > Streptophyta > Magnoliopsida > Asterales > Asteraceae > Centrapalus > Centrapalus pauciflorus. The sequence goes on from JAANYP010000962.1 coordinate 29,299, forward strand.
CGGCATTATTTATTCATAATTAACATTTAGCTCTCATTAATTACATTCGGAATACTAGCAACCATTATGAAGCAAAAAGGTAACATCTTGACCGGAAAGAAAAAACCCCATTAGCTGAATGAGTTATAATAATAATCAAAGAAAAAGGCACTGCTTTTGCTTTAGTTTTAGACAATCAAAGATGGAAGAGTAATGACACCAAAAGGATCAAGAAGCCATGTCTAGATCTAGATTCAGAAGACAAGAGAAGGAAGAAGGTGGTTTCTTACCATACTCAAAACTTATTAAGGATAACAAGTCAATGTATCACTTAAACTGGAGTAAATTCAAAGGTAGTTCAAGTTCAAGATCAAGATCAAGATCAATCATAATTGCACATATACCTATTTCCTTATGACGACCGAAGAAAAAGGGTGATATGATTATAATTAGATCCATGAATTAGCGGCCATATCTAAATCAGCTAGTGTATCCAGCCGATTCTCATCCAGAGCTCGGAGGAATAAAAAAGTATATAATAAGTAAAGCAAGTGAGGGTTTAAGACATATGTATTTATGAAATATGATAGAAAGAAATCAAAATCCAGAAGTAGGAGTAGGAGTGAAGTACGTTTTCCACCGCCGAAGACATTGTGAACAGGTTTTTCCCTACCGAATAGGCGAAAAACCTTGGATTTGACGGCAGAAATGGTGTTGTCGTCATCCGAATCTGAAGATGAGGAAGAACCATCCTTGTGAGCGTGTAACTTGTCCGTTATCTTCTCCATCAACGACTCGTGCTTCTGATCCTCGTGATCCGACATTTTCTCACCCGATTGGAATCAGAAATCTTGAATCTGAAACAGAAGTCGCTGCGAGTAACGCAAAGAATGAATGTGTGAGTAGTGAGTAGCTATAGGTGGCTGGCTCATAAACTAAACATTTTTCGCCCAATTCCAAACCTAATAATCCGAGCCTCAGCTCCGGATACTGCTTCTGAGTTCTGTGTCTTGACCTGACCTCGACCCGAATCATGTCTACGAGGCTAAAGTGGCCGTTTTGAATTTTGGATGTCTTGCTTTCGCTTTATTGTATGTACTCCACCCACCCCCTGTACTTTGTTTAATCATCTCTTTCGCCCCTTCCCTTCCTGTGTGTATTTATAATTATATAAGTATTCTTTAAAGTAAATTACATAATTAGTCCCTTCACCCCGTCGCATTTTAATTACATGAATGATTCCTATTTGTCGAGACTTGCTCGCTTTTACAAAAAAACCTATTAGCATTTTTCCAAAAAGATGCAATCAATAGGCATTTCCTGTGTGAGTTTGTTACTCGTAAACTAATAAATGATGATTAATTTGATAGGAATTGACTGATTTATTCTAAAGAACTTGACAAAGTTTTTTTTTTTTGTTTTTGCTGTAAGTTTATAAAATTGTTCCGTATAAAAATAATTTGGCAAGTTAAGGTATAAAAGATTAAAAATATCTTGGTGAAACTCTAAATACACATGAAAATAGTTCTAAGCACATGGTAAATTTAAGAACTTGGACTGAATTGCGAGTTATTCATAAAAATCTAACAATTGACAAAGAATTACAATAAATGATTAGAAAAACATACCGAACATTGAAATAAGTTATGATAAGAATCATCGTCATTATCAAATGACTAAAAGAATATAATTTGGCTCTTCTTGAAACAAATGAATAAATTTATAAGATTTCAATACTGACTTTTTAGGGTCCTTCAGATGATTGATGAGTACGATTATGTAATGAAACAATATTTTGGTCTTACTCAAAATAAATAACTCATAATCATTATCTTAGTCATAAAATTCAAAAACGAGTTAAGTGAAATGTTGTTGTCTGAAATAAAATATACAATTATTAAAAAAAAATTAAAGAAGCTAAATATTTTTTTGTTATTTTCTCTTGTATTCCAGATACAAGTTACAAAGAACAAATGACTTAGATTATAAGATGCGTTGATATGGTAAGCAGCCCAATAAAAGTGGAAGGATTTTTCTTGTGTTTTTAACATAAGAAGATACAATTGATTTAGGCATTTTCAATGTTTTACAAGATTTTTTAAAATTTCTTAATTTAGATCTTAATTGTGTGTGAAGACAAGGGTATGATAATGGATTTAATGTGAAAGAAAAACATTAAGGTGTCCAAAAATGATCGTTTGACATAAACCTCAAAGTTTTTTATATGTCATGTGGTGTCATAGTCTTAAGTTTGTTTTCCGGTAATATGGAAAATTCTTGTCACAAAGCAAAAATATTTTTTGACACGTGTCAAACAATCTATGACGTATTTTCTAGTTCTACAAAAAGATGAAGTCTTTTAGTTGAATATATAGATAAATTATCACTAAGATCCTTGTCTCTGACTCGCTAGGAAAGTAATATTGAAAGCGTTAAAGTTATAAAGAGTCAAATTGTCCAAATCAACAGAACTTTTAGTAAAATTAGGTAAAGTATGTGATGATGTGAAAGTTTGTAGAGATGTCAGTCATCAGTAAACAGTGAATTTTCTAGTTTTAAATTTGGTAATTTTATATGAAATTTTATATAAAATTAATTTGGTAAGTAAAAAATTACAATCTAAATATATGTTTCTTGATATTGGCATAAAAAATTTAGTAGGATTGGTTAATTATTGTAGCAAATATAGGGAAAATGAGTTTTAGATGTTCAATTAGTGAAGTTAAAAAATTGCAGAATATAAGAATTGAACCTAAATTTTCTGTAAAATATTTCTTATAGAAAAAACAATTTGTTGAAACCTCAAACACCGAAAGAGAATAACAATCTTCTCAAAAAGCATTTAGAACTGATTATTTTCTTGTTTTAGGGGATATGACAATTTCCCAATTAAAACATAAATTTGAATAAATGAGATATATTGAACCTATTTTGGATTTTTGTATGATGTATTAAAGTAATGTCATTATGATTTGAAAAAATATTGTTTGAATCTTGAATCTTTTTTGACAAATGGTGTAAAATGTAACATTGATAAAAATTATTTGTTTATGGAGTTGCGATTTTTTATAGAAAATGTTGCTAAAGTAAGTATCAAATAGAAAATCATTGGAACATCTATTCGAATTATAGAGTCTGCTGAAGATGTGTGTGTGTATGTTTAAGTCAGTTATTTATTATGCAGTGTGCTATAAGACGTCACTCTTAAAAATAATTTTTTTGAAAACATATTTTTATTAACATTACAAAGTGAATATATAACATTTTTATACTGAATAGGTTTGTATACGTGTTTATGAAAAAAAAAAGTTAAATTTTTTTTTTAAAAATAGTATCATTTGGTGCGCTACATAATTAGATTTGTTAAGTGGTAAGCATGGTTTGGCTTGCTGGAAGAGAAGTTGAAAGGGCACCCTTTGGGAAATATTTTATAATTCCATATGTGGTGTATAGCGAACTTCGGACATCCATTGGTGAATTTTCCAAAGTTAGGTAATGCTTTATTGATTAAAACAAGACAGTTGACACATAATAATAAACAAAGGCTAAAACTATAAGCATGTCATCAGGAAAGGTATGTTTTTTCAAGCAAACTCATAACCAAATATTCACTCACAAAGACAGACACATAATGGTTCAACCTACATATATGATGATATACATATACACATGTACAAAGGAATTTAGAAGTTACCACTTGAAAACTAACTACTTTGGCTAATTTTCACTTATTCAAACAGACAGACAGACAGACACAAGAGAGACGACATACCCATACCAAACACTTGCTTGCATCTCCACAATCACACGGTTTCTGCTTTATATCCATTTCATTTTCTGAGGTTTCTGTGAGGAGGCTAGCAGAGCTATCAGACTTCCACCATGGACCCTTCCTTCTGCGCCTGCCCTTCCCACACTCCCAGCCTCGAACTCAAACCCTCTCTTCAAAACACTAACATCGCTGCTGTTCTCACCGCCTTTCATATCTGAATCTGATGGAGGGAATACCGTTTTTTGACCTTTGCTTGGGCTGCCATCCTGAACTAGGGTTCCCAGGGTGGCACCTCCATGGACCCGTTTATCCTGAACCAGTGCACCGTGAGACACACATAACCCGGTCTTGCCCCTCGCAAATGCAGTACAAACTTGATCATTGTTTCCGAATTCTGAACCAGGCTGTCCCCATGAGCATCTCTTCCCACCTCCATGGGCCTTGCAGAAGTCTGTGCTACCTTGAGCACTCTTCCCACACCCTCCAAATCTGCATCTCTTACCACCACCGTGCCGGACACAACAGTCTGTGCGCCCCCTTGCGCTCCTAGTGCAACCTGGGACAGCACATCTCTTGCCGCCCCCATGTGCAACACAGAAAAGGGTTCCACCATGGACGCTCTTTGGACAAATGCCACCACCTTCAAAGGCACATCGTTTTCCCCCGCCATGACCCTTGCAGAAAGGGGTGCTTCCTTCTGCACCCTTGGTGCAACCTTCGAATGTGCACCTTTTGCCCCCGCCATGTGCCTTGCAAAACATGGTGCTCCCTTGGGCTCCTTTGGTGCATGCCGGAAACTGACATCTGCGGCCACCTCCATGAGAGATGCAGAGACCAGAGAGTCCTTCAGCACTCTTGGTGCAATTCTCCTTCTGGCATCTCTTACCCCCACCATGACGTATGCACAACCCGGATTTCCCTCTCGCTGCACGAGTGCAACTTTCATGGCTGCACCTCCGCCCCCCACCATGGGCTATGCAATAATCAGTGCGCCCTTCTGAACTCTTGGTGCATCCCAAGAACTCACATCTTCTACCACCACCATGGGCTTTACAGTAAGCAGTTCGCCCCTCAGCTCCTTTATGGCAGCCGAGTTTTTGACACCTCCGACCACCTCCATGGGCAATGCAAAGGCCAGACGCACCCCTTGCTCCCTTTCCACACCCCTCAAACTGGCATGTCTTTGTACTACTGCTTCGCTGTTGCCGTGGCTCTGTGATCCCAGATGAACAGGTGACCGAACTTGTTGGCATAGTTGTAATGCTGGATGATGCAACATGGCAATATGGAGCCATATCAGATGGCTTTGTTTCTGACGAGACATGGTTAACAAAGTAATTGTTCTTTTTGCTCAGCGTATTCTGCAACATAGGAGATGAGGATCCTGTTTTCCAATGTGATGACATTGATCCATCATCCATATGGTAGTCACAACCAGTAGTTGGCAGGACCTTCTCAAAACCAGGGCTCAAGTGGACAGTTGTGACATCAGATTCAGCTGGTACAGAGAAGAGACTCAACTCCAAATCAACCTGTGACTGAAAATCCATTGGTGGTTTATTGGAGGGAGACGCCTTCTTTCTAGCAGATGCCTTGTCACCACCAAGATGGAGACTGAAGTCCAAATCCAGATCTATCGAGGACTCTTCATCAGTTTCTTTCACAGATGACATGGTGCATCCAGTGGCAGAACTCGCCTTGCTATCCGAGGAGCTTGGAGAACGTCCTGGACATATGCAAAATGGCAACCCAGCTTGTGCATCCATTGATTCATTTACTGAACTCCATTTCCTTTTGACGCCTTTTGAGGCGGGAAAGGAGGGGTTCAAGAAACCAAGGGAATCCAATCGTAAAGTAGTATCTGTGAAATAACCAGTTCCAGATCCAGGCCCTCCTACATGGACAGAGTTGCTCAAGTTTCTGAAGGCATCACACACATGGTTTGCAGCAAACCCCATATTACGGAACCTGGCGTCCATTTGAAGTTATACGCAAGTCTCTTGTTTTACTTTGATCAAACCTTATTAGCAAAAGATCAGGTCACCTAACTTTCAGGCTATAAATAATATCAACAAAACTAGAGTAAAGGTATTTTTAAGCTATGATCTAGGGTTAGGTATTTCTCAGCTACAATACTAGGGTCAGCTGTCAACATTGGCTGAGTACATCCCTCCCCCACTAACAAAGCCTGAAGTATCACGTCGATCCATTTGCTTATATTTAATCCGAAACTATATCAATTAACTATTGTAAGAGATGAATGTTTCGCAATAATGATCCAGCACAGCCGCGTGAATTGTACATCCTGTTTCACATAAAAGTCGCATGAGAGAGAGACTTGCACAGAAAAATGATCAGACATTTTAGCATATAGAGAAACTAAACTTGCAAAGATTTTGTACAACTAGAAGGAACTGAAATTGAGAAATCCATTTATTTTCCTCCAAAAGAACAATCAAGTCAAAGGAATAATGATGCAGCATAATAACCCTATCAGATAGTGACTCACAAGAGAAACAATAAATCATAAGAAATATACAATCAATAAATCATTTCTTACAACTAGTTTTGGGAAACATGGTAGAAAAACAAATAATTTAATGAACATGTTAAGGCTTAAGCATTAACAATACTTGCTCACAGTCCTCCATAATAGGAGGGCCAACAATTTATTGTTCTCTACAACTTACTCTGCTTAGATTAGAAAACACCTGCAGAGGACCAACGTTGTTGTATGGACAGAGGTAGCACAGATTTAAAAACCATGTTGGATGTGTTTGGATAATATTAGTGGCTTTAGCATAAATCTCCATGATATTGTTGAATAAATTGTCATAGATGAGGCAGAAAGGTTCTCCAGAAGGTTTAATGGTTACAATTATGTTTCTTATTCTATTCGATCATCATCTATATGCACAAAGTTATTAGGTATTTATGTTTTGCATAAATCGTAATCCAATTTCAATTAATAAAGTTGAACCTAAAAGAGGTGGTTTGAAAACCCATAGGGATGGTTTAGTGGTTGAGCCTTGGGATCTCCAAACTGAGTTTGACTCCTGTTTCAATTCTTTGGGTTATCTGTCTTTCAGAAAGAAAGAGAAAAAAGAGTAACGTAATAAGATCTAACTTAAAGGCTCAAAGCTAAGACAGCAAGAGCAACACGAAAAGATCTGCCTTCAGACAAGGTAGAGAACTAGCCATATGCACATACACATAAGAGAATTATAGAAACCAATATTCTGGATCCGAGACAAGAAGCAGAAAGTTCACTAAAATTAAGGCAGACAGGACATGAAACACAAATCAGTCATCCAATAGAGATTGATATCATATAAGCTGCCCGTTAGGCCTTAATCTTCCACACTCTAACCCATCTCCATCCTTAAAAAAGAATAATAAGCCAAATAGAACTATCGATACGAATACACCATTGCATGACCTACATACAGCATACACAATCACAAGCCCTGTAATATTTCAACTACATTCGCTAATAGATCAAACAAGTAAGCTTTAAGTTTAGATTTACCACAAGGTTCCTTTTCGGCTTCTTCTACAGTTCTACGATCAGATGACGAATCAACAACCCTGGCAAGATTAATATATCATCAAAATCGAAAGAATCAGCGGATTAATTAAAAAAATTCAATATTAACAAAATATACCGTCAAACAAGCTTATATTTCAATTCTCAACAATCCAAATCGATCCAGCAACAAAAATCAAGACACGAGAAGGCAATTAGAACATACGAAACAACAACAAATCGACGGCTTTCAAGCTAAATCAACATGATTCAACGGAACTAACCACCAACAGAACAATAGATTGAATCCGGGACAAAGAAAAACAAGCAAATTAAAGCACGGAATCTCAGAAATTACCTCGAAATCGGGTTGATTTCGTAGAGATGATATAGATAGAGAGATAATATTTTTAGGGCTTTTTGAGACGCCGGCTAACTATACAGGGCGAAATGAGATTTTGTATGCCGTATATATAATCACTCAAACAGAGAGAGTGCGTGTGGAAATTTACTGATGAGGACAAAAAGATAAGTGGCGCACGATAAAAAGATAGGGCGTAGGATAAAGACCATGTTTAGTGTTCTACAACCTTTTTAGTTTTTCCTCGAAATATATCGCAAATATAATATAATTTTTTTTAATTATAAAATAATATTACCAGAGCACAAATCTTTGCAGCCAGATCAATCCTAAAATTGAATATATATTTGGGAAAATGACATCAAATAGCTCTGAACTTTTGACTTTGTACACATTTATGTGGTGAAGTTTTTTTTGTGCACATTTGGTAGTCAAAGTTTCTAAATTGTTCCAATTTGGTAGTTTGCGTACCTTTTAACCGGTTGCTTCCGGTTTTGATGTCTACATGGACAATTTTTTGGTGATGTAGCTACCCTTTTTTATATTATACCCGGTTTTATCTACGTGGCAACCCGTTTTTTCATATCACCCGGGTTTATAACGCCGTATGAAATTAAGAAATCACCCGGGTTTATAATGTAGTTTTTTTAAAAACCCGGTTATAAACCCGGGAGCTTTTAAAAAACGGGTTGCCACGTAGAAAAACCGGGTATAATATAAAAACGGGTAACCACGTCATTAAAAAATTGTCCACGTAGGCATTGAAACCAGAAGCAACTGGTTAAAAGGTACGTCAACTATCAAATTGGAACAATTTTGAAACTTTGACTACCAAATGTGCACAAAAAAAAGTTCACAACATAAATGTGTGCAAAGTCGAAAGTTCAGAGCTATTTGATGCCATTTTCCCTATATATTTTGTCAAACCCACTCATACTCTCGTTTGTTTAATGGAAAATGATTTGTGTGCGATAAAGAGGGCTTATTGTGAAAAAAAAAAACCAATATGTTTTCATGTTTTTTGCGTTTTCGTACTTCCATGTTATTTTTTTTTTCATAAAAGGCCTCAAGTTGTTTTTTTTCGGTTTATTGAAATTTGGACATTAGAATCCGGTTTTTCAGTTTTTTAAAATCTGGTTCACAAATTATAACCGGGGTCTAATGTCCAAATTTCACTAAACCAAAAATAAAAGAATAACTTAAGGTTTTTTATGAAAAAAAAATAACATGGAGTGACGAAAACGCAAAAAACGTGAAAACATGTTTGTTTTTTCATAATACCCGTGATAAAAATACATATTATTTTATTTTTATCTGAAAAGTAAATTATAACGATCATAAAAATGTAAGCAAGAACATAAATTATTTTATACGGAATTTTTATGTATTATAAAATTTTATCGTTCATAAATTACCTTCTTTGTTTAAACTTAATGTTTTGATTTTTATATTAACTTTAAATTTACAGAATTTATAAATTAGTATTGTTTGTTAGATTTTAATTTAGAAGGTTTAAATCTCTTACGGGTATTTGATAGGATCAAAAGAAAAATAAATAAATTTAATTTGATGATTCTTACATTTTGAAAAGAAAAAAACAATCGTATTAATCGTATTATTACTCAAATGCTCCACCATTTGATAAATATATAAAAAAATATTTTCTTAACCAATTTTTATTTCTTTTGTGGATAAATATAATGAAAACTAAATGAAAAGAACAATTATTTATTTTTTCATTTCTTACCAAGTATCACCTTAAATATATTTTCTTTGTCTTTTTTCAAAGGTTGACTTACATATATTAATTGATTTTAGAACCACCTAAATGATATCAAACCTCTTTATTTATAGTCTACTGAATAAATGCTGTGTTTCTTTTTCAAATTTAATGTCAGATAAATTTGTGAACTTAATTGCAATGATCAGTGGTAATCCAGAAATTTTTGTTTTCGGTGTTACTTTGTTACAGTAAGTTTAATAGTTAGAATTTTAAAACTTTTTGTAAGCCTAATCGGGTTACCGAAACGGGTTGCCATTTATCAACACAAAATTTAACAACTAACAAGATTTTTGAATTTTTATTAATGTTTTGGGTTGATCATTTGCTTATTCTCTTTTATTTTTTTCTAATTTCTATTTTTCTTTTGAATTTTTATGATTTAAAATCAATAGTATTTCAATAAATCTGGGTTATAAAAACAACAAATATAAATTAGATATGTATATAATACTTTTATATATTTTTTGTAGGTGTCACTTGAAAAAATATTAGGTGTCACTCGAGTTTGTGATACATACGTAACTCAGTATTTTAAAATTTTATCGGTGTCAAGTGACACCAATTTTTATATATTGGGTCCGCCCCTAGAATGATGTTTTTATTCGATAAAACGCAATATATTTTTCCCTGTTTTTAAAGTAAAGTGATGTTTGGTTCATCGAATGTAATTCGAAGGAATTGGAATTTGAATTTTAGTTAGTATTATGGTTAATGTTGATGGTAGAAGATAGATTTTAGTATTTATTAGGGATGTATGTTTGAATTTAATTCACGTATTAATTTGGAAGAATGTCAAACTCCTATAAACAAAAAAATTTGAAGAAAAAATACATACAATATAATATTTGCCTTAGTTATCAAAAATTCTAAATAAACTAAATTTAAATTCAAATTCTATTGATTTCCATATCACAACGCACGAAGAAAAAAAATCTAAGTTTTTTTTTACTAGTTATAAAACTATGAAATTAAAGATGAATAACTGATTTCAATGAGGGTATCTAGCCCTATAATATGTCTATATTCATGACACAACCAAAGAGGTAGATGAGGATCAGAGGCCACACCAAAAGAACGCACAAAGTTTGTTTATTTATTTCCAACAAATGCATACGCACTAAACATATATTGCTAGTGGTACTTAAAAACATGGATTTGATATGGGTCTTTGGTTCAGGATTTTTGTGCAAAAAACTTTCAAGTTATATCATTTTTGTGATTAAAATCCACAATTAACCCCAAGATGATTAAAATTTATCAAAAATAAGGTTTTTTTTAAAAAAAATGAATTGCAGCATGAGGAACTCGTTGCAATCTGCTAATCAACATAAATAAATAAATATAATAAAACAAAATAAAAGATAAATATAATTTATTTTTCAAATATCTATAAAACATAAATAAATAATTAACTCTATCTACTATTTGACATTATCCAATAATATTATTTATAATCATCATCTATTTGACATTTATTAATTTTTAACTAATCAAAATCTAAACTTTAAAAAACTCTTAAATCATATAATCTATCTATAAATTTCAAAGATATTTATAAAACAAAAAATCTTAAATTATATCATTAAAAATATATAAATACATAAAAAAATTTAAAATAATATGCGAAATAAATAATTATTTATTTGAAATGAAAAAAATACAATATTAATAAAGAATACTAGAAAAAATAAATAATATTAAACATTTAAAAATAAATATAACACAATATTAATAAAATCATATTTCAAAATATTTTATTTATTGTTATAATAAAAATATATAAACATTATGTTTTACGTAAAACTAAAATTTCATATATATATATATATATATATATATATATATATATATATATATATATGAGTTAATTACAAAAATGGTCCCTGTGGTTTGTCCTAAAATTTGGATTTGGTCCCTAAACTTTCAATTTTGCAGATTCGGTCCTTATTTTCATAGTTTGTTTGCAATTTTGGTCCCTCAACCTATTAATTTTTCTAATATGACCAAATTACCCTTATTTTGATGTAAACTATAGGGACCAATTCTACAATTAATTTTTTAACTCTTTTTTTATTCTTAATTAATAAATTATTTTTTAGTGTTATTTAAATTTAATAAACTATAAAAAATAGAAAAAAATTATTTAATTATTTATGTTGGATCATAAATGATTTAGATATTTTTTAGTCT
>JAANYP010000962.1:42694-94043 GCA_020465985.1 Centrapalus pauciflorus
TAGGGGTGAGTTCAATGGAAAACCACTATGCACGTGAAAACTATGAAAACCTACGCATACCGTCCGATTTGGTGCATTTCATGAAAAACGCGGTGGCATGATCGTAAATAAAGTGATGCATCATGTGGGATTTTGATGCATCACGCGGGAAATTTGATGCATCACGCGGGATTTTGATGCATCACGCAGGGAATTTGATGCATTTGTGATGGTGCAGTGCAGTTTTCACAAGTTTTCCGGTGCATGGTGGTTTTCCATTGAACCCCCCTATATATATATATATATATATATATATATATATATATATATATATATATATATATATATATATATATATATATAGAATATGGTTCGTGTGAGTACCTAAAAAATGCAGAGTACCGTGAGTACCTGTGAACACACGGGTTTCAGATGTGAACTTGCTCTGAAAAAAAGTTTTTTTTTTAAATTTTTTTTCATATTCATTTAGATACAAATAATATAAGACTATACGTAAAAAATTAAATACATTTACACTTTCTATCATCTTAAAAGTCATGTGAACGTGAAAAAATTCATGTGAACATGCTTAGTTGTGAACACACGTTCACAACAGTACACTTCATGTGAACACACACGTTTCACATAGTTCTAGTGTGTGTTTAGGTGTGATTTTTTGCAAGTAGTTTGTATTATTAATTTAAACATGATTATGAAAAAAAAATTTAAAAAAAATGATTTTAAGCGAGGTACCTTCGGTACTCCGCAAAACTAGTGGTACTCATTTGAACCCAAATCTATATATATATATATATATATATATATATATATATATATATATATATATATATATATATATATATATATATATATATATATATATATATATATATATCTACAAGGTATAAATCTAAACAAGTCGACCATATACGTCCTAAAAAAACCAACGTATCGAAACTGCCACGTGAACAATGAAATTGATTGCAAAACTTGCTAACTACATTCTATTTATGCCTCAAGCTCAGCCGAACAAAGAACACTACCATATGTAATAGAGAGATAAAAAAAAATTAATTTCAAACTCTAATGAAAACTTCATAGCAGCAAAGCTTGAGCTGTCCTTCTAGCACCCAAGTCGAAGAGCGAACCAGCATTAAGAAAGACAAGCTCCAAACCAGCACCAATGTGACCAAATAACTTGCGACGAGTTGGAGACATGCATAGGACTAAACGGCCTAGATAACCATACTTCTTATATAAAACTATTATGTGAAATTCTACATGGATGTAAGAAATTGTTTTTAACTAAATTAAATATTTATAAGGAATGTGAAAAACAATTATAACCACAAAAAAATTGGACTCCATCACTTTTATTATATTTTTGGTGAGACCCTTTTTGATTTCATGTTTTTTGTTGAATAATGAAGCAACAAAGTGTTTCAATATTATATTTATTTTTTAATCCAACATCTCTCTCTCTCTCTCTCTCTCTCTCTCTCTCTCTCTCTCTCTCTCTCTCTCTCTCTCTCTCTCTCTCTCTCACACACACACACACATATATATATATATATATATATATATATATATATATATGTAATGAAGAACCAGTGAATCATTTTAAAATTTTATTTTCCTCATAAAATTATAATTTTGATAAGGTTAAACTTAATTTATTATTTATTGTAAAAATATCTTTTTGATGCATAAAACACGAAATATTATTTATGTATAAGTTTTCTCTTCATGCACAAAAGGTTTGTGCATAAAGACGAAGTTTATCCATAAACAAAATCTTACGATTTATACACCAATAAAAGAATGTTTTTATAAAAATATCAATAAACGTTTTGTTCAAGAAAAAAACAAAATTTTAAATTTGCTTCTCCTTTCTTTGTTTAAAAAATTGATACATACACACCACACACATGATCAATAACTTTTGAAATCCGTCCTCCTCCGCTTTACTGTCCATTCTCCTTCTTCGCCTTACGTCTCCTCCTTCAACTCCATCCTCCTCCGCTATACTGTCCATTATTTACTCTCTTTCTCTAAGACACCCTCGTGATTACCATGTGAGATCATTGATCAATGACAAAATCAGTAGAAAGTTGATAGTTACACTAAAAAATGTCACGCCATCAATTATAAATAACGTTATTTAAAATTATTTATAGAATAATGACATGTTAAGTTGGTTTGCAGGTCATCCATAATTACAAAAAGTAAAAATTTCAAAATAATTAATGTTATTAATAATAAAACTTAAATAATATGGTTATTAATATAAAATTTAGAGTAAAGAACATTTTTGGTCATTGTGGTTTGATGGTTTACCCGGTTTCAGTTCCTTAACCATAATAAGGTCAAATTTCATCCCTATTTTGCTAATTTTGTGCCCTTTTAGTCCCTCGTCCGTTAAACTTAACGACACAACCGTTAAATTTGTAAGAATAACATTTTTACCCTTTTCGTTGAGACGCTTTTAGTCCCTATGGTTTTATTATTTACCCATTTATAGTCCAACATTTATTTTATTTTATTTTATCTTTATAATTATATTATTTATAGATATACTTAATTCATTATAAGCACACTTATTTTATTTATAAATATAGTTATGTTTTAATATTTTATTTACATTTATTATTGTTCGTATTTTATTTAAAATTTAACTTTTATTTTAATTTAAATATATATTTCTTTACTAATTTATTTAAAGTTCATCTTCTTTATTAAATTTAATTTTTATAATATTATTGTTGACATTTATATATTTAATTTTGTTAGTTGTGTTTAAGTAAATATAATATCGTCGATATTTTTCCTCTCCAAATTCACTATTTCTTCAAGTATCTTCCAACCTAATCAATTATCAACACATAAATTATATTATATGTGTTGGATATATATATATATATATATATATATATATATATATATATATATATATATATATATATATATATATATATATATATATATATATATATTCAAGACATAAATTATATAATATACACATAAACATTATGTGTATTAAATTATATACACATAAATTATATACATACATACATATATATATATATATATATATATATATATATATATATATATATATATATATATATATATATAGGGGTGGGTTCAATGGAAAACCACTATGCACATGAAAACTATGGAAACCTATGCAAACCGTCCGATTTTGTGCATTTAATGAAAAATGTGGTGGCATGATCGTAAATAAGGTGATGCATCACTCGAGCTTTTGATGCATCACGCGGGAAATTTGATGCATCATGCGGGATTTTGATGCATCACGTGGGGAATTTGGTGCATTTGTGGTGGTGCAGTGCGGTTTTCACAAGTTTTCAGGTGCATGGTGGTTTTTTCCATTGTACACCCCTATATATATGTATATGTATATATATATATATATATATATATCAATATATATATATATATATATATGTTCAAGTGAGTACTACCTACAACACAGCGCACCCGAAGATATCACTCGTAAAATTATTTTTTTGAATTTTTTTTCACAAACATGTTTTAATTAACATTACACATATAATATGTGAATTTCATGCAAATTCGAACACTCTAAGTGCATGTAAATCACGCACCACATATATGCAAAATTATGTAAGTGTGCGTTCACATCATTTTTTAGAAGCTAGAAGATGTGAATGTATATGAAATTTCTATATAATCTCCATAATGTTAATTAAAACATGTTTATGAAATAAAAAATTTTAAAAAAAAAGTTTTTTAAAGATGGAAGCTTCTGGTGCGCTATATAAATAGTGGTACTCCCTCAAACCATATTCTATATATATATATATATATATATATATATATATATATATATATATATATATATATGTGTGTGTGTGTGTGTGTGTGTGTGTGTGTGTGTGTAATATTTTCAAGTATCTTCCAATGTCATTATTTGTTCAAATATTCACATATGATATAATTCATGTGTCGATAATTGATTAGGTTGGAAGATATTTGAAGAAATATTGACTTTGGAGAGGAAAAATATCGACGATATTATATGATTATATCTACTTAAACACAACTTACAAAATTACATATATAAATGTCAACAATAATATTATAAAAATTAAAATTAATAAAGAAGATGAACTTTAAATAATTAGTAAAGAAAATATATAATTTTAATTAAAATAAAATTTTAAATAAAATACGAACAATAGTAAATGTAAATAAAATATTAAAATATATGTATATATATAAATAAAATAAGTGTGTTTATAATAAATTAAGTATATTTATAAATAATATAATTATAAAGATAAAATAAAATAAAATAATTGTTGGACTATATATGGGTAAATAATAAAACCATAGGGACTAAAAGCGTCTCAATGAAAAGGGTGAAAATGTCATTCTTACAAATTTAACGGTTGTGTCGTTAAGTTTAACGGACGAGGGACTAAAAGGACACAAAATTAGCCAAATAGGGATGAAATTTGACCTTATTATGGTTAAAGGACTGAATCTGGGTAAACCATCAAACCACAAGGACCAAAAATGTCCTTTACTCTAAAATTTATAAAAAATTTGTTACCGTTTTTAACAATTAATTCATTTCAAATAATATAAAAAATATCAAGGGACTTGGACAATTAAAGAATAAATCAATTTTTTTCATAAATTTATTGACCCGTTCAGAAAAAAATTAATTCTACATTTTTATAATACTTCTTATTAAAGAAATTCCATGTTTACCTATGTGGGTTGACGTAGATATGATATAGTTATTGGCCTAATCCATATACTTTTAAATCCTCTTAACTATAAAAATAAAAAAGTTATTATTTGGGTTTAATATGAAAAAACCAAATGTTTTCATATTTTTTGCGATTTAATTCCTTCATGTTATTTTTTTCTAAGAAAACCCTCAAATTATTGTTTTCAATCCGGTTTTCAGAATTTTTTTTCATAATCAACCCTGACTTTTTCCACAAAAAAGCAACATGTTTTCATTTTTTTTCCTCCGAAAAGTCTACACTCTTGAGACTTTTTTGAAAAAATAAAGAAAAATTTCAAAAAATCACAAACAATTATATAATTTAAGGATTTTATTGGTAAAAAATAACACGAATGGACTAAACTGTAGAAACATGAAAAACATGTTGTCTTTTTTTTATATTAAACTCTCGTTATTTTTAAATATTAACAGAATTTTCATTAAAGTTTATTTAAAAAGCTAGGAATCTAGAAATAAAAAATATCTTGGCAAGTTGTGTAGTAGTACTGCTAGTTTGAGTGAGAGAAGGAGTAGTCAGTAGTACTTCAACGGGGTGAATGGACATACGTGGACGTGGAGACACGAGATTGGAAAAGTAATTAAAGAAAAAGAATATATATATATATATATATATATATATATATATATATATATTTCCAGATGAAAAATTACCAAACCCAAAACAAAATCCCAGCAGCTACTTATACATGGTTGCTTTCGGAGTTGTACATAATGTTGGTGAGGACGAAATTAGAAAGGCGCTTAGGTGTACGTACGTAAAGCGGTTTACGAGATTTGATTCTGTGTCGTGAGTCGGTGATCGGCAGCGCCTCGTCACCGCTCGTTGTGCTTCCCCTTCCCTCTTATTTCTTTTTTTCTTTTTTTTTTTATAAATTTTTATGGGTCCCATGTGACCGTCTACAATTATTATTGCACCTGCGCCTTCCTTTGTATAAAACAACCAACCTTCTTCGTCTTCAAAACCAACGTATTTTGACTTTTTAAGTCAATGCCCCCTTCTTATCATTTTTCACAATATATATATATATATATATATATATATATATATATATATATATATATATATATATATATATATATATTAAAGTAGTAGTTTAACCCGTACGTTGTAATGAGATCGTAACCAAACAATAAAAAAATTATCAGTTTAAAATTGTTTGAACGAAAAAAATGTTATATTAGAATACATATAAAAATCCTAAAAGTCTCAAAAGCATTATTAAACGTACAAGGTAAAGGAGGTCACATATTTTTTTTTAAACAAGAATTGTATCAAATTTAAGTAATTAACATAAATTTTGTTCTCTTTTAAGTATTAGACATTTTAATAAAATCAAAACCTTTACTAGAAATAAATGTGCTCTGAAAAAAGACTTTGTAGAATGCAATTGAAAATCGAAAACCATTTAAACTAACGATAACAATCACCCTTTGTTTCTCGTCTCCATTCCTCCGGTGATTCCATTCCTTCCTCCTTCACATCACATTCCATCTGTGTCGGTCAACAGCATGTATATGATGCTTCTTTTGTTTTTAAATGTCAGGTTTTTGAATGTTATAAAAATTAAATTCTATTTTATATGCTTTGATGATTATATACTTTGTATCAATGATAATTGGTATGCCAATCTACCTTTGGGGGGCTTCAACATGCAAATAATGTGGCCATGTACTCAAATCTCCCAATCTTCCACTAACAAACCTAGTATAATATAATTAACAAACTAATTACTAGAGGCATCTCATGGCATGAGTTACAAGATTTCACCCCAACCATTTAATAGATCAAGGGTGTTAATTTCTAATAATATTTGAAGTCGATTTAGTGTTTGAGTGTCATGTATAACCTGTGTCATTTGATTGAACGTATTACTTGTCAATTTGGTTTGAGGCCAAGGGGTTTATACTGGTCGTATCTATAAAGATCAAAGGGAATCTTTTCAGATCGTGGTACTTATAATCTGTTGTTATTCGATAAGGATGTTACTAAGAAAGTGATTGTTACAATGCTTTACGCAACATGCTTTGTTCACTTGGTCGAATCAAACACAAGAAATCTATTTACCTCTAGTCTGAATGATGCGTCGTGTTGATGATGAAGCCTCCCTTGAGAAAGGATATGTGTTGGCCCGAAAGTGGAAAAATGACTTCAATCAATGTTTTCATCAACTTGGTAGATATATGGGTTGTGTAACATGCATGTTATGTATTTATTCTAGATGTCAAAACTCAAAAGTGTAACACAATAAGATGATAATTGTCGAGATATTTTTGTTGTCGGATCACAATTTTTTTAAATGTTTTTACGTATGTTTAATTGCTCTAGGTTGAAAGGATGTAATCTAATTTATTGTAAAAAGTGTAATTTTATTTATTTAAAAGGAAATTTGTGTAAAAAACCTTAAATTGTATCATTTTTGCGATTTAAACTGTCAATCATTTTTCATTGCACAAAAAACCCTAAATAACTAAAACTTATTAAAATGAGTTTAAAAAAAGATTTGTAACCGGTTGCAATCTGCTAACCAACCCTTCAACTCCGATGAACATTCTCTTCAGCAAACTCACCTGTATGTGTTTTATACATTTATTTGTTGAGTTCTTTGTTCAAATATATGTTTTTTTTAATTTACTTTTAGGGTGAAATTTCGATGGGCACTACTGACTTGTCGACGGTGGCATGTGACTTTCAATTGGTTACGATGGTGTAACATCCCATTTCCATGAGATTTTACTGTTTGAACTTTGAATGTTTTTTGTACAACGAAAAATGGTTGGGAGTTTTGAATCACAAAAACGGTTAAAATTGAAGATTTTTTTTTACACAAATATCCCTTTATATAACCATTAATCTTACTTGAAATCAATAACTTAACTTTTTATGCTGAAGTTTGTTTATATATCTATTTTAATAGAATATGTCATACTTTGCTTAAAGTATATATCAATTATCAAGCTGGACTAGAAATTGCCTTTCTAGAGTATACAGAATATAACATTTCTTTTTCAATAGTTTATATATGTATCATTATTTAATTGGACATCATTTTCAAGACTTTTAGTTGATAGAGTAGCATAAGCCATAAGGTGCATATTCGTAGCAATTTTATTGCTCTTAATTTGTGTATGTTGTCCATTTTTTTTTTATAAATTTTATCATTCTACCAGATTACTTCTTTATAGAAACTACTTGTGCATTTTTTTTCAAAAACGAAACACAATTACATGCATACATACACACACACACACACAAATATATAAATATTGTGAATAGTAAAAAAGATCATGTGAATGGTATGAATGATCATTTACTTGAATGACCATTCACATAAATATGCATTGAACATTCACATAATTTTTAAGGACACAGAAAGTGTGAATTTATGTGAAATTCATATATCATGCACATGCATAACATTAATTTAAACATTGTTATGAAAAAAAAAATTTTTAAAAAAAGTTTTTAAGATTGATACCTTCGGGTGCACTTGAGTTCGAGATATATTTTTTTAAACCTGACTTTATATATATAAAATTGGTTCGATTCGGTCAACATTCAAGTTAATTGTTTCTGGTTTCATTGCTTTATACATATATCACCTCATAAATCGAATATTAATTTCAAAGATTCTTGGATTAGACGTTTTGAATGAGCTTGAGGAGTGAACATATATAAAACTTTATTTTGTTTTTTCCTGTTAACTTAATTTGTTGTGCTTTCCATTTTGGTATTAACTTAGCTTGATCATTTTCTATGCTACATGAAATTAAATCTAAAAGTAGTTGGTATTATTGACTATCGAGTTATCTGATACAAATAAAAGAAAATCATTTTAAAATTATATATATATATATATATATATATATATATATATATATATATATATATATATATATATATATATATATATATATATATATATATATATATATATATTTACTCATCGTGATAACAAATACTTTTTAGTAGTTTGGGTTATAAGATATTAAGATTTCTTTTATCTAATTTGTTCCTTGAAATTTTTATCATGTATACCTTCATTTTTTTGTTTAATGATACTGTGTATATGTAAAAATTTTGATAAAACAACTGATTAAATTGTATGTTCAACCAAACATTACAATATTTATAAGGGAAAATTTCACAAAAAACATCAAACTACAAGTTTTTTTTCGATTAAGTCCCTCAATCAATTTTTTTGTCTGATAAGTCCCTTAACTAAATAAAAATCACGAATTTGGTGTTTTTTCAAGAAAAGTTACCAGTAACCTGTTAAGCGGGTTGCAATTGCTGACATGGATTTTATAATCAATGATTTCTTTCGATTAAGTCCCCCAACTAAATAATTTTGTCTTATAAATCCATTAACTAAATTATTTTGTCTTATAAATCCCTCAACTAATTTTTTTGCCACATAAATCCCTTATCTTGATGAAACTCATGTTATTTGTTGTTTTATCAATTTAAGTGATTGTTCAATTGACACTCACCTAACACATATGTAGATGCAAAAAAAAAAAACAAAATGATAAATCAAAACGATCATTTTTATTGTTTAAAGTTTAGTCGGGATGAACTAGTTAAATATATTTAAAAATTGTGGTCTAGACAAACATAGGATCGAAATAATCATCATTTAAGTTATTATATAAAACCAACTTATATTATCTGGAATAACAGACTTTTAACAAAATTTATTATTTTCAAACAACCATCGTCGTTTTGAAAAAATATTATTTTCAAACCAACTTATTTTTGGTCTAGACAAACATGGCATGCTCTGTCATCGTAATAAACATCGTCGTTTTTAAAAGTTTAAAAAAATTCGTTTTATTTTATCGAAAAGTTGAAAGGTTTAATTAGTTCGGGGACTTATAAGGGAAAAAAATGAAATGGGGACTTAATCGAAAATTTTTTATACTTTGATGGTTTTTGCAAAATAGGTTTAAGCATGTTAACCTGTTATAACAGGTTAACGGACCAATTTAAAAGGTTTAAGCAGTTTGGGGACTTATCAGAAATAAAATATGAAATGGGGACTTAATCGAAAAAATTTTGTACTTTGATGGTTTTTTTCATAATTTTCCCTATTTATAACATAAAAATATCATATTTGAGCTTTAAACTTTATAAATTGTTTGTGTTTCTTTTTTGACCACCATGACCATGGAATGGATGATCTGAATTGGTTGTCGAAGATACCCCCTTTCAAATATTCCATTGCAATGGTTCTTATTTGCTTTGCTTTGCCCACCCTTCTATACCTCTCCTCTCCTTAGAATATATACCTTACCTTGTATCTTAATGTGAGATATACATCTATTATAAATAAATATAAAAAATATACTCTATATTTATATTGAAGTTTATGTTACAACTATACAAATTACAAGATTTTTAAAACATAAAAATATATGTTTCTTGCTCAAAATGTAACCGATATCATGACTGGAACTAACTACAATTATTTACTTTACTTGTTTGATTTGCTTGCTTTATCATCCCTATGAACTAGTTGAATACCCGTGCGTTGCCCGGGTGATGTGCAACGAAATTATTATTTTTAAATAAATAATGACATAAAAAATCGATTTTATTTAATAAAACTATACATTAATACATGTGAGTTGATCGAAAGACTAATTATGCGTTAAAAGATTGTTCTGTCAGAATTAAATATACAAAAAAAAAATTAATAATAGTTTATAATAAAATGAAAACCCATCATTTTCCCATAAAAATAATACACAAACATGTAGTTTTAAAGTACGTATATAGTGTAACATAATTTTATAATAAAAATAAAATATTATTTTAGTAATAGTTTTTTGATCGTATTTGAACTCACTAATTATTCATAAAAATTGGAAAACTTGGACAAAAATGTTTCAGGTCAACCCAACCCAAACCATTCAAAAATTACTCATAAACCAACTTGCCCATGCGTTGCTCGAGTGATGCGTGACGAAATTAATATTTTTAAATAAATAATACCACAAATTTTTTTTAAAGAGAACTATACATTGTTCATGATGAAAAAATTACTTATTTTAATCGTGAATATTAATTAGGACCAATTGCTAAAAATAGAAACAACTTTATGTACTTTTAGTATTCACAGCAACATTATTTTTTTATCATTAATAACATCAACTTTTATAATTTTTTATCATTCATAGCAAAAATTAAAAAAATTGTTGCTAGTTGAATACTCGTGCGTAAAAATTACCCATAAACCAACATGTCCGTGTGTTGCTTTAGTGATGTGTGACGAAATTAATATTTTTAAATAAATAATAACACAAAAAAATATTTTTAAGAGAACTATACATTGTTCATGAATAAAAAAAACTACTTATTTTAATCGTGAATATTAATTAGGACCAATTGCTAAAAACATAAACAACTTTATGTATTTTTAGCATTTATAACAACATTATTTATTCTTTATCATTAATAACATCAACTTTTTTTTATCATTCATAGCAAAACTTAAAAAATTGTTGCTAGACCAATTTTTCTCATAATAAACCCTAAATATAATTATATTTATATGCTCATAATAGTTATAAGAATAAATCCAAGCGAGACGAAGGTGTTAACATAATTCCAGATCATTTTTGAAATTTTAAATAAACCATGTAGACCATTTTTGTACATTATTCTTATATTAATTATCTAATTAAATAATAAATAAATATAAATTATAATATATTATAATTCTTTTAAAACCATGAAAGTTTATTACACAAAAATACACATAGCTATCCCATTACATGAGATCAATGTTGCCATTGGTTTCCTTCTTCACGCACTCCCCTTTTAGAAACCCTAGCCCCATCGTTTTCCTTTTCACCCCCTGCTCCGCCATTCTCCCCCCGCTTCTCCGTTCTCCCCTTGTTTGGCCGTCGGTTGGTGGACGTCATCCACGTATCATTGTCTCCTGACCAGCAACGACATCTCGTATCATCATCTCCTGACCGCCACTCCGCTTTATCTTTCAATGGCGTTGCACAGAACTTCACCCTAGTCTATTCGCTTTCTTCAGATTACACACAAGTGAGAACATCAAGCGGTGAGGACATCAACCGAGGGTTCTACATCTAGATTTTCATTTCTCGAAGTGAACCCGACTTTCAGGTATGATTATCTCTTTTTCATCTGAGTTTGGGTTAATATTCGGTTTCATTGACGGTTTCATTACTTTAAAATCATAGTTTTGACTAAACTCAATTTTTTTTTGTTCCTTTTTATGATTTAGGTTTGTATTTGTGGTTCAAAGTTTAGTGACACTCACTAATGCTTCTCGTATTGGACAAACACCGCTGGTAAACAAACCCTCTTGATATTGAAATTGTATTTTTCGCAATTCATTTTGATGCAGTAAGGATTTTACTATCTGTTTCTATTGTATTGGTTGATGTTATTTTAACATTTTTAGATATCGACAATGTGTGATTGTTTGAGTATGTTGAACTTTATGCGAGAATTTGAATTGTCATGTATATTATAAAATTGATAGAGAAAGGGCAATCCATGAAGATTATAACATAAATGCATATCAACCTTTTTCTTTTTTACAATTTTAAAGTAGTATTATCTATGTTCAAAACATGTTTATTTTAACTTCTAGAATTTAACAGAATTAAAAATTTGTATACTTTGATTTTTTTTCTGCTTGTTTTTATTACGTGGTTGACATTATGCTTAATGTTTATGATACTTATTGTCTTTTTCCTCCTAAACAGCTAAAAACTCTCATTTGTATGAAAAAATAGGTTGCTATTAGTCAACTCAATTGAAACAAATAAATAAGAATATTTTGACTGTGAGATCTAATGATCACGGAAGTTTACCTTGCATATTGGGGGGGGGGGGGGTATATAAAATATGGAGTGTCTTTCATCTCGTAGTTTGTATTAGTATTATTACTAACCTTTTTCCTTTCTGCAGACACTTCATCTCGTTGGACCTGACATTCATCTTCATAATGGTATAATTTTTGTTCAATCTTGTGATGCAGTTTTCTCTAATATTTTGAATATAGCTTCTGTTAAAAATGAATAGTCCATGTATATATAGTTGAAAATATTATCCAAATGGGATTCAATATCCCTTATTTTCCTGATTTTTTGTTATATAAGCAGCCACATTTTATTTCATATATTATCTCACAGTTAGTTATTTAACTGGCGATGATATATATCCTTTTTCCAGGTCGGATACTTTTTTTCTGCTTTGATATTATCCAGAATTCCAGCTGCAAATATTAATAAAACGGGATGTAATATCCCATATAATTCTGATTATTTGTTATATCCAACAGCCCCTATTTTGAATGTATCAAGATGCAGTTTTTCAGCTAATATTATCTGGATTTTTTTTTTTTGATTTTTTGCGGTTCTAATGTCTATACTCATTGTTGTCACCTTTATTGCCTAAATTTTTTTATCCCCTATTATTCTGCAATTTGTTATGCAGTATTTTTGCAACCTCTTTAATAGATGTTATTACTAACCTTTTCCTTTCTGCAGACACTTCATCTCGTTGGACCTGACATTCATCTTCATAATGGTATAATTTTTGTTCAATCTTGTGATGCAGTTTTCTCTAATATTTTGAATATAGCTTCTGTTAAAAATGAATAGTCCATGTATATATAGTTGAAAATATTATCCAAATGGGATTCAATATCCCTTATTTTCCTGATTTTTTGTTATATAAGCAGCCACATTTTATTTCATATATTATCTCACAGTTAGTTATTTAACTGGCGATGATATATATCCTTTTTCCAGGTCGGATACTTTTTTTCTGCTTTGATATTATCCAGAATTCCAGCTGCAAATATTCCAGCTGCAAATATTAATAAAACGGGATGTAATATCCCATATAATTCTGATTATTTGTTATATCCAACAGCCCCTATTTTGAATGTATCAAGATGCAGTTTTTCAGCTAATATTATCTGTATTTTTTGTTTTCATTTTTTGCGGTTCTAATGTCTATACTCATTGTTGTCACCTTTATTGCCTAAATTTTTTTATCCCCTATTATTCTGCAATTTGTTATGCAGTATTTTTGCAACCTCTTTAATAGATGTTATCCCCTTTTCAAATGCAGTTTAAATTTCTGTTGTGATCCAGCCTTATTTATAGCAGTGATTTAGGCATTAAAATCTGAATTATAGCCAATGGTATGTTGCCAAATCAGCCTTAAAAATAGGAATTTCTACCAATTATTGAATGCCACGTGAGCAGATTTCTCTCTGCTCCGTCGGCAATATATATATATATAATTATTATGATTGGATATATATCAATAGATAGTATTAGATATATAGTCCATTAATAAATATGATAAAAAGTTGTTATATATTTGCTTGACATTAGAATTGTATTTGCTTTCTCATGACAACCTTGTGTCTTAGAGTCCATTCGATAAGCAACTTTTGGAAGCTTTTAGAAGTCTCGTTTGATTGATGAGAGGTTAAACTTTTGATTCACATTTGAAAGCCCTCAAAAGCTATTTCACGAGAACCTGCTTGAAGTAGCTTTCAAAATAAGTTTGAACTTTTGGTCAAACAAAATTACTTTTTTACCCTTAAAATAATTATAAAATACAACTTTTAATTAATATCAATATCTTTTTATGTTATTTATACTAAAACAAACAGCTTCAACTACTTTTACAAAACACATTTATAAAAGCAAAAAACTCCAGCTTACAGCTCCGACTTAAAGCTACAATTAATCATGCCAAACATACCATTAGATAAAGCTTGGATCAATATTTTATCATGGATGAAAATCAATATCATTTTATATTTTTATTCTTTAGACTGTTTAAACTATTATACTTCAAGTTTTATATGATAATCATATTTTTTATATGTAAATAACTACAAACTCATATTGGTAAGGCTAATTTAATTTTAAATAACCTCGTAGGGATGACTTGTTGAGTTTTCAATTCTTCAAATTTAGAATTGGGTTATACTTAGGGGTGAGCTCGGTACCGTATCGAAGCGGTACCGATCCCGAAAACACTGAAATCGAATTATTAGTTTCGAAAGAACCGAATACTGAACCGTATAATTTTATATGGTGTCGGTTCGGTTCCGAATACCGAATTTTAGCTAATTTAAAAACCGAATACGGAACCGAGAGTACCGAATACCGAATTTTAACTAATTTAAAAACCGAATACCGAATTTTAACTAATTTAAAAACCGAATACCGAACCGAATATATTAATTCGGTATCGGTCGGTACCGGTACGGGTTCGGGTTCGGGAAATGGTACCCGTCGCTCACCCCTAGTTATACTAACTGGGGCCTCATACCTCTATTTGTGAATAGGTCATCATTGGATAAAAACCCAAACAATGGTAAAAAAGGAAAATTGAGATTTGTAAAAGTTTTAAGGTTCGTCGGAGCCAAGTTGAAATTTAGATGGAGAAAATAAGACGTTTGGGTAAAGGACTAGTTTAGGAGCAGGAGTAGGATAGTTTGCCGTTCAAAAAAATCCATTGCATACTTACCTATTTATGTCCTAATAAATTTAATAAGGTAAATTATATAGGGTTTATTATGAAAAAAAACCAACGTGTTTTCATATTTTTGGTGTTTTCGTTTCTCCATGTTATTTTTTTCATAAAAGTCTTCAAGTTTTTGTTTTTCTTTTTGGTTTAGTGAAATTTAGACATTAGAACCCAGTTATAATTAGTAAACCGGGGTTTTTAAAAAAAAAAACCAGGTTCTAATATCCAAATTTCACTAAATCAAAAATAAAAAATAACTTGAGGACTTTTATGGAAAAAAATAAAATGGAGTGACGAAAACGATAAAAACGTGAAAACATTATAAACCCAACTATATAAATATAATGCTGACAAAGCAAAGAGAAAAATATATGACGTGTAAAATGTTGTATAATGAAATACTTCGAAAGAATCCAAATTTCATGGAAAAAAATCTACGAATCTAACGCGTCTTTAGATTGTGGTTTTAACTTTATATATGTATGGGGTGTTTGGTTAGTCTATCACCTGAGATTCATTAGGTTTTGTATTTAAATTCCTGTGTTTGGTTTGCAGATTTCAGTAAGTATTTAAAATCCGTGAATTTCTTAAATGTCATTATTCTATGTTATTCAAAAACTCAGTCTCTCTCTTATGATTTTAAATCTTAGATACCTTGCATTCTTTAAATTAACAAATTTTTTCTTAAAAGTTTAATGCAGATTCTTTGTCAAAATCCTGATAAATGAAAATGTTTATAATGATACATTTTGACAGAATGCAAATCCCTGACATAAAATCTACGAATGAAAGGCTCCTTTAGATTAAGGTTTTAATTTTATACTAGTTTATAAACCCATGTATAAAACATGGGTATACATTTAAAAATTTTAATTTCATTAATCTTGTAGGATAATTTTTATGTATATTTTATCAAATTTATAATATCTATTTATATAATACAATAAATATAAATATAAATATATAAAAAAGAAAAGTTATCAATCAAATTCAAATTTGAGTTTTATATTAGATAAGATTTAGATTAGATTAGATATTATTTAAATTATTTATTATAGATAGATTAGAATAAACAAATTTAGAAGCAAATTAATAGGAAATTGTTAGGTACACGTGGCAATCTCATGTTAAGCCAATTGGCGCTCTATCTAGATGACGTGTGCCATCTAGTTACTCATATAATAGAATAGATAGATATGTATGTGTGTGTGAACGTGACTTTTGAAATTATTTAGGTATTAGAGAATATGCGACGCACAATTCCTTTTACGTATGATATTGTGTTGTCCCCTCTTGGCACTTGTGTAAAGGTAAAGCTAGGCTACCCGTTTATATGTGGAAAATAGTGTGCACAAATTAATAATTAATAATTAAGTAATATAATATATGATATGATTAACAATTAACAACTATTGAAGGCTGCAAATCATATGTATGTTACACATATTTAATTTAATAAAATATACCCCAATTATTTTTTCATTTTTAAATTACGATCATCGTCTTTTATTTTATAATGTATAGATCTCTCTCTCCCTCCCTCTCTCTCTCTTTATATATATATATATATATATATATATATATATATATATATATATATATATATTCAAGATCAGTGAGTATCATATCAGATTGAGGTACCGAAGTATTATACTAAAATGAACATGTTCATTATGATAAAATGTTAAAATTCATGTAAAACTGCAAAACACACATGTTCAAATGTGTATTATTATTGATTAATGCACATCATTTACATGTTTATTAAAATAAAATGTTCTAGTTCATACAAGTTAACAATATATACATGTTCAAATATGTGATATGCATTAACATCTGCACATTTTGCATTAAATTAAACATTTAATATCGTAATGAATATGAAAATGATATAAACTAACCAATCATAATGCAATTTTGAATATATGTATATTGCACCTTAGATATGACTACCGGTGTAACAATTTTTTTTTTGATTTTATGATTCTGGGTTTTCTCATGTTGAGTTTTCTGCTTCATATCGATATTTATTGAATGGATCTAAGTGTTCTAATATTTCATTGTAATGAACATATTTATTTAATATGGTACTCGATACCCCAGTTTAATATGATATCTCATTGATTTTGAATATGAATGTATGTATGGTTCAATGGAAAACTACATGCATCAAAAACCTCAGGAAACCGGCCACATGCACTATATCTCATGCATCTGGTTGTTACATTGTTATTCTGGGAGTAGGTATATTATTATGTAATAACAAGACAAAAAGGTTTTAAAAAAATAATAACGATAGTTTTTGTGGGGTCTAACTTTCTAAAAAGGACTAGATCAAGTCATGATTGAACCGGACTTGAACCATGCTTCGAACTAGACTAGACCATGCTAGGACCAAGAATTGTCTTTTTGGACCAAACCATGGTTGCATGCCCGTTTCATGTATCTTTACTTGAGACTCATGTAGTCATGTCTTAATTAGGACGACATGATGAAGATTTAAATAAAATTATAAAATCTTCATATTGAAGTGTCTGAAAATGTAATCATGCATCATTACGTTATAACAATGCTAGCAAAACAGGAACCTAATGCACAAAAAAATAGTTATTAATCCCAAGTTTGTTACATAGATCTATAAAAGAAAAATCAAGTTCAATAGTTATATTGACAAAGATTTTTTTTAAGATAATAATTGTATTATACTCTTTTGAACATAAAAAAGAAAAATTCTAAATTTATTTGAAAGCAAGTGCATAGCTTAATTTGTTAGAATTCAAATTCAATATTACAAATTATAAGTAAAAATAAGTTTTTTCATAAATATTGGAAAGGAATAATGATTTTAAAATTTTAATGGTCTTATAAAGAAAAAAGATAATCTATAAGGTAATTTTTGGTTTTTTCAAAACGAGATTATTAAGGATAAATTTTGAGGGGTTTTTCCCCTTCAAATTAAGATTATTTATTTAGCCGAACTTTTAACATCCAAACTGTACCATGGAGGCATGGAAGTGTTTGGCAAAAATCAGGGGCGGATTCAGAAATTTTTGTTACCGGTGTTACTTTTTTAGATTAAGTCTAATACTTAGATTTTCAAAATATTTTATAAGATAGATTGGGTCACCGAAATGGTTTGTCAATACAAAATTAACAAATAACAAGATTTTTCTACTTAAAAAGGTAGATAGTACAAATATCATTAAAACTTAAACAAATAAATATTGCAAGTCTTAAAGTTTTACAATTGTTGCATTTGAGTCTTCATCTATTGAAGTCTTAAAGTTTCACAATTGTTGTCTTTGTAGGTGCCACTAAATAAAATCCTAGATGTCACTCGAGTTTTTCATACGTACGTACGTACCTCAATATTTTAAAAATTTATCGGTGTCGAGTGACACCCCAATTTAAATACTAGGTCTGCCCTGGCAAGAATTTTCTACAAGCTAGAGCTAAGCTCGTCTTAATTTTATAAATTTCTAACAAAAGTCTTGCTTGATTTAGAAAGTCTATTTTTAACAAATAAGTTATAAAATTGAAATAGTGTTTGTAAAAAATCTTGAATTTTGAATGAAAAGTCGCATTTTTAACTCTCAGAAATATAAATTCTTAATTAATATGCACACCATTTTATATCATTTAATGAAAGTTCTTACTCCTATTACATCTCTTTTCCTTTCCTTTAATTAAAGTTTTTTACTCTTCATAAAAAAACTTGAATTTTTTTAATGAAAAGTTGCATTTTTACCGCTTAGTATCTTTCCTCCTAAAATCAAACTAAAAAGAGAGAAACGAAAGTGCTGCAAATCTCATCCTCCATACATTTCAGTTTCTCCATTCGCCGCCTTCATCCATTCTTCAAATGTTTTCTCTTTCTTCAAAGCTTTAACTCGTTAAAACTTTAATTCACATATCATAGTTCTAATTAATTTAGTTAAACATACCTGATGCGCATCTATGCTTCTTATACAAATATACAATTAACCCTGAAATGTTGTAATCATTGTTTAATGCACAATAAAAAAAGTAATTAAATAAATTAAAATTCTAAGCAAATAATAATTGTGGTAAAAGGTTTTAGTTTTTTTGGTTGATATTTTGACTTCACTTCCGTCAATGGTCATGGCTATTGGTGAAGTTGAATGGACATGAGATAGAGACATAATCATGTCAGTTTGTCAATGGCAAAAATAGAAGATACATCATACAACAAACACTATCAGCCATCCAGCTAGACGTACAAAGAGAAAAAAAAAAAAAAACAAATTGAACTAGAAAAACCACGTCTAAAAAACAAATTGAACTAGAAAAACCAAACCAAAAACATAAAAAAGGCAAAAACAAAAACACCGATAATGAACATCCACAATCTACCATGACTTATTATCTATTAGTTAACATGTAAAAACATGATATAGTTAAGGGGTGTTTAGTTTTGTGCTGTGATGAAAATGATTGAATTATTACGTCACAATTACGTAAATATGGTTTAAATATTTTGATTGCATTCAATTATTATTGATTATTTGTGTTTTGTATTAATCCTACAATACTTTTTCAAAAGTTTAAAAAAATAGTTATTTGCTTAATAATTGATTATTTGATAATTCTACAAGTTGAAATGCAAATCCAAACACTTTAAAAACTAAATATTGATAATTGTGGTAGTAAACGGCAGAAATTAAACCAAATACTAAAAATTTTGACAACGCTTTTTGTTACAATTATTATATGATTATCAGTTTTAAAAACAATGTAACACTTTCACTTTTATTACCTGAAAAGAAAACTCACAACACGGATATCATTTCATGTAACTTTTTACATACTAACACCAATGATATTATTCCACCAGAGTTTTTTTTTTTAATCTTACCTTTAGGTAACATTATATATTTTTTTTTAAAAAGAAGAAAACACTTAACAAGTCCTGAGCAATACATGAAATTATATCATAAATCATAAAATAAGGCATTATATCATAAAATATGGAAATTATATATTTTTTTAAACAGATTCTCATAAATCATAAGACATTAAAATAAATTAAAGAGAGAATCATAAAACCAATATTAATTATACTTATACATTAAAAGAATTATGTTGGTTATGAAAAGAAGTTGAATGTTAACCCAACAAATAAAAACAGAAACTTCTAAATAGGACATGTCGACCAAAAAGTAGAATTACAAAAGCCCCTAAAGTGTTGTCATAACCATATAAAATCTATCTATATATCTATATCTATCTATACTATTAAAAGAGTAACTATACTCATTTCTAGTAAAGCCACGTGTCGTCACCATGAATCAACATTTATCACTTATAGATTTTAAAATTAATAAAAGAAATTTAAATCAAATCTATCCAAATCTAATATAATTCAATTTTAAATTCAAATCAAATCAAATCAAACAAAATCAAATCAAATCAAACCACTAACATCTGCTGTTCAAAAATATATATATATAATCCACTTTTAAATTCAAAATAAATCAAACAAAATCTAATAATCTACTAACTTATTAATTATAAGATAATATAGTAAAAGTTTAAAAAAATATACAAGAAAATAATTACTCTTCATATATATATAAAAATATACAAAATTAATAGGTCATAATAAATAATAATATCATCTTATATACTTTTGTTTAAAAAAATAATATTTATATCTTTATCTTTTTATTTATTATATTTTATATATATTAAAAATATCCGCGTAATACGCGGGTAATAAACTAGTATCTATATCTATATCTATCTATATCTATATATATTAATAAAGCAAAACAATTCGTGCCACTTGTCATTCTCTCAGCTCCTCTAATTTCTGTTTTCCCTCCCAATTTGCCTAATATAACTCTTCCAATTAACTTATATAATTGATTTATAAATAGACTAAAAGATTACAAATATAGTTAAATGATTTTAAATACTTCCTGATTTAACTAAAATGTTTTATCTTGAATTATATAATTGATTTAGGGTTAATATTGAAAAAACCCTACGAACTTTCATGAATTTATCGATTAAGTCACTTTACTTTTTTTACGAGTGTTTAAGTCCCTAGACAATTTTTTTCTTATTCAAAACTATATATATGACCTGTTTAGTAGGTCACTAACCGGTAAATGGTATAGTGACCTAAACAAGAAAAAAGAAAGTCCAGTGACTTAATCGTGAAAATTGAAAAAGAAAGTTGGTTTTTTTAATAGTAAACTATTCAAGAAACTAATTGTTTTACCTGTTAAGCAGGTAGCAAGTTAAAAATATATAGTTTTGAATAAGACAAAATTTGTTTAGGAACTTAAACACTCGAAAAAAAAGTTCAATAACTTAATCGATAATTATATGAAAGTCCGTGGGGTTTTTCAATATTAACCCATTGATTTATAAACCAATTTTTTTTATTTTTTTTAAATGTTACATGTTTTAATCTATAAATAAAAGCAAATGAATAACTTTTTTTTATTTTTCGTGATGTCATATGTCATCATCAGCAATTTACACGTGATCAATATATTTTAGTAAAAAACCATATCTTTCTAAATTTAAATCTAATATAAAAAAATTTAAAATCAATTCAAACAAAAGACATATTCCATAGCATTTTAAAATCATAAAGAAACAACTTTTATATATAAAAGACATACTTCATTACATTTTATTTCATGTAATAAAATATATAAACATTATGTTACATATATAATAATTTTTATTAATAATATCCACGTGATACGTGGATCAAAACCTAGTTAAGAAAAAAAGGGATAATAATTAATTAATTATTGTCCTAACTCACAATCTCAACCACGGTCACTGCTGCAAACACAAGGAAAAGAACACCTCCAACGTATCCAATCACCTGTACAACATCCATTCCATTCCATAATTACTTCTTTAATTTCCTTTTGTGTGTGTGTGTATGAACTCTTTCAAAATACAAAGGCTTAAAGGCATGAAGTTGTGTTGATTCAAATAGAACTCGATAAATAGGTGCTTCCGGACAACATGTAGTGTCTGCTTGCTTGTTTGTTTAAAAGAGAGGAAATGCAACACTTTTTATGACCTTATTAACAAATGATAGGATGATAAAATACACACTTGCATTCATAAATACATGGGTTTATTATGAAGAAACCAACATGTTTTCACGTTTTTTTTTTTTTGTGTTTTTGTCCCTTCATGTTTTTTTTTCAAGAAAGTTTCTCAAGTTAATTTAATCTTTTTTCTTTAGTGAAATTTGGCTATTAAAACATGGGTTTTCAGTTTTTAAAAACCCGGTTTAGGGCTCTGATAGTCAAATTTCACAAAACCAAGAAAAAAAATAACTTAAGGACTTTTCTGGAAAAAAATAACATGTATGGATGAAAACATAAAAACATGTTGGTTTTTCATAATAAACCATTTTATATATAGGTGTATCCTTTTCTTTTTAAGGCAACCTCTTACTCCAACTAAGTTGGTAAGTTTACATGATTGATTTTTGGTTCTACAAAATTATCCTCTACTTCATTATCATCCAAGAGTAGTACTAGTAATATGCATTTCTTTTAAAATGTCTGTCAAGCTAAGCATTGAAATTTTCATGTAACAAAATAATATTTAGATTATTCTGACTAAATTTGGGACCTAAATTGTCAACTAACATAACAACTACAAGAAATATATAAAACTAAAAGGCCCCACAATCTGTGTCAAAATGTAACAACCACCTGCACTAGGTACAGGACTTCTAACACGAAGGCAATACCAATTTGAATTGTCCAGATGCATGTAATCTTAGACTGTTTTTTTATCGTCTTTCTGATAGGAATATTTGTGTGTTAAATTTTGTAACTTGCATTACATCTAACCCATTTTGGTTTTAGTTTTTTGGTAGCACTAGCATGAAAATGATAACACATCTTGTTTGTGCTTTTAATACATTCTTCATCTTTTGGCCGCTTGTATCTCCTAAGGGAATGTTGAATTCATTTTGTACCATTGATAATTAAACCGCATTTATGTTCTGCTGTGTTTTATCATGTCGTATGTATTCTAATCGCTTTTGTTCACATGGGAATGAAAATAAAAGAGCAATCTTTTTACTGCAAGTATGATTATGTAGCACGATGAAAGTTTTTGCCAATATATGAGCGAGTGTCGGTCACATGATTTAAATGCAGTGGTATGGACACTTTTGATGAGGTTGAATTGACTAACCTTTTCTGATACAAAAGTTCCCAGTAATGAGCCTCCAAGGACAGCCAGCTGCATAGAAGCAAGCAATGCTTTTCATTATATACCTAATATTCAAACACTAAATCCAGAAAGAACAACATAGCTCCATGCACATACATGCATTGTCACATAAGACAGTATCAAGAGCAACTTAAATTTACAGGGATGAAAAACTCAACTTGGTAGTTGTAGTTTGTGGTTTATTTATACGTTAATAGTATGCATCCCATCACATGAAATAATTTTAGAAAGTCTAACAAGATGGAGGAATTTTTGTGGACCTTATTCAATATCAATAACTTCTCTAATGATGATGATAGGAATTGAAATAGGTAACCATAACTTGAAAACTTCTTAAAGAGGATATTATTCCAATTTTAATGGCCCAAAAGTAGTTGATGTTTGCCTGTTCCACAAAGTTGAGACCCTGGAACAAGATATAAGCAACTTTTCATGTTAATTACCAGAGTTGCGAGTCCATGACCAGCTAGTGCCCCTCCAATGACTCCAAGAGGTGAAGAGGCTGCAGCAAGAGCTGAATGAACAAAAACTTGAATGAGTAAAGGATGTGAAGAGTGTAGTTGCACGAACTAAAAATAATAAGAACATTATTATACAATTGGCCAAGATAAATATTTTCACTAGGAAGTCTGTAAGTAATAAGTTCAGTCAAAATCTTAAGGATGTTACTTACCAATTGTGGAGAAAAATGATTTATCACCCCATTCAGCTACAAAGACTAAAAGGAAAGTGCTAATGATTGTGCTAGCGGCAGCCAAAATCCCAGCACCACTGCCCAAAACTTCAGATACAGCTATTTCAGCCTGGACCAGTATATGCATAAGTTGATAGTAGTTCAAAAAAACCTGTCTGTGTTCTTATCTGACAGTGCCATAGAAATTCTATATCACATACGAACGTGAAAAATAAAAGTCTAAACTTTACTATTAAGAGTCTAAGAGGGTATATATTTGTTTTAACAGAGTAATGAAGGGTTGGATAAAACTGCAAACCAAAAACTTTGAACATAAGGTGAAACTGAATACTTACCTCCTTCTGTTCTTCTTCTGCTTTAAGACCATCTCCAGAAGAGGCATCAAGCAACGTTGAAACACCAAAATACACCTACGATCGATGTAATCAAGATGTATAATGCTAATATCAAACAATATACAAAGCTGTGCCCTGTTAGTCCCTTGAACTTGAGATGTTTAAAACGTTCAACCATCTTCCATCCAGATAGGGACTGATTTCACAAATTACCATAAACATATCTAGATAAACATTGATTTCAAATATTACCAGAAGCAATGCTGCAGCAATATCATCAACCGGTAGGTCCATGTCACCAAATCTGGCATTTAAAAAATTATGTAAGGATGATAAGAACTGACTATATCTTCTATAGGATCTACGAGAAGCAAAAACAATAATTGAAGAGTGTAGACCTGAAGGGAAGGATTTCATCTACATAGTGAAAACTTCGTCCAAGAACAACAGATATGACAGTCATTACCCTAATTAAAATAAACAAGGTACATGCATGTTACAACTAAAGAATATGTGCTTGAAGTAAGAACTAAAGAAGCATAGTATCATACGAAAAAGTACACGTGTTGTCACAAAATGCATAGTTTATAATCTAAACGAACATGCGCATGAAGAAAGAAGCAATTGCATGCCATTCATATGAAAGCCAACAACTTTGAGAACATGTAAGTTCTCTAAGTTACTTGCATGTGGTTACTTTTGTGTGACATGATATATGGTTAATAATAGCAAGGATAAAAAAAGGGTAACCCACACCCACCCTCTAGGGGCCCCCATTGATAAATAGTAAGGTTTTAGTGCAATTAAGATGTATATGCGTGGCACTTACCCGAGTGCACCAAAAGTCCCCAAGAAGACAACTGCAGCAGAGTTTCGGGCTGCTAAAAGTGCCTGAAAAACGGTAAGGTGTAAATACAGCCGTAAATCTTATAAACCTGTGACTAGTAGGAAATGATGGAACTGCACTGGTCCATGGACTAGGTAATGTGCTAAATCTAGCTGCCTGATTTTCTCTACATGTGATGATGATATGTAAAGATGATGGAAATGCACTAGTCCAAACAGTTAAGCAAAAGATCAAGAGTCTCATAAGCACTTGGTAAGATTTAATTTACCGCAATGAAGAAGGTCTTATCCCCCAGCTCAGAGAAAAATATTAGCAAGAATGCCTGGAGAAACAAACTTATGTCAATTTTTGTATGTTTAAGATTTCAATTTCATGGATGTAAGGGGTGCCTAAATTGTGGAAGGACATTTACCCTCAGAGGATAGTAAACAGGATTGAGATTAAGACACAAAGAATAAACAGCAATGAAAACTAAACACAAGCTTCAATAAGTTCCATGAGTTGTAGGGAGATTATACTAACTGAAGCAAAACCTGTGCTTATATCACTGATGTCTCCAAAAAATGAGCTAGACTGCATTAGACTAGTAACATCTGAACCAGCAAGGGCGCTCTGTGCACCTTGAAGATTTAAAATCCCGAAGAAAAGCAAGAACTTTAGGTAGCTGTTCCAATATGCATCAATTGATAGGTCCTTAAAATGAAGTGATGTTTTCGGCATCAACTTATTTCTTGAAATTGACTTATACGAAGTGCTGCATTCCCGATCTTCCACATTGAGGGCCAGTTTCTCATCACCATCAGAATGAAAAACCTTAAATCCCAAAATACATGCCAGCATGTTAAACAAAAAAAATATACATATACTAAGAAAATCATATTAGTCGTAAACAAATGGGATCCTGAATGTAAAAAACATACAACAGAGATGCACTACTTTACACAAACTACCTCAACGGAGATCCATGTGGAAGTTGGTCTTACACATAACCCATGTGTTTATGGAAAGTTTATGATACAAGAAAACTGCTTAAGAAGAGACTAACATTTATATGGGATGTTGAGTGTTGAAATTGTCTGAACCGCCTATCATGTAATCTGATGCAATTTTGCCTGCAACAGATGAGATTCTTGTGATTTATACGCTACTCATTCACTTTCCAGGCCAAAACTGTAACCGGTTACTCAATTTCCAAAATTTCAAGCTAAAATTTGTAAATTTGTTCACTATTGAAAATTGTTGCTATCATCACTCGTCCATAAGAATTCCCTAGTTTGTGGGCTATAAAATTAAGTTTAAATTTAGCGTTTATCCTGATAATAGTATTGAGAGGAACGAACTGCATTTCTAAGTTTGGACCAAACAGTGAGATGATATTCTTAACTCTTCCATACAAAGTAACTATCATTTCCTAAATTACAGTCATAACACTAACTTCAATGAATTTGTCAGAAACACTTGGAAAAGCACATCAGATGCACGGAATTAATAAACTCGAACTCAAACACTTCAAAGTTGTCAGTTAAGAAACATAATAAACCTTTGCATCTGTAATTTTAGAAACATACAATGTAAATCGTCGATTTCAAAAGTAATCAAGAACAGATGAAGGAAGTAGAGAAATTAAAGATACCTGGAGAAAAGGCGATTGTGAGAATTATGAAGAGACGAAACATTAGAATGGAGAAAACATCGAAAGAAATTAGAAGAAGCAGATTGATTGGAAATCCTCCTCACCAACAAGACGCTCTCTGATGAACAGAGAGTCGGCATGGTTGGCATCGTCTCAAAGTTTCAACGTCACTGTGTGTGTGGATCACCTTTCCTTTTAATTGGTTTAAAATTTGTTCTGGATAAGCAAAGCAAAAACGAGGGTGAGGCCTGAGACCGTTATATTATACCTTCAAACCGGTTATTATAATATATTCATGGTTTACATTTTTAAAACCGGTTCCATTTGTCTGTGAACCCGTTTGTGAAAAACCAGCCGGTTTAGGTCAAATTGGGGAAAACGAGGATCCATAGAACCGGGTGGATAGAATCTGAGGCGGAACGTTGCTTTCTATTTTCTCCGGTAGTTATGCCTCCTTGCCGGTGGTTTTCAGATTCTTCATCCCTTCTACACATCTCTTCTTGAATTCTAGTCTAGCCATGATTGTAAACGTTCTTTGACCCAATTTAAGAAAAAAAAAATATGGAAAAGACAGTAAAAAAAACCAAAGTTATCATCTTTAAATATTTTAAAAGAAAGTAGAGGAAAAAAAAGAATGGTAAAAAAATTTCTTTTCAAAAATAAGGAAAAAAACAAACAAACATAGTAACCAAAAATTTTTACATTCTTTTTCTTTTCTTCATGTTTCTTTTCTTAATCTTAATCTTCATTGTCATTCTTTTCATTTCTTTTAAAATTAAAATACGAAGCATAAAAGATAACAATATCATTTGGTGTTTGATATAAATCTAACTTATTTTAAGTTTCTAACCAACTAACTATTAGTTATTTAGCCTATTTTTGGAAAGATTATTATTGTTTAATGATTAAATATGTATAAATACCATAGTTTAATGGTTAAATGTATACAAATTTTATGGTTAAATGTATACAAATTAAAATTAAATAATTTATTGGTTAAATATGTATAAATCAAATAGTTGATTGGTCAAATATATATATATATATATATATATATATATATATATATATATATATTTAATCATATTATTTGGGTAGAATATATACAAGATTGTTTACAAAAACATACAACAATATGAAAACGCTCACATGAAATGAACCATCTAACATATGTTCACATTACTCATATTCACGTATTGTTTTTCACATTCTGTTGGATATAAGTGTGCATAAATGACATTACCGAACATCGTAGCTGATGTCATAAGTCACCAAAAGGTACACCGATGAACATCTATGAACAAATGTGCAATCAAAAGAGAATAAATGATATAGGTTATTATTATAGGAGGTTTGATTAGCCATTAAGTGACTAATTAATCAAACTTAAGTTTATAAGGACTTCAATGTAATTTGTGATATTATTAAAGGGGTTACTTTGTGAAGTTATGATAATTAGTGTGCCATATAAGAGTGGCAATTTTGACCCAATGGGTCAAACAGACGGGATGATTAAATTGATCCGTAGTAAAAAACTAAGCTTGAACATAATTTTTTTTAAAAAATAAAAATTTATAAAACGGTATATTAAACAAATTGTTCTTTGAAAAAGTTTTAAAATTATGTAAAATGTATGACTTTTGGGTGTCAACCTATTTGACCCGTTTGCTTGAATGAACCGGAATTGTCACCCCTAAACTGCCATGTTAATTATTATGAGATCATAATTAATACATTTATTACTTGCATTATTATCTAGAATAATAATAGTAACAATAATTAAATTTATTATTGTTAATAGGATTAATTTTAGCATATGGATAATTAAGATACCTAAAAGATTAACTAATCTAATCACTCCCCTCCCCCTCTTCCCAACATGATTTGGCCAAACTCTCTGGGTTCATCCCATTCGGCCACACACACACCTAGAAGTTCTTTTCTAATCATTCGATTACGAATCGAAAAAATGCACAGGTCAAGAATTACCAGCGGGTCTAAAAGCTTCTTTATTCTGTGATTTTTTATCTTCATTGAGGTACACTTACTTTAAAGTTCATTGCATGATTCTTATTGATTGACGAATCTAAGTTCGGTTTATTATTAATGTGCATGATTTTTTAAACAAATAGTCTTACTTGTATGTATATACATGAAATAAAAAATTTTAATGTCTTACCAGTGCGTTCACATGTATAATATTTGTAAATAGTCTTGTATTGTTAATTTAAAAATGATTATGAAATACAAAAAAAAAATATTTATGGATGACACATTTGGTACTCCGTAAAAGATGTGATACCCTCTTGAACCGAAATATATTTGGGTAAATGCTAGTTTTTGACTTTATGATATTTAAAAAATAAATTTAGAATGGCCATATTACAAATTTATCATATAGAATATCATAAATAATGATTATAAATAAATGTATCAATATAAAAATTATCAGAATGACAAATGCATAAAAATTAATACTAGTAATATAGATCGGTTGAATTAGTGGGATGACCGGTTTAACATTCTTATCCAGTTTCAAAAAATTTATCATTATTTTACTCTGAACAGCACATTAGGAATCACAATGGTATGCTATGAAAATGATAAAAGTAAAAAAAAAATGAAAATTATATTTATGCATATTCTTAAGGAGGATTTAGTTGACAAATCATGGTGGGTTTTAGGCTTTTAGCCAATGGTGCGATCACCTATCATATACATTTTTTTTCTGGGCTTTGGAGTTGGGACTTGAAAGTAAATTTGGGCTTGATGAATGATGAAATGATGACCATGTTGATTCGGTAATCATTGATTCAGTAAACTCAAGCATTTATATTTATATCTATATCTCTTAATAAAACAAAATAATTTTGTCACATGTCAGTCTATCATGACATTTCAATATGATTTTCCCGCCTATTTTATTACCATAATTTCTATTCTAATGTTAAGGAAAGTTAATAACTCTAATTATTTTTTATAAACTATTTATGATATTTTATTTTCATATTAATTAATACATTTAAAAAATCCCTATATTTATAGTTAAAAAAAAATCTATGGATTAACCTTCTATTCCAGTCTATAAAATTTTTATTTATTCTTATATTATGTATTTTAATTTTATAGTTTATATCGTTTAAATAATTTATATATTGAGTTTTAATATTAGCATTTAGTTATTAAAAACTTATAATTGTAATAAACTAGTTGATTCAATAAAGTAATACGGTGATTCAGTAAATTAAAATAATGATTTAGTTATTTTAAAAATGGTTCATTTCATTAAAACACTGACTCCTTACTAAAAAATTAATTCATTACTTTTAGTATTTATTTATTAATTTAACACATTGATGCAATAAAAAAATAATGAATCATTGGATTAAAATAATGATTCAATGATATAATTGGTTGATCCAGTAATTTATGATATTAATTCAATATTTAAGAATATTATTTGTTAAATTAAAAACTGATTCAATGATTCAAAACATAAATTCGTAATTTTCAAACATATTACAAAACAAGGATTTTAAAGTACTTGCATTGTTATATTGGTGTTGAACGAAAGAAAATATACATTTTATCTTGATGTCACTAATTTGTGTTGTTAAATTAAAGAACATAATTTATGTTATTTTAACATAATTTATTTAGATAAAAATTAATTGTTTAAAATTTTATTTTGGATTAAAGTAATTTATCCTATGTTTAAAAACAAATAAGCATCACACATGTTACCATCATGACCACGAAGCAAACCAATATTTGAAACCTAGAGAAATTTAAGATGCGTATTATTTTGTCATGTGATTGCATCTTCATTTTTGTAATAGGCGCGTGGGGATGAGAAAAGAAAGAAGATGTAGTTATGCAACTCATTAATTAATTATAGCATGACATGAATAAGATTTTCGAAATAATATGAAATGACAAGTAAGATTTCATGAGTACCCAATACATAAATGATTAAGTTTAAGGGATGTTTGGGTCGAAGTATTAAATGCTAAGAAATAGAAATGACAATTCTTATTAAATACTGGCGCAAAGAAGTGACAAGGACAAAAATCCCAAAAGAAAGCTTCTTGATCACCAACATTCATAGAGCTTAATGTCGACACGAAGCCTAAAGTAAACCTCTCCCTCAAATGAGTCTGTCATGATGGTAGCCACACCTCTGCTCATGAAGAAATCACCCGTCCCACCAATTACCGAAATGTCTCTTGTCTTATTCATCAAAGGATCAGCCCCTGCAAAGTTAATGCTACCCTTATGAGCTGTTGAATTAAAGACAAACGAGAATCCGAGCCAGGCTGTAAATATTTCTTTTTTGTCATAGATATAAAACCCTTGTGCTCGTCCCACGGGGGGTGAATGCAAGTTGTTGTCCAACGTTATGGGATCATCGAATACAACCAAGTTCCCAAAATGGTTATTATTGGCTAGAATGGTGTAATTACCCCAAGCCGGGGCACCTACAATGGCTGCAGTTGCATTCTTGAAATTATGACCATTATAAATAATGTCGTGAAAATAAAACACCATTTCCTTACAAGGGCGATGAGAGCGAATACTCTTTCTAGGTGAAGCAAAACATCCTAAAATAAGCAAGGAAAGAATTGTAATAAAAAGAGATGAAATTTGATGCTTAGATTTCATTTTTCCAAAGAAGAGATGAAAGCTACAAAGAGATTTATGAAGATAAGTGTTGATTAGGTCTCCTTATATAAGGTTTTTAAAAATAGTTTTCAAAAGATGGAAGCTAAAGTCTTGTGGTTGATAGTTGTATGATGACTTAAAGTCGAAGATTTTACATCATGATTGGTTGCACTAAACAATGGGGTCCATAATTCAAAATCTATATATTAAATTTATGTGTAACATATACTACAACAATGGATATCAAAAAGAACGGTTACTCGTGATGTAGTCTGTGTGTTGTTTGAGTATATTCTTTTTAAGAATAATAAATAAATGGCATTTTATAAATATTAACATTTATCGACGTAAAGTTTATTGTTAAAGTTTGATGTTCATGTAATAGTCAAACAACTAGACAGACGATACGTTTTTCGATAATATATTTTTATATAACATATAACTGTTAGTTTTTTATTATAACTTTTAATATATTTTATTTACAAGAATCTAAATAATTGTTTTTTCCCTTTACATTTGATATAAAATTTATTATCAACTTTTATACTATTTGTAACCATCATCATATATTAGTCTAAAGATAAAAGTGTTGTGTAAATCTAATGGTTTCTATGCCCCCAAAGTTGTCCCAAATGGTTAATAAAAACATGCATCAGATGCTTATACATCATGCATTAAAACAAATAACTGATTTATTATGGTCAAATTTTAATGGTGATTGATCCGACAACTAATATCATTCTCTTCACTATTCTTGTTGGATTAGGATTTTGATTATAGAGCATTCTGATTTTTTAATTATTAATAATTATTTTAGTTGTTTGATAAATATACAGATGGTTCTAACTAAATGCAACTTTATTCGAGAAGACTAATATATATTTTTACTTAAAAAGACGACGTTCTCATTATGTTTAGTCATATGGTATGTTTATGTAAAAAAAAAACTACATTTTTGTTGGATGGAAAGTAAGTTTTGAGTGGGTTATAAAGACCTTTAGACCTTTTGTTCGATCTAAAAATAAACACAAGTATCATTTTAAGTATTTAATAATTCCTTATTATTAGATTTTTTTTATTTTATGTCATTTATATTTTTTCAATATTCCTATTTTTGA
Organism: Centrapalus pauciflorus; assembly: GCA_020465985.1. Lineage (NCBI taxonomy): Eukaryota > Viridiplantae > Streptophyta > Magnoliopsida > Asterales > Asteraceae > Centrapalus > Centrapalus pauciflorus. The sequence goes on from JAANYP010000962.1 coordinate 75,557, forward strand.
TAAACACATTTATATTATAAAATGCAATCTAATAATAAATACATTATAACTCATGTTAAGGCAAAGCTCGAGATAAAAAGGTAAGACTTTAATATATAACTTTTTTTAATTATGACGTTAAAAGCTTTTAATAGTTACAGTATATAATTAAGTTATATTGTGTGGTAAATTGTCATTTAAATACCAAATATTATGCAATAATTGTTTAGATATATATGATTATTATTCCAATAAGTGAGATAAATTAATAATGAAGAAAGTGTACCTCAACTACTTTTTGGATGAGATTAAAACAACTCATATGTTATATCTATCTTGTACATTAGGTCAGCCAACTATTTTTAACAACTTTTGTTTTTATTTTGTGTTTGCTTCTTCGAGTTTTCTTTTCATATTATACAATCAACACTATTAAGTTTGGTGAGAGTTGTCCCCCCATTAAATAACAGTCACTTGAAAATCATTAACAGTTTTTGTTTAAAGATGAAATTAAAATTTAAACTATTTTTTTAACCGATTAAATTCCTAAACTCTATAAAAATAAATAATTAAGTATTAAATTGTATTTGATGATTAAATACTTGAAATTTAGAAAAACAAGCAACTCTTTAAACTTCATAAAAATAAACAACAAAATCCCTGAATTTATAAAAATTGATGATTAGATCTCTGAAAGTTTTATTTGAATGGCAAAATCTTTAAACTTTATTAAAATGAATTTTTGTATGGTGCATCAAATCTTTGTACACCCTCATTGCGGAGATAACATGGAAATGTTAGATCATTGCTTTATAAATAGCAGGGAAACCGCTAGCAACTGGAATCGTATTTTTAGATGGCGGGTTTGTTCTCAGTATACACAGATGCTATCTTAAGTTTTAACTAGTTTATTATCCGCGTATTACACGGTATTTTTAATATATATAAAATATAATAAATAGAAGATAAAGATATAAATATTATTTTTAAACAAAAATATATAATAATGATATAATTATTTATTATTACCTATTAATTTTGTATAATTCTACACACACACATGAATAGTAATTATTTTTTAAATATTTTAAACTTTTATTATATTATATTATAATTAATAAGGTATTAGAGTATTAGATTTTGTTGGATTTGATTTGATTTTAATTTAAAAGTGGATTATATTAGATATTGATAGATATAGTTTAAATTTATTTATTATTTTTTAAAACTATAAATGTCACGTGTTGATTCATGGTGATGACACGTGGCTTCATGAGAGTTAAGTATATTTATTCTTTTATTAGTATAGATAGATTTAACAAACTCCTCATCTTTGTCTCCAAAGTAAAAAAATTGAAATGACAATTAGTAGTATGGATATCTCTATATTTGATTTGGAACTCCCAAAACAAAATAGTTTTCTTGGGTTCGGATCATCAATCTGATGTGTTTTTTTATATTCAACTTTTCTCGTTTCGTTGATTATCTAGTCATCGTAAGAATATTTTTTGGGTTGAGTGGTGTTGCAATCCAAAAAATGTAACTAACTAATGTTAGAGAAATGTTGATGAAGTCCACAAATAATCTAGTGTTCGTGTTAGCGCTGTTTGTAGGTAACTAGTTGTGATATGTAATTAGTAGTTCAATATTGTTATGTAGTAATTTTATTTCGATTTGTATTCTACCTCTTGTAGAATTTGTAGTTTTCGCAGAAGTTTAAATAAACAATATTATTTTCTTTTCAAATAAAAATAAATAAACAACATAAACATTAACTTGCAAGTAGATTCTTATTAACACTTTTACATCTCTTTATATTTCTGTGATGCCTTTTTAGCATCTTTTTGACTTTAGTAATTTTTATTTCTGGATTGAAACAACTTTAGATGGTATATTAATTTAAATAAGACAATAAATATACATTGATCTAAGTGAAACCAAAATATTTGAAAATGAATTATAATCATTCATCTTTTTAAAATTTTAAAACAAATAGGTTTCGTAATTGTAATAATTTTATATTTATAAATATAGAGACTTAATCGTTTATTTTTATAAAGTTCAAGTGTTTATAATTAAGAAAATGGTTCAGGGACTTCATCGTTCATCATAAAGTTTAGAGATTTAGTTGTTAAAACAATAATTTATTGGCTTAATCATTCAAAATGCACTTTTTAGGTTTTTTTGAAGTTGATAATGACAAGTCATGAAATGTATCCTAGGTGAGTGTTTTTTAATTAATGAAAAATTGCCTATTAAAATAATATAAAATAAAATAGTTTTTTAAAAACTTTTAAACTTAAAAAGATCATAAAATTCAATATCTCTCTACCTAAAGAATATCATATTGACTTTATATGTTGTCAAGATTTGTTTTTTGTTATATTTTTACTAAAATTTCTTTTTTAATTCAATAACAATTAACACGGTATATATTAGAATCAATAATTTAAGTTTATATATAAGTATTGATTTTGGTAGTACGTTTATTTTTATATAAAACAAATTTGTTAAAAAAGCATGGTTTTTTTATGGGCATTGTGTGCGTTTAAAGGGACATGTTGAAAGAAACAAGTAGGCAGGCAGGCAGGCACGCACGCCTTTCAATTCAATTTTCAAGTGTGTTGGTTAACTCACCTACTTTGCACCGGTTTTCCTATTTAATTCTCCAACTTGTTTGAATTTTTTTTTTTTAGAGAAAACCACTATTATTTTAGTACCCCCATGGCCCCATATATTGTAGCGGGTTATCAAATCAACTATTATAATGAATATCTAATAAATAATTCAATTTCTTTTATTAAAAAATATTTTTTTTTTATGAAGGGCAACAATATTTCATAATAACCCAAAAACCAATTACAAAGAGAGAGTTACTGCAAGACACAAAAACTTGAAAAACAAAATAATATAGAACTTATTTCTAAGACCTAGACACCTCGTTAACTAAGACTTGTACAAATTCTGCTCCAGTGAAGATTAAAATACATCTTTCATGTTACGAGAAGACTGAGAAGTTAATTACAACATTTAAGACACAAGGAAGCCTGATCCATCAAAACCACAAAACCTACGAGTATCATAAGGATACAACGTTGACACAAAAGACATGCCATGAAATGTTGAAGTCTTTATCTCTATTCTAAATACAAAAGAAAGAACGAATTGTATATCAAAAAATACCTTTGAACCCAACATCAAAGTTGTATCGTTTAAGAAAACGAGTTTGTTTTGATTCAACCATATCATGTAAAGATTTAGGTACGTTGAAATTAATTTACATAAAATATGTATGTTATCACTAATAACAAAGCTCCAAACAAATGACTATCGAACAAAAAAGATGATCAATATAAAAGACCAAAAAGTAAACACGCATTCGTTTTCAATGAGAATGTGCATTTAATTTTTTTTTTTTCATATATATATTATAACCTTTTGTCATTCTAAACAATAAAGTTTGTATATCAAATAATGAAAGCTTTCTTTTATTTTCTTTTTATGCTCAATCATATTTCAATTTAATGATAATTCTAAAATTAATAAATGTATCAATTCATCAAATTTATTATACATTGTTCACATTTATAAAATACTAGTTTATGACCCTACAATGCACCAGAATATATACCATCTTTTAAAATTAATTTTTTTAATAAATATGTTCTAATTTACATCACAAATATTATATATAAATTTCACGCACATTCACATATTTTAATTGTATGAAATCAATGCATCACATAAATGCATATACGTTCACATATATGCAACTTTATCTAAGTACATGTTCACATCATTTTTAAAGAATTAGGAGATGCAAATCTATGTGAATTTACGTATCATTTTTATAATATTAATTAAACATGTTATGGAAAGAGAATTTTAATTTTTTTTAAATGTAGTACATTCTAATGCGCTGCATAATGAGTGGTACTCTCTCGAATATATACATACACACATGTATGTATGTAAAGGTTGTTTTTCTTTTTAAGCTAAATCGTCTTTTAATGTAATGATAGTTCTAAAGTTGAAAGACATTTTATATATTGAAAAAAAAAAAGATACAAAAATCAACACAACAATAATCATGTAATCTTAATATGTGAATCGAGCAAAACTGTTTTGCCGCAAAAAAAAAAGGTTTATTATGAAAAAAACCAACATGTTTTTGTGTTTTCGTCCATACATGTTATTTTTTCTATAAAAAACATTAAGTTTTTCTTTTTTTTTTGATTTAGTGAAATTTGAACATTAGACCCGGTTATAATTTGTGAACCGGGTTTTAAAAAACTGAAAAAACCGGGTTATAATGTTCAAATTTCAATAAACCAAAAAGAAAATAATAACTTGAGGACTTTTATGGAAAAAAAATAACATGGAGAGACGAAAACGCAAAAAACATGAAAACATGTTGGTTTTTTTGATAATAAACCCTAGAAAAAGGAATTTAAATTTTATAAGTTTTATTTTTTTCATGTATTAAGTTGCATTGATTAACAAATGTTCATATGCAATACTTTTATGTTTATCCTTTTATTTTCTTAAAATGAATTTTAATATGTAATGCTTTTGTTTTATCCTCATAGCTTATTTATTTCACATATTTATAAAGGTAAGTAATACAATGATTATTAAGATCGTGAATTCGTGAGTATGGGTTGATCCTACGACCTACAAAGTGATTTCGAGCAGGATCGTTGTAGGATCGTTTTTTAACAAGATCGGACGTAGGATTGTGGGATCGTTCATAGGGTCAGTCATCGATCCGATCCTACCTTTTATTCAGTCCGGACCCTTTTAACCGGGTTCCCGTGGGATCGTTTATCGACCCGATTCAATATTTTACCTAGATCCAACAATTTTATCCATCAAAATGTTAAGTCAAATTATAAGATGTATGATTTATTGACTTTCATTGAATAACCCTAAAATTATAAACATGAATGTACGTTGTTTCCTTATTTATCGTATAATTTTCTTTAAAATTTTATATAATTAATATATGATTTAAAATTACAACTTATAAAACCTTGAATTTTTTTTAAAAAAATAGTAATTTTGTGGATTGACCTTACAATTCCAATCCGATCCTACGATTTTGAACTTTCAGAGATGAAAATGATCGTAAGTAAAATCTCGATCTTGACAATCTTGATTAACACCGATAAGATAAATATGTGATGGTTGAACTCTTAGCTTCTTTAAAGAATTCCAACACTCAACCACTATATCATTCCTATGAATTTTGTTACGTATTTCATATATTAATATTCTGTTTTGTTAATATCAAACGTATTAAAATGTTTTATTTATTAAAAAAATTATTTTCTTAACAGCGGTGTAACGTGCGAATTAGAACGCACTCGCTATAGTAAATATGCAAACATTTTTGGACTTTGGATTCACGAGCTTCCTTATAGAAATTAAAACGTACTCACTTGTTTGGATCAGGATGCCAGAACTAGGCTTCACATGTTAAACAGGTTATATGGTCCATGGGCCAGAATTTTGGGAAACAGTTAAATAGACCTGGACTAAGCCCAAATGTTTTTCAAGGACCTATTATTCAATAATTATATTATTAGTTTATAATAATTTAACTAGTTATATGAAGTAATGTATGATAGTAACTTATTAATATGTTATATATTTATTAATTATTAACGGGTCTATGAATAAAACCTTTCACCATTTCTTGGTGTAACAACTCAAAAGTTTTTCAATCTAACAAAACACTGAAGTTTTCTTGTCTCATTCAAAACTAGGTAAATGATCTGATAAATTGGTTAGCTATCGGAAGTGATCCTACATGGTGTATAACTCACCAAACAACAAAGTCCACCAAGTCTTTAAACCACAAATCGACTAATTTATAGCAAGAGAAATAACAAAACAAGCAAATCTTCTTCCGTATGGCTTTTTCTTCATCGTTCTCGCACCACAATAATTGTGGTTTCCAGATCGAAGAAGGTGAGTTCAGATGTGTGGTGAACGATATACAATTCTCAAGAATTGAGATAGTAAAAAGAAAAATTCAACTTTTATAGTGCAAAATTGAGATAAAAGTTTATAAAGTTCTTTTATAAAATTTTAATTAATTTGTTCCACTACATGAAACCAAAATTACAAATTATTTAATTCCTCTATAAAAATCTTCTTATTATGCATCATCATATCACTCACGCTTTAAATTAAAAAGAAAACCAGTTCCATGCAACAACTTAACAATACATGATTACTTAACATAAATCACTTGATCGATCATCTCCATGATATACATAGATGAGATATCACCAACATTCGTAAAACTTAATATCAACACGAAGCCTAAAATACACATCCCCTTCAAAAGAGTCGGTCATGATAGTAGCAATCCCCCGATGCATGAAGAAATCTCCAGTCCCACCAACTACTGATATATCCCTGCTCTTCACCATAATCGGATCAGCCCCGATAAAGTTTATGGTTCCTTTGTGTAGTGGGCTATCCAACACGAACGAGAAGCCTAGCCATGCGGTGAAGGTGTTCTTGGTGTCGTAAAAATACATCCCTTGAGCCCGACCCACGGGCATTGAATGAAAGTTATTGTCTAAGGTGATTGGATCATCAAAAACAACCATATTACCGAAATGAAATTGGTTTGCTAAAATGGTAAGGTTTCCCCACTGGGGTGCACCTACAATAGAAGAAGTTGCATTAGCAGCATTTTGACCGTTATAAATTACGTCGTGAAAATACAAGACCAAGTTTTTGCATGGGTAGCGCGCTCGGTTCATGCCTGGATAGGCTGTTGACGCTATAAACAAGATGAACAAGAAGAAGAAGACGATCACCAATTTAGTTGATGATGTTTTCATTGATCTCAAATTAATTAATTAATTAATTAATTAATTGAGAGAGATGTATATGGAAATTAAGGAATTGAGAAGATGGGTGGTGAGTTTTCATTCATCACTTAGTCTGCTTATATATAGTATAGACTAATCGACTTAGTGGTTGGTGGATAATCTAAGTGGATTGTATCGTAATTAGTAGTTCTATATTATTTATATATCTCTCTCATCCATATCTTTATCTTTTATATACAAACAAACATGTGAAACTTATTACTACTTAATTTCTTAAACTATTATATTTGACTTAGTCTACGGTGAGGACCTGTCATCCTTATAGATCTTTTCATTTTGATTTTTGATTTTTCTTTCCACTCCAAAATTAAAACATTTCATGTTATTGACCTTTTTTTCTTTGATCCGAGGTTTGAAAAGGACACATCCTCACCACAAGTATTTCATATTTCCATCCCAAGAAAATTAAATTACTACTAAAGTTTAAAATAATCCGGTCTATTTCTGGTGTGGACATGTCCTCGCTATATTTTATTTTAAATTAGATTTTTGATTTTTTTTCCACACCAAAATTAAAACATTTCAATTTGTTGATTTTTTTCTTTAACCCAAGATTTGGAGATGACATGTCCACACCATAAGTTTTGCACATATAGGACGAGCCTTTAGTTGGGAAACTATGATGAGGACATTATAACTTATGGTGAGAACTTTTGTAACCAAATTTTCTTGTAGTATCTTTACCATCATAATATTGTACATATACCTACAACTTAAAGTATGACTCAAAAAATCAATCAAGTTTTATGTCATATATGTTTTAGTTTTTTCCCTGTATATACCTACCCCGTACATAAGCAACCATATTTATTCTGATTTTGGCTCACTGGAAGATCAGTTTCGTAGGTTAAAACTACATCCGCTTTAATATGTAGTGTCTTAATGAAATACATGCCAAATAACTAGCTAGATGAAAAAATTATCATGTCTTTACCTGCCTACCATGAACTAGTGGAACTTCTTTTAATATATATTGTCGAGGAAGATTAATTAAAATCGTTTTCGTCTAATTAGTTGGCACGTCATTAATTCGTTGAGATGACTTGTGCGATGTAAGATTACATTGTTACTTATGAAACTGTCAGTTCGTTCCAACTGACTACGAACATAAGTGAAACAAAAATTTAGAAGTATAATTAAATTGTGCGCGACAAGAAAAAAGAACTAAGTTAGCGTTTGAATTTTAGAATTTTGATATACCAGGATTAAATATGACAGAATTTGAATATGACAGGATTCATATGTGAAAGGATTTGAATCATGTCATGTGTTTGATTTGCAGGATTTCAAATTTAATTATTTATAAAATCTTGTTTATTTGCAAATATATCAGATGATATTGGTAAAACAGGTAGGTGTACAAGAAGTAAGGTAAGATATGTTAAAAGGATGGCAATGTGTAGGTAGGTAGGGGTAGGATGGTATGTAGGTAGGGTAGGTAAGGGTGGGTGGGTGGGTGCGGTGAGTTATGTGTGCTAGGATGGGTAATGTGTGCTGAGATGTGAAGCGGTAGTGTGTGATGAGTGTGTATAGATAGATGTGAATAAAGTAGGATGAGTGAGGATAGAATACGATGTATATTTCGTGTGGGATGGTGGGGGTAAGGTATGTGGGTAGGTAATGGTGGGTAGGGTTCGGTGAAAAGGAGTAGTTCGGTGTGGGTATGTATATGCATATATAGGTGAGGTAGGATGAGTGAGAGTAAGATACGATGTCTTGTTGGGTTGGGGTGGGGATGGATAGGGTAGGTAGGTATAATTGGTAGGGGTAGGGTGGGTAGGTACGGTAGAGTATGGTACAATGGATTGGTATAGGTAGGTAGTGTTCGATAGTTATCATTGTTTGGTGTATGTAGTTAGGATATGGTATAGTAGGGTAGGATGGGGTGGGGTGGGGTGGGATGGGGTAGGTGTTGGTAGGGTAGGGTAGGGTAGGGTAGGATCAATAGGTATTGGTAGGTGGTGGTTAGGTTGAGAATAAGGTTACGTTTGGTAGAGAGAAACGTAGAGAAAATAAATGAGGATAAAATCAATGGTTTTTTATATACTATCAAATTTGAAAATGCTATAACCATATGGTGATTGTAATTCTCTTTCTCTAATTTTAGTTTATACTTAATTCTCCATCATTGCTAGAAAAATGAAAGAATAGAATTTTAACATATACATTGTTCCAACTTAAGAATTCATAGAGAATTTATATATGCAATTCAAGTCTCCTAACTTATAATTTGTCTTCATTTCCTTTTTCTTCGATTCTCTCTACCAAACGCAACCTAAAAGTAATATTGTCATTTGGTTAGGAATTTGAAAATGTAACCTTAAAATGGAAGATTGTGAAATGCTAAAGAAAATGAAATTATTCTTTTTTTTTTTTTTTGCCAAACATGACGAGACTATGAGAGAGAGAGAGATTTTCAAATGAAAACTTCACCAGTTTCTCTTAAATCTCACAAACCAAACGTCACCTAAAAAGAAACGATAAAACCATCCCAAATTGTAGGCCCTTAAATTGTTTGTAAAAAGGATAGAATTGGTATGCAATTTGTTAAAGGTTTCTTCAACAATAAATTTTAAAGTTTTAATATTGCAAAATTAAATTAATGAGAAATTAATGGGTTAGCTAATTAAATTGTATATTGTTAAAAACAACTTTCATATAATTGGTGGAGTACAACCTCAGCTCAATCACTTTTTAATTAAAAAAATAATTAACAAGTGAAGTGGATCATATCATAAATGAGATTAATTAAGAGAATAAATCTCTTTCCAGATAGATTTTTTTTTGAACAACAAAAAAGAAAACTAGCACAAAACTTCGACATTGTTATCATCCCAAACTAGAAAATCTATTTCTTGGTAGATGTTATATATTTGTTAGATCATGTAATTTATTTCGTAAATAAATGGTCGATATATATATATTAATATTGTGTCTGTCATCATTAGTTCGTTATGAAATTAATCTACAGGAAGCACGCATGGCATGTTGACTTGGGCCTTTTAATTCTTTTGCATATCTCTACACTTACATAGAATAATCTTTCATAATGATTACTTTACTTTATCCATTACCATATATCATCCATGTGATTCAAATCTTTTATTTATTTAATATATTTAACCATACAAATTGCCATATTATTAACTTGTATTTCCTTGATAACTTTTTATAAATAATTGGTTAAATAAAATGTATCTAAACTTAAAATTAAATTATATAAATATCAATTCATATAAAAAAAAATACAAGATGTATACAATTATTTATCATAGATATTATTTGTCTTTTATTTCTTAAGTATACGAGAATAGTAGTTATTTTTCATTCTTTTATATTACTTTTCATTTTACATAAAACATAATTTTTATATACTTTTTACAAAAATAAATAAAATGTTATGAATATTATTTTATTAATACTATTTTTACTTTTTAATATATAATATCGTTTATTTAATCCATATTTATTTTTAATATTTATTAATAAATTTATAAACAAATAATATATATTTTTAATAAGATATATAACATATAATTTGGATATATATAAATTTTGTTCTTATTTTTAGTATATACTAATAAATTTATAAACAAATAATATATTTATTTAATTATATACATATATATATATATATACATATACATATATATATATATATATATATATATATATATATATGTTCGATTGAGAACTTTTGTGCATCGAGGCACCATTGAGAACTTTTGTGCATCGGACTATCTACCAAGGGTGCACAAAGATCATTTAGGGGATATTAAATGTATGAAAATTATTTTTGAATTTAAATGTTTTTAAAATTAATTAATAGCTAAATTTGGTATGAAAATCACCATTAACTTCTTTCCTAAAATCACTCTCTCTTTCTCTCTATCTCCCTCTCTCTCCTCTCTCTTAGCCCCCTCTTGATTTTGGAAGAGATGAGCGATATGCATGATTTATGTTTGTATGAACGATTCATGTTTGGATTTTGATGTATTTTGATTTTGAAAGAGATGAACGATACGCATGATTTTATTTTTGGAAGCGATGAACGATATGCATGAAGAGATGAACGATATGCATGTATTTTGATGTATTTTGAATTTGTATTATTTTTGTTAATTTTGGAAGTGTAATAATTAAATAAGGATTGCATAATTCCTGTTTTATCCCTCCGCGAATTTCATTAAGTGCACTTGATGCATAAAACTTTCTATTTAATTACCCTTTTGCCATTTGATCTAACCCACACATTCTTTTCATCCAAGGGCCAATGTAGGTTCTTTTGTGCCTCGATGCACAAAAGTTCTCAATGGAACCTCCCTCTCTCTCTCTCTCTCTCTATATATATATATATATATATATATATATATATATATATATATATATATATATATATATATATATATATATATATATATATATATATATATATATATATATATGTATGTATATAAGTATATATAAGATATAATTTTGATGTAGATATAAATTTTTTCTTGATTAGATTGATGTTAAAATATTAAAATGATATGTAAATAATCTTTAGATATGTAAATAAAAACTGATAATATAATCTTTAGATTTAATTTTATATAAATTTAATTTATATTAAAATGATAACAAAATTAATAAATCATGAAAATATTAAAATATGATGTTTCAGAAGAGCAACATGTGAAAATTTTTATTATTTTTTATAAATAAAGATGGGTTATATGTCAAAATTTACAATAATTTTTTGTATTTTTACCATTTATAACTACATTATTTACTTTTTATCATTAGTAGCAACAACTTTTGTATGTTTTACTGATGTTTACTTGGAAACATGCTATAGCAGATTACCATCTATTAATAACAACAACTTATAACTTTTTATAGATAATAGCAAAAACATTTCTCAACCCGTATGAAGTCCTTCGATTTAAGAGATTAGAAAGAACTCTGTAACGGCGGGCAAGGCTTTCACCTTGACTCTTATCTTTTTACAAATAAAAGCAACAAATTTTATTTTTTTACTAATAATAGTAACATATCAAATTGAAGCACTCTTTTACTTTGTATAGATCACGTTGATGTGCAACTAACATATTTTCACTTCGGAGGCATAAATAGTAAAAGCCATTATATAAATATTTTCAATTTATATCGATTAAATATATATAAGTTTAGAAATAAAAAGTTAAATATTATCTTATCAATATTTATTTATATATCTAACTAAAGAATAATTTAACATCAATTTAATCTAAATAAAATTTAAATCTACATCCAAATTATATCATACATATATTTAATTAAAAACATACATTATTTTTTATCAATTAATTGATGTATATTGAAATAAATAATTTAATAAGTAAATAATACAATGTTAAAGAATTTATATTTTTTATAATATTTTCATCTATATATAATAAAGGAGAACACAAAACACCACATGGCATCACCACATTCCACCTAAAAAGATAAATACATTTTATTATTATTTTTAAAAGATAAGATAAGTTAAATACAATTTATTATTATTTATAATATCTTTAAACATTAATAAATAAATAATTCTATTTATTATTTAACATTATCTAATAAATGTTGTTTACCATCATTATCTATTTGACATTTGCTAATTTTAAGCTGATGTAAATGTAAACTTTAAAAAAAAAATCATCAATTATATATTTTATGTATAAACTTCAAGTAAAATATTAAAAATAAATAAGATTATATTCTAAATGAAAAAAAATGCAATATTATCAAATAACATCTAGAAACATAAATACGAATGATTATTTTTAAAATAAATAATAAATAATTACCTATATTTTCTATTTGACATTATCCAATAATAATAGGGCAAATGACCAAAAATAGTAACAACTTTTGACATTTTTATCATTAATAGTAACATTATTTATTGTTTATCATTAATAGTAACAACTTTTTATTTTTCTATCAATAATAGTAATGGGTGACCTGCAAATCTGTTTAGCAGGTCACCAACTTTTCAGTTATCAAAAATAGTAATATCTTTTCAGATTTTTATCAATAATAGTAACATACCAAATTAAAAACATGATTTTTTTATTTTATTAAGTTTTCTAATATTTCATAAACACCAAAATAAACCAATTTTTTATTCTGAATATTTATTTACGATTAGATAATATTTGATTATTTATTCACAATTATATATAATATGAACGAAGAAAAATATTACGAATCATTTCAACTTCTATTTTCCCAAACGAAAAAACAATAGATCATTCTATTTTTAGTTTTTTCCAACAATATAATATGAACTATTTTGGTTTTTTAGTTTTTTCGATCTAAGTGGGCTGTAGGTTTTTTATATAAAAAACTTAAAATAAAAATTGGTTGCAATATTTTTCAAGCAGAAAAACTATAAACCACAATTATTCATAATTTTTGTATAGTTATAGAAATATTTCGTGGATTTAATTTATTGATTGATTAAATTATTAATATTGCTTGGGGCAATGATATGTCGATTAGTGAAATGAACACATGTCGGGGTCGAGTATACATGTCACTGGGTTATAATTCTAGCGGATAATTAATAATTATGAGACCACATAATTAAATGAAAATATTAATATTAATTATGAAACGATATGTTTATGTGTATAACACGTTTAACTCTTTGCTTCATTTTCATTCATTCCAAAAACAATTGAGAAGTGTTGTGTGTGTGTTTGTAAGAGCAAACAGAAGGAAAAAAAGTCGTAACGGATCGAATTGAGTTCTGGAATTCATCTTTATCTTGGCTTTTGGAGTTTTTTAACTCGGGAAGGTAAGAAACCTCTAATTTAAATGAGTTGATTGTGTTATAAGGTGCTAAATTATGGAAATTGGTTTAGCAAGTGTTTTTTTTCGTTGTTAAAAACACAAAAATAAATGAGTTGCAATTATTTTGTATGAAAACTCAAAATGATTTATAGTTTTTCGTAAAAAAAACTTAAAAACATGATTGGGTCGTAGTTTTTCATTCGGAAAGCTAAAAGTTAAATGATTTGTAATCAATTTCGTTCGGAATTTACTAAAAAACCGTTCAATTTGTAATTTTTTTATTCCAAATGAAAAGTACTATGAATGAAAAAATACTGCGACCCATTCATTTTTTCTATAAATGGAAAAAAGCATGCCTCATTGTGGTTTATAGTTTTATGAATGAAAAATATTGAGACCCATTTTGATTTTTTGTTTTTTAAAGTAAAAAACTATGATACATTTATATTGGAAAAAACTAAAAAAATGAAACGATTTGTATTTTTTATTCGGAAAAACTAAGAAAATGATGGTTCGTACTTCTTTTGTTGGAATAAGTGAAATTGAAATGATTCATAGTATTTTTTTCATTAATATTATATATAGTTGTGAATAAATAATCGAATATTATCTATCTGTAAATATTCGGAATAAAATATTGGTTTATTTTGGTGTTTATAAAATATTAGAAAACTTAATAAAATAAAATAAATATGTTTTTTAATTTGGTATATTACTATTATTGATAAAAATCTGAAAAGATGTTACTATTATTGATAAATGAAAAGTTGGTGACCTGCTAAACAGGTTTGCAGGTCACCCATTACTATTATTGATAGAAAAATAAAAAGTTGTTACTATTAATGATAAAAAATAAATAATGTTACTATTAATGATAAAAATGTCAAAAGTTGTTACTATTTTTAGTCATTTGCCCATAATAATATTTGTCATAATTATCTATTTAACATTTGTAAATTTTTAGCTGATGTAAATATAAACTTAAAAAGAAAATCTTAAATTATATAATCTATCCATAAACTTCAAATAGTATTTATAAAGTAAAAAATCTTAAATTATATCAATTAAAAATATATAAACATTATAAAATATAAAATAAAATATTAAAATAAATAAGATTATATTTGAAAAGAAAAAAACATATGTCATAACATGTTTTGTTTGTTGTAATAAAATATATAAGTAGTATGTATCAAATATGTCAATTAAGAATATAAATTATAGTGTTTATTATGAAAAAAAAATCAACATGTTTTTACGTTTTTTGCGATTTCGTCCATCCATGTTAATTTTTTCCATAAAAAATCTCAAATTATTCTTTTCTTATTGGTTTAGTGAAATTTTGGACATTAGACCCCGGTTATAATTTGTAAACCGGGTTTTATAAACTTGAAAAACCGGGTGCTAATGTCCAAATTTCACTAAACCAATAAAAAAAATAATAACTTGAGGTTTTTTATCGGAAAAAATAATATGGAGGGACGAAAACACAAAAAAAAACGTGAAAACATGTTGGTTTTTTTCATAATAAACCCTAAATTATAAGATGAATCTTCATATATATAAAAAAAAAAGTAGAATAAAAATTGCGATGTGGAGCTCTTCGAATAAAGTTTACACATATATTATATAACCAATTATCTTTTAAAAATTATCCACGTAATACGTGGGTTCATCAACTAGTATAGTTTATAAAAAAACATATATAAACATTTACTTTTACATAAAATTAAAATTTTAAATATATATATATATATATATATATATATATATATATATATATATATATATATATATATATATATATATATATATATATATATATATATATATATATATATATATATATCATAGGGAATGGTTCTTTTGCGAACCACAAATATTGTGAGAACTTAAGAACTTTTTATGATCTTTGGATTAATAGAATCAAGAGCTGATATCTTGGATGGCATATCTGTAATTAATAAACTATTGAGGGATATGCTATTTAGAAAAAGAGGCGGGGAAAGGTAAATCGGTATTTCCAATTTTGAAAAACCGACGATTCAGTAATACTCTGCACACACGCTTCCAACATCATCATTTTGCTCCTCGATTCTCTCTTCATCTTCTCTTCTCCCAAAAAAATTCAGCCTGAGTTTCTTGTTGTCGTCGGCGACAATGGTTGCGACAACAATCATTCTACAGTAGATAGATGACCCTCAAAAAGACATTTTGGGTGTTTGTATTTTCTAAAATCTATAAACCCTAACTTTTAGGGTTTGTTTATACCTACGTAGATTGGTGTATTTTGGCTTGTTATTTGGGTTTAGGTGAGATTAATATCAGTTTTAACATGTATTCTACAAGACATTCTACGTAGATTGGGGTATTTTGGATTATTATTTTGGTTAGACTTCGTAGATTAATTAACGCTTCATGGTAAATAATGATAATCTACGTATGAACCTGGATTCTACAAGACATTCTATGTAGAGTCACAAAATGTACGTAAAATGTTATATGCTACAAGGGCATTCTATGTATAATGTACGTAGAATGTTATATGCTACAAGGGCATTTTATGTATAATGTACGTAGAATGTTATATGCTATAAAGGCATTCTGTGAATTCGATATATGAATGATTTTGATAGATTTTGCATAGATAATATTCTACAATGTGTTTTATAACATTTGTTGTTAATTCATATAAAATAGAATCTATTGTAAAGAAAACATAATTCAATTTATATAGAATGCAGCAACATTCTACAAATGCTTTCTACGAAAATGATAAATTTCTATGTAGAATGGAAATATTCTATAAACTATTTTATGTAGATTAGAATATAGAATATCCGGCAACATATACAATTTTGGGGAAGGATAATATATCTATAGAAATTTCAATGATCATTGAACTTTATGATAGTATACTGTAAAAATTAAATATTTTTTAATGAAGATTACACTGCAACATAGAGATTTGAATAATCATTGAACTCTACGAATGACTACTCTTAATCAGATACTATTGTATTACATGATTAACCAAAAAAAAAATATGATGATTCAGCTGTTGTATGTCGATTATGTGATACCAAACGTTTGGTATCCAACATCTTCCTC
Organism: Centrapalus pauciflorus; assembly: GCA_020465985.1. NCBI lineage: Eukaryota > Viridiplantae > Streptophyta > Magnoliopsida > Asterales > Asteraceae > Centrapalus > Centrapalus pauciflorus. The sequence goes on from JAANYP010000962.1 coordinate 92,371, forward strand.
CATTGGGAGTCGTCTCCTTTGAACCCTCGTCGTTTAGCAATGTCTTGAGCGTTTCATCTTTAACCGATATCATAAATCTGGCAACAATATGATTCGTTGAATATCATAAATCTGGTAACAATAAATGAAAACACAAATCAAATAACTAAAAGAGAAAAACAAAATACCAGGTAAGCATATGCTACTCTACATAGAGTGTTGAGACACTCTGTGAAGAAGACAGATTACATAATCCAGAATCTATATAGATTTGTAGAAAATCTACGTAGATAACAGAAAATCTATATAGATTACAGAAAATCTATAACAAACTACATAGAATACAAAATAATCTACATAGATAGAACATTGAATAAAACATCTGAGTAATAAAAAACTTCAAACTGTTTGACTATCAAAGTTCCATGTCCATTTGTAACAACCCAGCTTTTATATAATCTTAATTTTCGTATTTGATCCAAATAATGTAAATTTTTATTTACATTATTAGTTGTGTAATTTAATTAAGTTTTAGATTTATTCAATTAAATTATATATGTTATAAAATATTAAAGATAATTAAGTTAAAAGATATGTAAAATACAAAAGTTTAGTGGGTTGAATGACAAATATGACCAAATTAATATATAAAAACAAACATTAATGATCAATTAAGATCATTAACATCAAATACTTTCTCTCTCTACTCTCTCTCTCTCTACAATCGGATATCTCAACAATTCATCAAGAAATTTGTACACATGCAACACAAAATTCATGATTTTAAATTCTTGTTTTCGGTTTTACACAAAACCGTACCATTCATACATATATTCTGAAATTAACTTGATAATTACCTCAAAATCTTTCCAATTTGATGATGTTTTGCAACTTCCTTGACTTAATCCTTCAATTGATTGCACAATATATAAATTTCTTGATGAATTGTTGAGATATCCGATTGTAGAGAGAGAGAGAGTAGAGAGAGAAAGTATTTGATGTTAATGATCTTAATTGATCATTAATGTTTGTTTTTATATATTAATTTGGTCATATTTGTCATTCAACCCACTAAACTTTTGTATTTTACATATCTTTTAACTTAATTATCTTTAATATTTTATAACATATATAATTTAATTGAATAAATATAAAACTTAATTAAATTACACAACTAATAATGTAAATAAAAATTTACATTATTTGGATCAAATACGAAAATTAAGATTATATAAAAGCTGGGTTGTTACAGAATGGGCTCCACCACGCACAAACTTCGTCCCCGAAGTTAGCTACGTTCGAACAGACTGGGATATGTTGCTTTCATGACATCTCTGGATTCTCAAGACTGATGCGAACCTTTGTGGTGTTTCCACTGGACGAGCACCATCTGTATTTCTTTATTCCGAAGCTTTTTGGTATTCGAGTCCAGAATACGTTCTGGCTCTTCAACCACGCGAAGCTTCTCATCAATTTGCAAGTTATCGTGTGGTATTTTAACTTCTCTTTCGTCAGCTAAACTCTTTCTCAAATGACTAACATGGAATACAGGATGTATTCCAGCTAAGTCCGCTGGTAGATCAAGACGGTAAGACTGATTCCCAATCTTTTCAACAATCTTGAACGGACCAATAAATCTCGGAGCTAACTTGTTTCTTTTAATGAACCGTACCACATTCTTCATTGGGGATACT
>JAANYP010000963.1:0-27500 GCA_020465985.1 Centrapalus pauciflorus
CAGTCTTCATCTTCTCAACCTGTTTGAACACATCATCAGGCAAGGAGATGACCAGATTGTTTCTGGCCTTTGCATCAAGAGCCACCAATCTTTTGTCTTCATCAGACCATTGAGCTTTTGCTTTCTCAAATGTTCTGATCTCAGGAGCTGCTCCTTCAACAGCAGGAGTTATTGTAGTAACAGAGGTTGGCACATAAGGACCCTCCATTACAATTTCTGGTAGTTGTACATCCAGATTTTATAAGTAGAGCATCATTCTGCACTTCCAACCAGAAAAGTTCTGATGATTGAACTTTGGAGGTTTGCCCACTGAGCCATTGTCATAGTATGAGGAATTTGCAGCACTGTTGTCCATGGAAACTTGGGAAAATGAGAGATCTAGAATGACACACACTCTAAACTGCTCTGATACCAGTTGTAGGTCCCTAGAGGTTCCCAAAGTATATAGCTTTAAGTTGTTAGAGGGGGGGGGGGGGGTGAATACAGTTATTTAAAACTACACACAATTTTCTCAATGTTTGTATGTATTATTAACAATTGTTAATTACAAACAAGCTTGAATGCGGAAAGGTTCAAGCTGAGATGACAGATACAACAGTATGTTCACTAGTCTAAGACAGACTCAAACTAGTTTACAATGAATACACTCACTAAGAAGCACTCACTGTGTTTACAAGACTTAGAGGGACAGCTTATGTAGAACAGCTTGGACACAAAGAAACTGTATTACACAGGCAGGCTTGCATGCCTGAAAAACACACTTGCACGTTCACTCTTGGCTTCAGCACTTAGCTTTTTGGCTTAATCTTTCTGTCCTTAGAAGCTTCCTTTTATACTCACTCAGAGGATCTAAGAGAAACTTCTTCATTGGACGGAATGAAAAAGAAGAAATCTTGTTTGAAAAGACAACATAACTTTTCTGCACTTTTCTGAAAAGCAGACTTGTCTTCACATGTGCAGAACTTTTGTCTTTTCACTTTGTCTACTGTTGCATTGCCTTTAACTAATTTAGGAATGTCAACTTTGCGTCTTTCTTCCTTGTAAAGGCCTATTTTGATATAAGAAAAAGGTCTGTCACCCTTTTTCAAATATCCTTTTGTCTTCATGTTGCAGAACAGCGTGGGCAGGTTGAGCAGTTCTGTTTTCCACTTTGTCTTCGACTTTGTAAACTGATCTTGTAGCCAAAAACAATACATGATGACTTGGAAACGAATTCCATAAAGTGTTTAGCCTGTTCACAAAGAACAGGTTCTGTTCACAAAGAACAGAACACTTGAAAAGTGCCCAAGCTGCTCACCAGTGTAGAGCAGCGTAGACAGTTTATGTCCAGCCTGTTCAGCAGACAGAGCAGCTTGGACAAACTGTCTTAGTTGCAACACATGCAACATATAGAACAGCTTTAGACTGATATTGCAAATCATTTTCAGGTTTCAATAAGGCATATAACAGGCCTTAATTTCAACTTTCAAATGCATCAACAGGTTTGATCAGAAATCTCCCCCTCAGATGTAGAACAGGTTTGACTGAAGCCTTTTTGTGCCTAACAATATATATAGCTGCTTTAATGCTTATGCTACTAATTATACTTCTAAATTCAACACAATAGATTTATTTATTCCTGTTTTGCATCCTTTGTTGCTCAGGCAGTACCCTTATACTTAAACAATCAGATATATCAACTAAGCTCAGATCTTGCAGCCTTCCAATTTTATAAAATTAAGTTCAAGTAATATTTTTTTCAAAAAATTAGTGGTGAATCATTTTTCATACTGTAGTTAGTATAGAAAAGAAAGATTTTCAATATTTAGTGGTGAATCATTCTTTATTTCTAAAACTCTTTTATTTATGTTTATGCTGCTTTAGAAAAGAAAGGTTGCGGTTGCTGTTGTTTATTAAATGACCACACACACTCATGCATATATGTAAGCACTTATGCTGCTTTAACTTGAAATTAAGACACACACACACACTCACTCTCTCTCTCTCTCTCTCTCTCTCTCTCTCTCTCTCTCTCTCTCTCTCTCTCTGTTTTGTTGTTGCCCACAAAACGCACACATACACACGCTGCTGATTTTCTGATTTTCAAAAACTTTCTGTTGCCCACAGAACGCACACATACCAGACACCGAAACACGTTGCTGCATTTACATACGACACACACACATACATGAATGCATAGTTACTCTTTCATTGCAGCATCATAAATGGTGAGTGGAACAAAAGGCAGCTGAAACTGGAACAACAAAACGTTTACCTGCCACAAATGGCAGCTGAAGCTGGAACAAAAAGCAGCTGAAGGTGGAATTTTTTGGTGGATTTAGAAGCTGGAGATTAAAAAACTAAAGGTAGCCAGATTAAATAGAAAATACAGCAGAATTTGAACAGGTTTGTTTGGGGAATGGAAGGGTTTCTTTGGGGAAAACAAAAGCAGGTTTGGGAAACAAAAAAAGCAGAAATCTGAATTTATTTAAATCGTTTTTAGTTTTTTTTTTTTTTTTTGTTATTTAAAATTTGTATAGATTGCTTTAAAAAGTTGTAATGTTAGCTTTAAAGGATTGTACCTCTTAAAATTCAGCCTTGTGTTTTAAGAGGTTGTACATTGTGCATAAAGAATTGTTTTTAAGACTATCATCTATATGCATTATAAAGGATATATATATATATATATATATATATATATATATATATATATAGAATATGGTTCGTGTGAGTACCTAAAAAATGCAGAGTACCGTGAGTACTTGTGAACACAAGGGTTTAAGATGTGAACATGCTCCGAAAAAAAGTTTTTTTTTAAAAAAAAAATTTTCATATTCATTTAGATACAAATAATATAAGCATATTTGTAAAAGAATTACACGCATTCACACTTCGTAGCCTCTTAAAAGTCATGTGAACGTGAAAAAATTCATGTGAACATGCTTAGCTGTGAACATACATTCACAACAGTGCAGTTCATGTGAACTTGCACGTTTCACATAGTTATAGTGTGTGTTTATGTGTGATTTTTTGCAAGTAGTCTTATATTATTAATTTAAACATGATTATGAAAAAAAATTCCAAAAAAAATAATTTTAAGCGAGGTACCTCCGGTACTCCGCAAAACTAGTGGTACTCATTTGAACCCAAATCTATATATATATATATATAGAATATGGTTCGTGTGAGTACCTAAAAAATGCAGAGTACCGTGAGTACCTGTGAACACACGGGTTTTAGATGTGAACATGCTCCGAAAAAAAGTTTTTTTTTTAATTTTTTTTTCATATTAATTTAGATACAAATAATATAAGCCTATTCGTAAAAGAATTACACACATTCACACTTTCTAGCCTCTTAAAAGTCATGTGAACGTGAAAAAATTCATGTGAACATGCTTAGCTGTGAACATACATTCACAACAGTGCAGTTCATGTGAACTTGCACGTTTCACATAGTTATAGTGTGTGTTTAGGTGTGATTTTTTGCAAGTAGTCTTATATTATTAATTTAAATATGACTATGAAAAAAAATTTCAAAAAAAATGGTTTTAAGCGTGGTACCTCCGGTACTCCGCAAAACTAGTGGTACTCATTTGAACCCAAATCTATATATATATATATATATATATATATATATATATATATATATATATATATATATATATATATATATATATATATATATATATATATATATATATATATATATATATATATATATATATATATATATATATATATATATATATATATATATAGAATATGGTTCGTGTGAGTACCTAAAAAATGCAGAGTACCGTGAGTACCTGTGAACACACGGGTTTAAGATGTGAACATGCTCCGAAAAAAAGTTTTTTTTAAAAAAAAAATTTTCATATTCATTTAAATACAAATAATATAAGCATATTTGTAAAAGAAATACACGCATTCACACTTCGTAGCATCTTAAAAGTCATGTGAACATGGAAAAATTCATGTGAACATGCTTAGCTGTGAACATACGTTCACAACAGTGCAGTTCATGTGAACTTGCACGTTTCACATAGTTATAGTGTGTGTTTATGTGTGATTTTTTGCATGTAGTCTTATATTATTAATTTAAACATGATTATGAAAAAAAATTTCAAAAAAAATAATTTTAAACGAGGTACCTCCGGTACTCCGCAAAACTAGTGATACTCATTTGAACCCAAATCTATATATATATATATATATATATATATATATATATATATATATATATAAATTAATTGTAAAATTAAATTCTATTTTTATCTAGACGTTCGAAAGTCGGCCAATGATGGACACTTGTGCAAATAGCAAAATTCGGCCTCCATACAAATCGTCATCTGTCACTTCCTCTCAAATTGCAATTCTTGTTTCTAGATTTATTTTCATCCCTAAAAAAATAACATTTCAGTGATGAAAAATACCGCCGCCAGCGATTAACTACACCATGGGTTATTAGAAAGGTCACCGTCACCGGTGACCGGAGACGGAGACGCTAAATCAAAAGTTTGGATTGAATCAAGGAAACTTTGGTGCATAGTTGGGCAGTCCATCTTCAGTCGTGTCGCCTTGTTTACCATGAACATCGTCACCCAAGCGTTCGCCGGTCACCTCGGTAACCTGGAACTCGCCGCCATCACCATATCTTCCGGCGTTATCGTCGGCTTCAATTTCGGCCTACTTGTAAGTATTATGTTATTCCGGTAGACCTAATTTCCATATAATTTTTGAACGCCATGAAAATTTTATCTGATGACGTCATATTTGAATGAATATGTTAGTTTATTATGATTTTTTATACAATTAAACTTGAAAGAACTCGATGTCGTTTATGATTTTTGAGAATTTGTTTGTTTATCTTTTAATTTAATATTATTTTTGATTGAGTTGTTAATTTTTTTAGAAAAAATGGCATCAAATAGCACTGAACTTTCGACTTTGTACTCATTTATGTAGTGGACATTTTTTTGTGCACGTAGTCAAAGTTTCAAAATTATGTCAATTTGATAGTTGGCGTACCTGTTAACCAGTTGCTTCCGATTTCGATGCCTACGTGGATAATTTTTTAATGAAGTGGCTACCCATTTTGATATTATACGGTTATACCTGATTTATCTATGTGGCAACCCGTTTTTTAAAATCATCAGGTTTATTACCTGGTTATAAACCGGGTGGATCGATATTATGAAAAACGAACCGGGTTTATAACCAGGTAATAAACCGGGTGATTTTAAAAAACGGGTTGACACGTAGATAAAACCGGATATAATATCAAAACGGGTAGCCACGTCATTAAAAAATTGTCCACGTAGGCATCAAAACCGGAAGCAATCGGTTAACAGGTACGCCAACTACCAAATTGGAACAAATTTGAAACTTTGACTACCAAATGTGCACAACAAAAAATTCACCACATAAATGAGTACAAAATCGAAAGTTCCGTGTTATTTGATGTCATTTTCCTTTTTTTTTTATTACAAATATACAAATAAGGTTTCGTTTGTTTCAGTTACAGAACTTACTTATCAAACAATGAGATGTTGGATATAAGTTTCTTATAAGGTATATTATCGTTATTAAAATGGTTAATTACATCAAAACGTAATTTATCGTTATCTTTTTTTCGATTTGGGTAACATACTAATTTTAATCCTATTTAAGGTAACATACTTTTCAAATCAAGTTAATCAATGTAACCCTATTGGATTGAAAGGAAAAAATTACTGATATGACAATTTTTTGTTCAGTCAGCAATTTTTTTAATTTTTAAAACTGCATAATTACTTTTAAATTTGTTCAAAATAATAATTTTTGTATCATAAATATCTTTTAAATTGCACAAAACAAAGCATATATTATAGAAACTAAACTATTATTTTCTTAACAAAGATATTGATTAGACAAAAAAAAATTGTCATGTCAGCAATTTTTAGCTTTCATCAAATATGGTTACCTTGATTGACTTGGTTGAAAAGTATGTTACCATAAATAGGAAAAAAAAGTCAGTATGTTACCCAAATTGGGAAAAACTGACAATGGATTAACTTTTGACGCAAGTAACCTTTTCAAAACAAAAATTATAGAGATAATGACATCAAATTTTGTTATATATTTTTATGTAGTGATTGGGTCACCAGGTGATCGGTACATCATATAACATGTTTAGTCATACCTTTTTTTTTTCTATATATGTATTTATGGAGTATATATTTTTTCTTTGTACACATTTTATACTTAAACTTTCAAACATGTTTCAATTAGATGGTTGGGTGATTTATTGTAACTAGTCATCAGGTCACCCAGTGACATAATGGAAACACTTAAAAGTACACTGCATAGGTGTACACAAAAAATATACTATATGAATGTATACAATCTCAAAATACATAGTCATGTGTTGTCATTTTTTCAAAATTATATAATTAAAGAAGATGGTCAAAGTAAATTTATAAGAAAATACAATGTATTTTGAGTAATTAGAAATTATTTATATTTTATAATTGTACATCCAATATGTTTAATTTATGAAATATTGTATTGTAAAGTTACATTAAATGAGTTCAAAGTTTGAGAAAGTACCGTTTTAGACGAAACCTATTGAATATGATGTGAATTCGATGATAAGGAATATTTATAAGGGGTAAAGTCATACAATAGTAACCTACTTTTGAAAATTTATCAATATGATACTGTTAGATATATTTGAATAATAAACTGGATCAACCATATTGCTAAATCATTAAGATAAACCATAAAAGAAATAATACCTGAATCCATTGATGTCGTCTTCTTTATGCGGAAACCTGACGACGAACGAACAGGGTTGTGAGAGTCTTCCTCACCTAAAGCCTTAATTTTCTAGACCGAACAGCAGATCTCTGATAGATGGAGATTAGGGATCTTAGGGTTAGGGTATTGGGGACCCTCACTATATATAGAATGAGAATTAGGGTTACCATCAAACTCTAAAGCCCAATAATATTATTTTATTAATTAATAGTCCAATAAGTCTATTAGAGATAAAGCCCAATAATTTAAACATATAAGCCCACTAAATAGAAATTCTAACAATCTCCCACTTGGGCTTATAATGTTTAAAATTGTATTACAGATATCCTTAGGCGCTCGTCTGTAAGTTTATCTTTTAGACTTCCGTAATCAATCTGGTCCTCTACATGTGCCAGTGATGGAACCAACACAGCTTTTATCACTATATTATAAAAGTGACTAAACCAAGAAGATCACCATACAAACACATTTAATGACATAGATCAAGTGAGTTGCATGAAAATTGCATAAAATTTGATTGCATATTTCCAACTAGTCCAACTTTAGTCTTATATGAGATCAGTCCACAGTCCTTATTGCAATGTAACCATTGCACTTAAGTGAGCTCAGAAAGAAATTAGAACCATAAACTTTATTCTGCAGAAAACTAGAACAATTCACAATAAAACATTAAGAACAACTTTCAATTAACTCCCACTGAAACAAGGCTACATCCGTAATAACACCTACATGAGCAACATGCTCACGAAATACCGTTGGTGTTAGACCTCTGGTTAATGAGTCTGCTAGCATAGATTTTGTTCTTATATTTATGTGAAAAATTGTTTATCCTGAACTCTCTCTTAACAACTAGAAACTTTGTAAAATTTCTATTATTGTCAAAATAAAGCACAACTGATTTATTATCATGGTAAGTCTTTAGTTGTATTTTAATGCAATTAATACTTGCAACAACATGATAAACTTTCACAGTCATAATCCTTTATTTGATGGCTCGTAATAAGCAATGAATTCTACGATCATGTTAGAAAGAGCTACAAGAATCTAATTACCAGAATCTTGTACTTTTACTCTCACTGTTAAACATGATGCAACTAGATGTAGAATAACTGCTATTTTAGCATCCCGAAAAATGAAAGTCAGAAAACCAAATGATCTCAACATTTTCGACTTTCATATGTGAGCATATTGTATTTTGTTTTCTATAAATAACACATCAAATGCTTAAAATCTTTTGTATCTTATTTCTTTCAAAAATAGTTATTTGAACACTTAAATTCTTTTGGCCTTCAAGTTTACAACCTTTCATGTTGAATCTACTCGAAACAATATCGATACAGCTCTTTTGCGACAATTCAAGTATACTTTAAAAATTGGTCTATAAGTATACGAAAAAAAAACTGATACAAAATATGTCTTGCTAAGATTATTCGTTAGAAATTTCTTTGTTTCCAAAACAAAACCATATCACTATTTACAAGTAGAATATCAACAATATATAGTAACATCAAGATACATTTACTCCCACTATTACTTGCAATAATTAACGATATTTACCTCAAAACCATACAAGGTAATAATTTGATAAAAATTGCAATACTACTCAGGAAAACCTAAATTCAAACCATAGATGGATTATTCATCTTACTTACCTTAAACTTTGAATCTTCAGATTCAATATCTTTAGGTCACTTTATGTAAGACGTCTCATCAATTTCTCCACTGAGAAACGTTTCTTAATATCCATATGATATGGCTCAAGATCGAAATGATTTGTTAGTGTCATTATTATTTATAAAAGAGTCATTCTAAATATCAGAAAGAAAGTCTCTTTACAACCAATAAACCTCTTTTAAGTAAAGTCTTTAACGACTGGACAATCTTTATATCTTTCAATATTACCTTACGAAACCTTTTTAGTTTTAAGTATCCATATATAAGTAACCAATTGGTTCCGTACCTTCAGGTAATTTGACAAGATTTCAAATGTCATTGTCTTTCATAGACTTTAATCTTATCTTTAATGGCATCAATCCATTACGAGAGTTAAAACATTACATGACTTTGCAAAATATAATTAGATCATTTTCTGTAAAGCCATTGTATTACATAAATCTTGGAGATACAACAAATGATCTTCTGCAATTGCACTCCTTTACTCTCTGATGAATTTCATTTAATGACACATCATGAGACTATTGAGGTTGTACTGTTGTGTTGTCTTGTACCGGTCCAATGGCAGGAGTTGAAGCCTGAACATTGATATCTGAATCCGGAATGATATTTTGGAACAATGAAATAATAAAATCTCAATCAAAATCCAATTATACTTCAAAGACAACTTTCTTAATTGTTTCTCACCACAACCTCAATATTCTCAAGAAATCTAGCATTCCCTTTTTTTTTTTCTAAAAAAAACGTTATTGATGTGGGATAACAAAACTTTTTGCCAAGATACCAACAAAATAGTAGCATACCGCATACCTCTCTTGAGTCCAACTTATTTGGCTTGTTATGACCTAACTTAATTTGGACAACCACATACGTAAAAATGCCTAATGATAGGCCTATTACCCGTCAAAGTTCGTATGAGAATCCGGTAACTACTTTGTTGGGTACATTATTCAGAATATGTATCGCGATCTCTAAGATTTCTCCTTAAAGAGACTCTAGTAAAGATGAATGATGAATCATACTCCTTACCATACCCTTAAGAGTCTTGTGCCTTCGTTCTACAAAATCATTCATGTTAGGTTTGTCTGACATTATGTATTGCAGAACTATTCTAAATTCTTTAAGGAAAAAATAAATATCATGTTCGTTATTCTCTTGATCCATCTTATCTGTCGTATTATCATCCATCACGATCAGATTTGACGGCTTTATATTCTTTTCAAGCTGAAATGCAACATCAACTTTAAACGATTTTGAATAAACGTCCAATGATTGAGATTTCTTATAAACTATATAAAGGTAAAAAAAATAGAGTAGTCTGCAATGAATATGATAAAATGTATTTGTCATTCCATTAAACCGTAGGGAATGAATCACAAATATCATTATTTCCATTTTAAGACATCATTATCTCTATTAACAGACAAATTTCTATTGATAGTTTGTTTTCCTTTGATACAAATAACACAAACTTGAAAGTCTAAGTGATCAAAAATTCCATTTAACACAAGCTCTTGAGTTCTTTGTTTAAAGATGTGTCTAAAATGCTTATGAAATAAATAATACAAAATCCTTACATGATTTAGTTTTGTACCTCTCAAGTGTATTTATCGTGCTTATAATATAGGAATTTGCATACATCAAACATATATTTATTTATTTAAAGGACAAGAACCAATCAAATATGAATTTTGATTGAGACTAACTTTATTATTCCTAAATGAACAATAAAAAAAATGATATGTACATACTGATAAACTTTAGGTTTCATCTAAATGATGATCAAATAAATGTCTCAAACAAATTTAATTGAAATTCAACTTTAATCTCCTATATTTTTATACTGCAAATTTATTATCATCGCTCACATAGATGAATCTTTCAACATTAAATGGCGATTGAAAAAAAAAAACTTTATATGATCATACTTATGTAAGTAGTATAACCGAAATCTACCACAAAGTATGTTTAGGTACAAAATTAATTTAACTTCAAAACAAAACTATCAATAGATATTTACCTTCATATGATCTGACTTCATACCAAAAGAAGTAAATCAAGAATTTACAATGTTATAAAAATTACTTTTGCAGTGTTATCTGATTTTTATTGGCGAAAGAATCAAAAGAAACCACACTTAAACAAAATAAAACAAATATATACTCAATAATCAACTCATAAAAGAGTTTTTAAATCAGAAATTTAATGAGATACCTATAACACCATTAATTCTAGTCTTTGGACAGAGAAATTAACTGTAAGTGGTTTTCTCAGTCCAATGATGAAATACTGACAATAAATTCGGTCAAAACAACAGTTTTCCTTTGGGCCGACTATTATTCACATGAACATAACTTTATAATTGTCACGCATTCAACATTGCATGCACATCATTATTTGGCAAACTTATGCCAACCTTTGGGTCAATCATAATTCGCATAAATAATTATGTACAGTCATCTATGTATTTAGAAATCAACTAATTGTATAAAAGATGTTACTTTGGCAACATTTAATATAAATTAATCGAATAAAAATACTACACCAATTAAGAGTTAAAAAAAATCATAGAATATATCGTCATAAAACGATACCTCAATTATAATGATACTCTTAGTATAATGATCAAACACTGACATCTAATCCGGTCAAACGATAATCTTCCTTTGGGCCGACTATTGCCTACATGGATAATTAACTTTATAGTGGTCACGTGTTTATCATCACACGTATGTATTATTTGGTCAAACTATGTCAACCTTTGGGTGAATCATAGTCCACATAAATAATTTCATACAAAAATCTATGTATTATCAGTACAATTAGTTAATATAAAAGAAGTTACTTTGGCAACATTTTATATCAATTAATTGACTCAAAATACTAGATTAATCCTTAAGGGTTTCACCAAAAAACAAAAATATTTATATTCACATAAGGCAATACCACAATATTTCAATAACTTGAATTTGCTCAATAAATTAGATTTCTAGATTGGTAGAGTTGTTAACTCCTTGCTATATTGATAACAATTCACCCCTAAAAAAATCTGTTAGATATTTTGCAACTTTACGAAATATTATCACCATGGTTTATGCCAAGATAAATAAAAATATCAAACCTTTATTACGAGAACTACCAGATTTAAACTCACAAAAGTTTAGAAAGTATCTGGTAACTTGTTTAGTCTAACGACAAAAATCGTTATTTAAAAATATTTTGGTTCGAAACCCGTTTTTACCAAATATTTGATATGCAAAATAATTTCCTGAAGATATTATTTAGCAATAATACTAGCACGATAAATAATTATCATAAATGACTTTTATAAATTTTCTGTAAAGAAAACTTTATTATAAATAGTCATAGGACCTAAGTGTAATTATCAAGAAAAACTTTAAATCAACCAAATGATTATGAACAAATTGTTCATCCTCAACCTATCAAATCTATATGGATTGAACATGGTCCAAATCTTAATATGATCCACAATTTCTTTATTAAAATTAACCGACAAAAAATTTGTCAGTCGTAAAGTTAAAAGGAACCAAATTTCCTTCAAAAATGTGTTAGTATTGAATACTAATACAATAAATAATTACAAAACATGACTTTAACAAATATTCTGTGAGAAGAATGCTTTATTATAAAAGTCACAAGACCAAAATGTAATTATCAGAAAAACTTTAAATGAATCTTAATAATTATCAAATAAATAATTCATCCCCAAACTATCAGATTAATAAGGATAAAACAGAATCCTTAATTCATTACCTTATGTCGAGCCATAAAGTCTTTAATAATCTCAAAATCTGTCTTTTATATAGTTTCTATTAATTTACAAGTCGATAAATATCATTAAAAAATAGAAACACTTTATTATAACAGTGTGATTATCTAAAAGACTTTAAATCAAATGAATTTTTAAATGAGTATCAAATATCATTCTCAAACTTTAAATTCATACGGATCAAACATAACCATAATTTAAATCAATCCACAAAATTGTAACCACAAACTTATAGTTTTTTTTTTTTTAATTGTTTACGGAACAAACAATGGGAAAAAAAACTTAATTCTTAACCACATAACACAACTGCGTGGAATGTCAGAGTATATATGGCTACCTACTTAAAAAATAACTCATATATATACATACACATATGTGTATATACATACATATATATATACATATATATATATATATATACATACATACATACATATATATATATATATATATATATATATATATATATATATATATATATATATATATATATATATATATATATATATATATATATATATATATATATAGATTTGGGTTCAAATGAGTACCACTAGTTTTGCGGAGTACCGGAGGTACCTCGCTTAAAACCATTTTTTTTGAAATTTTTTTTCATAATCATGTTTAAATTAATAATATAAGACTACTTGCAAAAAATCACACCTAAACACACACTAGAACTATGTGAAACGTGCAAGTTCACATGAACTGCACTGGTGTGAACGTATGTTCACAGCTAAGCATGTTCACATGAATTTTTTTCACGTTCACATGACTTTTAAGAGGCTAGAAAGTGTGAATGTGTGTAATCTTTTACGAATAGGCTTATATTATTTGTATCTAAATTAATATGAAAAAAAATTACAAAAAAAAAACTTTTTTTCGGAGCATGTTCACATCTTAAACCCGTGTGTTCACAGGTACTCACGGTACTCTGCATTTTTTAGGTACTCACACGAACCATATTCTATATATATATATATATATATATATATATATGTGTGTGTGTGTGTGTATAAATCCTTAATCAAATATTTTCTTTCTGAGTTGAGGTGGGTAGAAACAACAAAATTTTTTGAGTAAATTACACAAATGGTCCTTGTGGTTTAGTGGCTTTTACGGATTTCGTCCCTAACTTTTTTTAATTACATGAGTAGTCCCTAAAAAAGATTTTTATCACACAAAAGGTCCCTGGCTCCGTTAAAACTAACCAATCTCTGTTATTTTTTTCAATATGACGTTTTTACCCTTTTAGTAGTTACAATGATGGTCCCTATGGTTTTTAATTTATATTGATTATGATCCTTAATAATTTTATAATCATTTATAGCATCCAAATATTACTATGGTTCTTATATTTATTATAATGGATATATTTATTATAAATAATATTTTTAAAATGTTTTTTATATAATTACAAGGGTTTATTATGAAAAAAACCAATATGTTTTCACGTTTTTTGCGTTTTCGTCTCTCCATGTTATTTTTTTCCATAAAAAACCTCAAGTTATTATTTTCCTATTGGTTTAGTGAAATTTTGGACATTAGATCCCGGTTATAATTTGTGAACCGGGTTTTAAAAACTTGAAAAACCGGGTTCTAATGTCCAGATTTCACTAAACCAATAAGAAAAGAATAACTTGAGGTTTTTTATGGAAAAAAATAACATGGAGGGACGAAAACGCAAAAAACGTGAAAACATGTTGGTTTTTTTCATAATAAACCCTAATTACAACTATCTATAATAATAAAATAATAATCTAGTACTATCAAGTATTTAATTTTGATTATTTTTTATATTTTATGATGCTTTATGTATTAGGATTATTAGTTGTATGATAAAATTATCTATAATAGTACACTTAACTTATATAAAAAACTATTATAAATATACTAAATTATAATTATTTTTATAAAACATATTTGATTTATAACCTTACAATTACTTTTACAATTTTATTAAAAAGTTATCTTATAAATATATATTATGCTTTTAGTAACAAATATATAATTTATATTATGAGATAAAAACATAATATTATACCACCCTCCATATGATGCACTATAACACCACCCTTGAAATGATGAAGCTTGTTATTAGGTTGACCCTTGTTGATTGACTGCCTTTCCATTTCATTATTGGTCTTACATATTTATTATTTTGACATCAGCATTTAACTTTAATATATAAAGTTTTTTATTATTCTTTTATTGTAAAATGGCTTAATATTTAGTGAACATAATAAAATTACATGTCAAGTTAACTCTTGTATTATTTAAAAAAAATTGAAATTTCGGTTTTGAGTTGTTTAAAAATAACTATAAGTAATAAGACACAATAATCATTTATTTATTCATCCAGTAGTTTTCAATCAAAATCAATTCTAGAAATTTCATTGAGAAAATGACAAGGTGGTGATAATTCATTTTCTATTATCCAAAAGGTTATGTTTTTTTTTTTTTTTTTGGAATTGAGAACGTACAAAAGAAAAAAAAATCAAATTTCAAGTTGAAGGGGTTGGATTCAAAATCCTCAAGCAGCGAATGTTGTTTCTTTGTAAAAATATCCAGTATAACATAACTTTTTAAAAAATGAAATTATATATTATGCATCTTTTAAAAACATAATCTTTTAAAAGAATTTATCTCATAATATATATTTGGTTATTTGTAACAAAAATAGTAACAAATATATAATTTATGAGATAAAAACATAATCTTTTAAAAAATTTATCTTATAAATTATATATTATGCTTTTAGAACATAAAAAAAATTAATGCAAGTGTATAAGATAACTTTTTAATAAAATTGTAAAAGTAATTGTAAGGTTATAAATCAAAATAACATGTTTTATAAAAATTAATTATAATTTTGTATATCTATAATAGTTTTATATATAAGTTAAGTGTACTATTATAGATAATTTTATCATACAACTAATAATCCTAATACATAAAGCATCATAAAATATAAAAAATAATCAAAATTAAATACTTGATAGTACTGGTATTATTATTTTCTTATTATAGATAGTTGTAATTATAAAAAATATTTTAAATATATTATAAATAATAAAAATATCCAATATAATAAATATAAGAACCATAGTGTACTATAAATGATTATAAAATTATTAAGGATCATAATTAATATAATTTAAAAACCATAGTGACCATCACTGTAACTACTAGAAGGGTAAAAACGTCATATTGAAAATTTTAACAGAGGTTGGTTTGTTTAAACGGAGCTAGGGACCTTTTGTGTGATAAAATTCTTTTTTAGGGATCATCCATGTAATTAAAAAAAGTTAAGGACGAAATCCGTAAAAGCCACTAAACCACAAGGACCATTTGTGTAATTTACTCAAATTTTTTTTAAAAAAGAGTAAATTACATAAATGGTCCCTGTGGTTTATAGCATATTACGGTTTTGGTCCTTAACTTTTTAAAATTACATAGACAGCCACTAAAATAAGATTTTGTTGCATGGATGGTCCTTAAAATGGATGTCCGTTTACTTTCACCGTTTTCTTCAATATTGGTAAGGGTAATCCCGTCTTTTTACCCTTCTCTCTCCTGGCCTAAAACACTCTTTTTTACTTTCTACTTCTTGAAGATCAACAATGGCGATTTGTGGTTGTGGAAGAAATGCTATTATAGAAACATCTTGGAGTAATTTTTTGTTTGGAGTAATTTTTTTGGGTTTAATACATCTGGGGGACTTCATTCTTTTGAAAATGCTTCTCTTTTGTCTTTTCTTATTGGATGTATGTTGTAAAAGATTGCTGATGCTGTTAATATGTCTTTTGCTTTTAGTACAATAAGCTTCCAAGTTTTTCCCAAATACCTCTATGGATAAGCTGTGATTTAGAGGGTAATGACGAGGACATGACCAATGGCGAACTCATCAATTCGTCTGTAGAGATGGATGTACTCGAAAGTACTGTCACTGACCTTCATGGTGATTCCAATATTGGTAGGCACGATATATCGTTCTTTGTAGCAATACTTTTATTAGGATTTTTCTTTTTTCAGAGATGGATTATGATACTGATACATATTCCCGTGGGACTCACTTTAATCAATCGTGAACTAGGCTCTACGTCCTCGTCGGGCCATTTAACTGGATCCTCGCCAAATAGATGTTTCACAGCAAGAAAGCTTAGAAAGGGGTGGAAACGGCGTTACTATTTGCAACAGAGAGCTCGCCAAGAGCGTTTAAACTGCAGTAGGAAGTGGAAAGGTGAGGAATCTGCCCATGTTTCAACTCAAAGTGCTGCTACCGAAAATTGTGAATCCTGCAATGCTTCCATCCCATCTGCATCCCTTGTGATGTCGATGGTGATCTGGATAACAAAGTACGGCCTGTTGCAGATGGCAAGAGTGGGAATTCACTTTCTGATTTGAGAAAGGGCCTTGGTTCAGAACCAGTTGATGGACATAGCTGTGAATGTGTTGCACTCGAGCCTGTTGAGGACAAAGAGGGTAAAGATGATCATACAGAGGATGATATTGATGTGGTTTCTGTTTCACTAGTCAGGCTCAAAATGAACACTTGTTGGTAGATAATTCTTGTGGCAATACACAGTCAAAAAGACATTTTGAGAGGGATCTTGACAACCCTAAACCCAGAAAGTCAAGGAGAGAGAAGGGTAAAAAGACGTGATTACCCTTACCAATATTGAAGAAAACGGTGAAAGTAAACGGACATCCATTTTAAGGACCATCCATGCAACAAAATCTTATTTTAGTGACTGTCTGTGTAATTTTGAAAAGTTAAGGACCAAAACCGTAATATGCTATAAACCACAGGGACCATTTACGTAATTTACTCTTTAAAAAATCATGCTTGGACCAGCAAAGATGAAAAACAACCAAATAATTCAAATTGATCCCCACAATCAAGAGAATTAATTATTTTACAGAGGCATCCAAACTAAATCCACCGATTTACAAAATGATTTTTTTTTAAAATTTTTTTTTTTAAATTCAACATATCTATCTATACTATTAAAAGAGTAACTAAATGCCACATGGCAAGCTCTCATTTAATTTGCCACATGGCATCCTCTCATTTAATTTGCCACATGTCGCTATCTCCTTTTGCCACGTCATTTACTGAATTTATTTTTAAATTTTAAAGCAAATCAAATCTATGTAAATCTAATATGGATTAATTTAATAACTAACTAACTAAAATTAAGCAAATTTTATTATTCATATAATTATTATATTATACATATATATAAATATCAATTTCTAAAGTTAACCCATGTAATACATGGGTAATAACCTAGTATATATTATATGGAAACCTAAAAACCTTTGCACATGAACGGCGGAGCAACAAAATAATGCCCATGAAAGTAAATTTACTCAAGAAATTGCAAAAATTAAAATATATAAATGGGCCAAACACATGAATTTGTGCATACCAAACCAAAGTAGCAGTATTCATAAATGTGGCCAAAGTAAATATATTCACCGAAACCAACAATCATCGCCTATTTTAAATTGTCAAAATAATTAATTGACAATTAATGCTAATGCTGTAAACGGATTACAACTCCACGATATTTCAAAATCTTTATGAAACCACGATTATTAGCAAGATCGATGTGAATGAAATATTACAATTATTAATCTAACGATTTAACAAATATGGATTGCTCTGATACCATTTGTTAGATATATTTGAATAATAAACTGGATCAACCATATTGCTAAATCATTAAGATAAACCATAAAAGAAATAATACCCGAATCCATTGATGTCGTCTTCTTTATCCGGAAACCTGACGACGAACGAACAGGGTTGTGAGAGTCTTCCTCACCTAAAGCCTTAATGTTCTAGACCGAACAGCAGATCTCTGATAGATGGAGATTAGGGATCTTAGGGTTGCTTTAGGGTATTGGGGACCGTCACTATATATAGAATGAGAATTAGGGTTACCATCAAACTCTAAAGCCCAATAATATTATTTTATTAATTAATAGTCCAATAAGTCTATTAGAGATAAAGCCCAATAATTTAAACATATAAGCCCACTAAATAGAAATTCTAACATATACGTCTACTTTTTTAAATGTCGACATGGTACCTGTACTTCAATTTTATATACCGATATGACCATATTTGTAATAGACCCCTGTTTTTTCTTACCATTAGAACCCTGTTTCGTATGTAAAAACCGGGCTTTATCATGTAGAATGACCATATCGATACATAAAATTGAAGTACACGTAGCATATAGACAATTAAAAAAGTAGACGTACCATATCGATACATTTTCAAAAGTAGGTTGCTATTGTTAGACCTTAACCCTATTTATAAATATAAATTAATTTTTTAAATTTTTCTAAAAAACATGAAGTGTTATATTTTATCGAAAAAGGTCTTGAAATTAATTTTCCTTATTAATTAGTCACAATACTTTTTTGTCATGATTAAAAGTTATAATATTTTCTTGCTCACAAAAAATTCAACTACATTATAATGTTACATTTTTGTATCGAGGAATTCTATTTAACTCTCCAATACCATTGGTATGATCTGTATCCTTCTATGATTTAACGATCATAGTTACATTTCTTTATCTTCTCTTGTTAAATCTCAACCTTATATTTTCTCTTTCATCACTGGTAACAACTTCATTTGTACGTATTATATGTTACAATTCTTGATAATTTATTTCGTTTAAAAGGATAATTTGAACAATTCTCCTGTCATAAAATAATTAATTATGACTTAAAGTACTATACATTTTCATGTATTTTATCATTTTTAATAAATTTTGCAATAAATATACCTTTTGATTCTTATTTTATGTACGTGGGTCTTAACATTCCACGAACAGGAATATATATGTTCATCTTCGTAGTTTATTGATAAGAAATTAGAATAAAAGAAAATTCGAGTAATAATATTCGATGGTTTACTCCCAAAAGAAATTTATGCATCAAACACTTGTACATTAATGGTAGCTCGGGATGGCGAGCGCGTTGGAGACGTTATGCGGGCAAGCGTTCGGCGCAAAAAGGTACCACATGATCGGTATATACATGCAAAGATCATGGATCGTTCTGTTGGTTAATTGGTTTGTTGTATCGTAACATTGCCACTATACATATACGCCACCCTGATCCTAAAGTTATTAGGACAATCCGATGACATTGCTGAACTATCTGGAATCGCGGCAATTTGGCTTATACCACAACACTTTTCCTTCGCGTTCCTATTCCCGATACAACGGTTCTTGCAAAGCCAGCTCAAGACTCCAGTTTTGGCATGGGTCTCGTTAGTGATTCTTGGAATCCACATCTTGATTAGTTGGCTCTTTACGTCGGTTTTTAAGTTTGGGATCGTGGGAACGGTGATTGCATTAAATATTTCGTGGTGGTTGAATTTCGTTGGCTTGCTTGGGTATACTAGGGGTGAGCGACGGGTACCATTTCCCGGTACCGACCGGTACCGAACCGGTACCGGTACCGACCGGTACCGAATTAATATATTCGGTTCGGTATTCGGTTTTTAAATTAGCTAAAATTCGGTATTCGGTACTCTCGGTTTTTAAATTACCTAAAATTCGGTATTCGGGACCGAACCGGCACCATATAAAATTATACGGTTCGGTATTCGGTTCTTTCAAATTAAACTAATAATTCGGTTCGGTATTTTCGGGATCGGTACCGGTTCGGTTTGGTCCGGTACCGAGCTCACCCCTAGGGTATACCGTTCTAGGAGGGTGTCCTTTGACATGGAACGGTTTATCGATGCAAGCGTTTTCGGGGTTGTGGGAGTTCTTCAAACTTTCGGCTGCGTCTGGCGTCATGCTTTGGTAAAAAATGACACATGATAACTACGTATTTTTTTTCTATCCTTTAATTAATTTATGCTAAGTTTTCTTCATTCTATTTATAATAGGAAAAAGGAGTTAACTTTCAATTTGGATTCATTTAATGGCTAAATAATTTTTGTAAACATTTACCGAATAAACTATTTTTTACACAGTTTAGTATTTAACAACCAAACTATTTTTGTGCACGTTTAGTCACTAAAAATTTTACACGTACGTTTGAAAACTAAATTATTACATTATATATTCATTTGGTCACTAAATTATTATATATTGTATACATTTAACAGTTAGTTTTATAATTTTTTTTTTCAAAAGAACAATAAATCAAAGTAGCTTATTGGTTAGATGAATATAAAAAATAATACAGTGACCATATGAAAGACATCTGAAAGTTAGATGGTATAAAAAAATACTTAACCCTTTAAAATTTAGAGTATGATTATTAGATTGGGTCAATTACTAAAAATAGTAACAACTATTTGATTTTTTATCATTTATTGTAGCATTATTTATTTTTTGTCACTAATAGTATCAATATATGTATTTTATCATATAAATAATATCGACTTTTGTATTTTGTATCCTTAATAGCAATAACTTTTGTATTCTTTTTATCATTTATAACTACAGCTTTTTTAAGTTTTCCTATAAATGATAAAAAAATGTAAAAGTTGATGCTATTAATGATAAAAAATAAATAATGTTGTTATAAATGTTAAAAATGCACAAAGTTGTTTCTGTTTTTAAAAATTAGCCCTATTAAATATATATTAAATTGCAGCAGAAGAAAAAATGACAGCATATATTAAAAAATATGTAACATAAATTGAAATATTGACAAAATTATTTCGTTATTTTGTACAATAATTTTTTCAAAGTTACAAATTATAACTATCTATTGCTGGCGCTTCATAAAGCCACCAGCAAATGTCGTCCCTCAGATTTCAATCAAATGATTATGGGCCTTTGATAACAATCCATTTACCTAATTACCAAATTACCCTGCCTCCAGAGACAACATCAGTTACATAAACAGGGGTATAGACGTAAACATGTACCAGAGCTCCATTATGTTTGTAGTTTATTTGCGTACTTTCTGGAAGGTAGTGGGCAGGTGGGCAGTTAATTGTTAGTGGGCAGGTTAGATTGCAGTTCACAAGCCTCTATATAAAGTCTGCTAAAAGTTTCACTTTTGCTATCCAATTTACGTTTTTTCTTCCTACCCAGTTTCATATTTTTTACTACTTTGAGGGAAATCAATGTCAGAAGACGCAAATCATGATGGCGGAATACTACCAAATAACGCAGAAAACTCAACGCGCGTTACTCAATCTGTCATTCACGTTGATTCTACACATATCGCTGCAGTGACCCAACACACTCCAAACGACGTGTCTCCGGTAAATTAAAATCTTTATTGCTCATTTAAGAATAAATTGGTAGATTACGCATACATGCAAATTTACGAGCCGTATGCTGCAGGTACGCAATCCGTCTCCAACAACTTCTTCTATCTTGGATTTCCTTGAACAACAATACGACACAGACACTGAGGTTTGCCCTCTATATTCTACACAACTTCAATCATTGTTTACATATTCTATATAGATAATTTGTTTCTTAATTCACATTCTACAGGATTACAATGTAGAAAACGTGTCAAACCAGTCCAATAACCCAGAAGAAACAGAGGTCCAGTTTCAGTGCATTTAAGAATTTTTTTTCCCACATTAACAACATTCGCTAACTAGTGATATTAAAAACCTTATTTTTCAGCTACATCCGGCTGATGAGGATCGAAGCATGAACTTGGATGAGGTACATATAAATGAACATTCCGCAATAATCAGTTTCAAATATTTAACGAAGGGTGCAATTATTTTTCAGTTACGTCCAGAGCTACGAGAGTTTGTGGTTCGGATGATAATATATATGACAAAACGCAAACGACGCCGTCGTAACCAAAGGAAGGTAGCCCTAATGGATGCTTCAGAAATTGTGGTTATCTCAAGCGATGATGAAACTGAGGAAGTACATGCCAGTCCGGTTACAAACATTGAACCAACTGTTGGAAACAACCGAGAACGTGTTTCCGTTTTTAACGGAACGAAGATCTACTGTTTGAGGGATGAGAATAGGGACCCTGATGATCAAACCCCACCTATTGCTTAGAGGTTATCAATCAACCAGCAACCCAAGACATCAGCTTTCATTTAAATTTCAGTATCAACTTCTGCAACATCTTTATTTTGTTCACTTTTAGAATGTGCTACAGCTTTTACTTTGTTTAATTCAAGTCCCTTTTATTTTTTTAAGAAAATGTAATCACTCTATTTGAATTACAACGTTTGTTTCAGTATTCGACTATGTCAAGTTATCATGTATCCTATTTTTTCTTCAAAGTTGCAACTAGAAAACATAATTCAAACAAACAACAAAAATGTAAGTCAATTTTTTATTGGCATCGCCTGCATTACCAACAATAAAGTACGCAAATTTCACACTTTTTCCAGCTTCTACCTTTACTTTTAGTATTTATACAAGTTACTTGGATTTTCAAACATACCAGCCCATTAAGAAACCTAATATAAAATAAATATAACTTCAAACAATGTAGCTAATAAATAAAGTTTTCTTCCAAACAAATGTTGGTAATTGTTAATATTCAGCAAAATCATGCATGAATATGTGGGTTAACACATTTGTTAGACACCTGTTTAATAAAATTATGAAGATATAATTTCACATCTATAAACAATATTCAACTCTTATACATACCTTTATTAATGGCACATAAAGAAACAAACCAAACAGGTACACGTACGAAAAAAAATTGAATGTCACATTTAAAAGACCAACAAAAATGACCTTAGTTTAAAATTCTAAAATTTTTCCCATTTGACAAATGATAGTTTTTTTGGCAAACTAAATAATTATATATCAATTACATAAATAAAATTTCTTTTATCGTCGAACAAAGTAAATATGAAGAAACAATATTTTCATATAAATGTTATGCATCGTACACCAACAAAAATGACCTTATTTTAAAATTCTAACTTTTTTCCCATTTGGCAAATTTTAGTTTTTTTGCCAAACTTAATAATTATATACCAGTTACATTATTTAAATTTCTTAATCGTCAACCAATCTAAATATTAAGAAAAGTTTTTTTCCATGTAAATTTTATGCATCCTAATTTACCGACTCTTTTAATAACACGATAAATATCTAATAACACTAAAACAAAATAATCTAACTTTAAAATACAAAACTTTATGGCATATAATAAATTTTAGTTTTTTACCACACTAAATAATCTGACCACGTACACAATAAAACGTGCCCACAAAGAAAACAAAATTAACAAAAAACATCCAATAAAAATGATAACTGCCTATCAGCTATGTAGTGGGTGGTTAAAAGTCCACAAAATTAGGAATAATAGAGACAACCCAAGACAATCAGTTACTTTCCAAAAAATCTATAAATACATGTTCTTCATTTACTATTATTCAGTAATAGCAACAACAGTAAGGTACCAAACAATGGCAACAAGATTTAAGGTATGCAATTTCAGTTATTATTTAAGTTAATCTCATGTGTTTAACTTTGTTTCATTTGAATAATGTAGCATCCTGTCATGACTTTGGACTTCACTAGCGACTTGGAGGTAACAATTTTACACTTTAATATGATATTTGAGATATAATCCAATAGGACAACTAATGTTGTTATTGTCAATGTCACTGTTTTAGCATCCAGAATTAGTAGTAGATTGGGTTGATGTAAACACAGCAACATACATCAATCAACTAGAGCAAGAACTCGAATTCTGGGTAATTATTTTCTTACTATCATTGTTATTTTGCCTCTTTACATTTTACACGACTCAGAGTTACTAATTTTCTGTTATACACAGAAAAATTTATATATGAAGCAACAAAAACGATTCGCCAACCTTCAACAATGGAAATGGGATGAAGTTATCGAAATAAAATCGGATGAAGAAGAGGCTGCAGAGGAAGCATATGAAACTTATGTTCAACAGATTGCAAATGAGGTAATTTTTTTCCTTTCGGTCAGTCAGAATATCCATTTCTTATAACACTATCTTCAATGTTCATAAAAAACAGATTGTAGCAGAGGATATCATTGAGAAACAAATAACAAACTTTGTCAATACGGAGTGGAGCCCTATGCTGGAATTGTGTTCAATGATCAATGAAAATGCGAATTCGTTTGCAGAAATTACAGACTCACCAGCAATGGTGCAAGGAAGAGAAACACATTAATGATGTCTGACATTTTTAGAAGTTTTTATCCTCTTTGATTCCAAGTGTTTCACAATGTTTTGTTATTTAATTTTCCAACTTTGGTGTAAGAATTAGTACTTATAACAATCGTTTGGTCCGTTAACCAACTTCACATCCCTAGACAGCATTATTATTAAATCAAATGCGGAATAATTATAATCATACTATACTTGAAAGCATTTAAATTAATAATTAATGACCAACAAATAACAGCTTATGTAAATGCTTAACGAATATCTACAAATAATATTTAGGAGTATTTACAAAGCTCAAAACATCACAATAATATCATATTTACAAAAAGTAACAAATATTCTTTTACCAGAAAGTATAATTAATATTTTTTAATATTAATTTAACAAAAAAACCAAAACAAATGTTTCGAGATAAAAATATATCCATCATTTTTTGTCTTAGTTGAAATTGTGAAACATAACATAATACAAACAATTTTATTATTTACTTACTGGATTTTTAAATGACTAGAAATCTTAAAAAGTAATTTCTATAAAAATCTTAGGCACCGTAAAGGAAAAGCAAAATAATATGTTGCTTTCAACATAATTATTTCATTTTGATTAAAATGTGTCAATTAATAGATATGGATAATGCATTTTCAGTTTAATAATGTTTATTATAATGTATATTATACTTAATAAATAAATTAAACGAATAAATGTTAGTTGAAAAAACCATATTATGTAAACCATTAAACAAGATAGAAAAACCGTAACCAATAAAACTCGAGCTTATAACTTACAGTTATAACCAACATATTATATATATATATATATATATATATATATATATATATATATATATATATATTTATGTTTATTATAATATTTATTTTGAAGCCCAAAGAATGAAATTCGATTATAAAGTCCAACAAATATACATATAAAAATTGTGTAATTGGATGAGAAAGAATTTTTTTTACCAATATCTATAAAAAACCTATAATATATAAATTTTGATCATAAAACTCCAGCATATAACTAATAGTTACAACCAACATATAATATATATATATATATATATATATATATATATATATATATATATATATATATATATATATATATATATATATATATATATATATATATATATATATATATATATATATATATATATATATATATATATATATATATATATATATATATATATATATATATATATATATATATATATATATATATATATATGTTTATTACAATATATATTTTGAAGCCCGTCAAATGAAATTCGATTATAAAGACCAACAAATATACATATAAAAATAGGGTAATAGGATGAGAAATAAATTTTTTAACCAATACGTATATAAAAAACTATAATATATAAATTTTTTTAATAATGTAATTAATCTTTGAAGGTAATAAAGCCCAACTTTATAAAAGCCCAAATTATGAAAGTTGGGCTATAAAAGAAACGGTTTTTAAAAACGTAACCGCTTCCAGCAAGTAACTTCCTCAGCAGTTTAAAAAAAACTCTATTTCTATCCCACCTTTATTACTAGAATTCAAACTGTCAATCATTATTAGTTCAAATTCACATGGATTTTGGAGCATCATTCAGTTCTGTAACACTTTAAAAGGTACGTTTCAATCAAACATTTATTCATATTCAGTCTTTTTATTTAACATTTATCATTATTTAACAAGGTTACTGTTTAATATTTATCAGTAATTAACAAGATCACTGTAAACGACACCTAATAAGAAAACTTGTATCATTTCTCAGATACTTTTTCTACATAAATTATAGTAACTTCGTCCTTTATGATCTCTCAACAACAAGGAGAGGTACGTCATTCTGAAATGTTCATCTCTTATAATGTTTAATATTTATTATACATGTTTCATATCAAAAATTGTTTTCTCCGATATTTAAATGCAAAATTCCTTTAATTAGTTATAATGTCGTTTCTTCTGTTCTTACTCATTTAAAGAATATATATTGGGTTGTCCAGAATCATTTGTCATTTAAAGACCATATATTGGGTTAGAATCATTTGTGACAACAAATACAGATAAAAAATATTGTTTTCTTTTATTTTATATCTATTTAAAGATTTTGTTATCATTGTTTTTAAGAATAATGTAAACGTAGTACTTTACAAGTTTTGTATTTATGAAATTTTATATAAAGTAAAATTATTAGTATGTTGCTAAATCACATACACAAACATTTATGTACATGTATTTTCTTTTACATTTTTATTCATCATACTATTTTTTTAATATTACAGTGCATAGTCTTTTACAAATAATGTATTTATCACACCACTGCAATACTTTTACTACCAAGTAGCATTCATATCATATCATGTTAATTCTTACGTATTTGTCTATTTTTTTTATCGTACGAGCTACTTGTGTAAGGATTCTAATACTATTATGTTAATAATTGATAATTGTAGGGCGTTATTAATTTAAAAAATACAGAACAATAAGTTGATTACTAAAGATGAGAGAAGAGATACGAGAAAACTTACGTAGCACCACAAGTTAATGTGATGTCAGGATTCTGCCTTGTGTGATGTCCCTCTCCGTTGCCGTTGACAATAATTACAACCATAATGAAAACAACAACTTATTACAAATAAAAATTAAATGAAAACATATAACCCACGCTACATACAATAAAATAGTATGAAGCCTAATGCTCTAATGAAGTCCATGTTTTATCTGCAATGCAAATACTTAGATATTAATAATCATTAATCAAATATTTTTTAAAATAACACACCTAATTGTATAAATGACTTACCGTATAACAAATGTTTAAACTCTCATTGGATACGGGCCCACCATGCACACTTGTGAAGAATTAAACAGAAAAAAGATTTATATAAATAATATCCAACCAATTAAATAGGATAGCAACGAACTCACAAAACCAACACACACACACACACACACATATATATATATACACACACACACACACACACATATATATATATATATATATATATATATATATATATATATATATATATATATATATATATATATGTATATATATATATGTATATATGTATGTATATAGTTAAATGAACATCAGATCTGAA
>JAANYP010000963.1:30000-198238 GCA_020465985.1 Centrapalus pauciflorus
CATATGAATTCATTTACTTAGAATGTGTGAATGCGTATTAAATTCATATATAATGTTTATAATGTTACTTAAAACGTGTTTACGAAATATAATTTCCAAAAAAAAAAAATTATAGTCGTACATTCTGTTGCGCTGCATTATAAGTCGTACTCAGTTGAACCTACTTATAGACACCCACATACATATATATATTTAACAAAAACAACCTAAAGTAAATTAATTTTCTTATACTATATTATTACTTTAAACAATTATTTCCGGTAATTACTATCATATTTTCTATTAGCAAAAATAATGTACGGACTATAATGCGAATACATTACTTTTAAGAATTAATTGATATAATTAAATAATCACGTCTTCTAATACAAAACCTGTTTTGTTTATTATACAATGTCTTTTTTAACACAATTTTTTATGCATATGTAACCATTACGTTATTTTTACATATACAAATTGTTAATTCATTATATAATGTTTTTATTAAAACGTAAAGTTCGTTACCGCCAGTATTCACGTTTTAAAAAGGTATATCACATATTACATAGAAAAAATTATTATGTTTTCGAAATAAACTCTTTATTTAATATATAAATCTCTATTGTTTAAGTCATAGTTTATTACATCAGTACATATGTACTGTGTCTGTGTCTATATATATTCAGGTTCAAAAAGTACTTCTCGAAATCAAGTGCACCCGAAGGTACCAACCTTAAACAACTTTTTAAAAAAATTTTCTGATAACCATGTTTAATTTAATGTTATATACATGATATATAAATTTCACATACATTCACACTTTTTGTGTCCTTAAAAATTATGTGAGTGCTCAATGCATATTTATGTGAATGGTCATCCATGTGAATGGTGTCAATGACCATTCATATGATCTTTTTTTACCATTCACAAGATTTATGATGTTGCTTCTTTTGAAAACAAATCTTATAATGTTGTCTTATACATGTCTATTAAAAAAAGTATATGTGAATGATCATTCACATTAGGGTACGCCGGGTACGCTGGAATCTTATAGGTACGCTGATGAATCTGATTCTATATATATATAAAAGATCATGTGAATGGTCATTCACACCATTCACATAAATATGCATTGAGCATTCACATAATTTGTAAGGACATACAATGTGTGAATGTATGTGAAATTCATATATCATGTATATAACATTAAATTAAACATGGTTATGCGAAAAAAATTTAAAAAAAACTTTTTTAAGGTTGTTACCTTCGGGTGCACTTGATTTCGAGGGATACTTTTTTGAACCTGAATAAATATATATATATATATATATATATATATATATATATATATATATATATATATATATATATATATATATATATATATATATATATATATATATATATATATATAGACACACACATATATACATATATAGAGTATTGTTATGTTGAATATTTTTTATTTTTCGTTAAACCCGGTCACCGACCGGGTAAAAGTACTAGTTGTCATTGTTGGAAATGGATCATCCATCCGTGTCAACCCACACCGGTCATAATGATACCGTGTTAGAATATACTTGAATAATAAACCGGATCAACCATATTGTTAAATCATTAAGATAAATCATAAAAAAATTTCAAACCTGAATCCATTGATATCGTCTTCTTTATGCGGAAACCTAATGACAAACGATCAGGGTTGTGAGAGTCTTCCTCACTTAAAGCCTTAATGTTCTAGACCGAAAAACAGAACTCTGATAAATGGAGATTAGGGATCTTAGAGTTGCTCTGTGAGTTGCATGAAATTTGATTTCATATTTCCAACTGGTCCAACTTTAGTCTTATATCATATCAGTTCATAATCCTTATTGCAATGTAACCATTGCACTTAAGTGAGCTCAAAAAGAAATTAAAACCATAAACTTTATTCTGCAGAAAACAAGAACAATTCACAATAAAACATTAAGAAAGACCTTCAATTAACTCCCACCGAAACAAGACTACATCCGTAATAACACCAACATGAGCAACATGCTCACGAAATACCGTTGGTTTTAGACCTCTGGTTAATGAGTCTGCTAGCATAGATTTTGTTCTTATATTTATGTGAAAATTGTTATCCTAAACTCTCTCTTAATAATTAGAAACTTTGTAAAATTTCTAATATTGTCGGAATAAAGCATAACTGATTTATTATCATGATAAGTCTTTAGTGGTATTTTAATGCAATTAATACTTGCAACACCATGATAAAATTACACAACCATAATCCTATATTTGATTTCTCGTAATAAGCAATGAATTCTACGATCATGTTAGAAAGAGATACAAGAATCTAATTACTAGGCTCTTATACTTTTACTCTCATTGTTAAACATTGCAACCAGATGTAGAATAACTTGCTATTTTAGCATCCCGTAAAATCAAAGTCAGAAAACTAAATGATCTCAGCATTTTCGACTTTCATAAGTGAGCATACTGTATTTTGTTTTCTATAAAAGCACATCATTGCTTAAAATCTTTTGTATCTTATTTCTTTCAAAAATAGTTATTTGAACACTTAAATCCTTTTGGCTATAGGTGTATCTTCCAGTTTACAATCTTTCATGTTGAATCTACTCAAAACAATATCGATATAGCTCTTTTGTGACAATCCAAACATACTTCAAAAAGTGGTTTATAATTATACGAAAACCTGATACAAAATAGGTCTCGCCAAGATATTTCGTTAGAAATTTCTTGGTTTCCAAAAACAAAACCATATCACTATTTACAAGTAGAATATCAACAATATATAGTTACATCAAGATACATTTACTCCCACTATTATTTGCAATAATTAACAATATTTAGCTCAAAACCATACAAGGTAATATAATTTGATAAAAATTGCAATTATACTTAGGGAAACCTAAATTCAAACCATAGATGGATTATTATCTTACTTACCATAAAATTTGGATCTTCAGATTCAATATCTTTAGGTTATTTTATGTAAGACCTCTCATCAATGTCTCCACTGATAAACGTTTCTTTACATCCATCTGATATGACTCAATATCAAATTGATTTAGTAGTGTCATTGTGCCTTCGTTCAATGTCTCCAATGACACATCATACTCCTTACCATACCCTCAAGAGTCTTGTGCCTTCGTTCTACAAAATCATTCATGCTAGGTTTGCCTGGCATTATGTATTGCAGTACTATTCTAAATTCTTTAAGGAAAAAAAGAAATAAAATATCATGTCTGTTATTCTCTTGATCCATCTTATCTGTCGTATTATCATCCTTCACGGTCAGATTTGACGGCTTTATTTTCTTTTCAAGTTGAAATGCAACATCAACTTTCAAAGATTTTGAATAAACGTCCAATGATTGAGATTTCTTGTAAACTGGATAGAGGTAAAAAAAAATAGAGTAGTCTTCAATGAACATGATAGAATATATTTGTCATTCCATTAAATCGTAGGGAATGAACCACAAATATCATTATTTATCAATTTTAAGACATCCTGATCTCTATTGACAGCCAAATTTCTATTGATAGTTTGTTTTTCTTTGATACAAATAACACAGACTTGAAAGTCTGAGTGATAAAAAAAATTTCATTTAACACAAGCTCTTGAGTTCTTTGTCTAGAGATGTATCCAAAATGCTTGTGAAGTAAATCGTACGAAATCCTTACATGATTTTAGTTTGTACCTCTCAAGTGTATTTGTCATGCAAACATATACAAATACTTATTTATTTATTTATTATTAGTATCATATATATATGTGTGTGTGTGTGTCTATATATATATATATATATATATATATATATATATATATATATATATATATATATATATATATATATATATATATATATTAAAGGACAAGAACCACTAAATATTGATTTTGATTGAGACTAACTTTATTATTTCTAAATGAATAATAAAAAAATGATTTGTCCATATGTTGGTACACCCTGTGTGACGATAGCAGTCTAAGTGTTCTAGCATTTTGGTTCAAGTAATAGTTCAAAGTATTGGGTATTAATGAGTGTTTAATATATGTGTTTATGTATGTTTGATAGTTATTGATTGTATGTTTGAACTTGATGTAAGGTATTACAAGAAGTTCAAACATAAAGTTCAAAGATAAATTCAAGCATAAGTTAAGACATAAGTTCAAATATAGGTTTAATAATGTGAAAGTCGAATTTAGAATAAATTCGAATTCACTATAAATGGCATTCGAATTTATGGCAGATTCGAATATGATCTATAGGGCAGATTCGAGAGTGTCAAGGGGACAAACTCGAATGGGCCTTGGGCCTGATTCGAGTTTGGCCCATGACAAACTCGAATGAGCCTCTATAATTAGGGATTAACTCGAATCATTAGTAGACTTTTGCAGAATTCGTGTGAGATTAAGCAAAAGGGCGATATCGAGTTTATCAGTGTTTTGAGTGTTGTTTCGGAGAGAATCATCTCGTAGGTGCGTTCGTGTTCGTCCGTACAGCGTTGTGATAGTCTCCGTGTTCCGTGTGAGAGTTGTATCCGTCAAGCCGTTAACGAGGATTCCGCACTCGTTGACGGTGTCGCGTCTAGATAGATCTGTGTAGAGTCAAGACCTTACAAGTGGTATCAGAGCCTAAGGGGTGTTCTTCGTGTTCTTAAAGATACATCATAGGTTTCTTGACGCTTTTGGACGGTTAATCTCACAAGTCTTTGCATTTTTCGAGCTTATCAAATTGGAATCCGGGAAATACTTAGTTGTTTTCCACGTTTTTGATCGAAAACAATATTTTTACTTGTAAAAATATTGGTTTAATCTGAAAAATGTTAAAAACTCGAGGTATTAGCCGTTTCTCGAATTTGCGGCGCTCGAATCTGTTAGGAGTCATTAGGGTTTTGCTCATTTTCGAGTCTGACCAAATATTCGCTCCTTTCGAGTTTGCTTAAGAGTGCTTTCGAGTTTAGAGTTTTCGAGTTTGCTTCGAGCTTGGACTAGAGTCGAATAGGGGTTTCGAGTTTGACTGGGGTTCGATTTTGACTGTGTTTTGAGTTTGCTTGGACCTTCGAGTTTGGGGACCTTCGACTTTGTCACATATTTCGAATTTAATTGGATTTAAGAACTTAACTCGAATTTAATCCCAAATAGGTTTAAACTTAATTATATTCGAATTTACCTAAATTCGAAAGAATTATTTTAAATTAATGTCGAATTAAATTAATTAAGTTAAAATTCAATTACCTTTGAAACAATGACAAATCTTCAACGGTTTCTGGAAATGGATCACGAGGTCGAAAAAAGCTAATACTCCACCTAAGCTGATGAAGCTTGAAGACTATTACTGGTGGAAACACCGGTTTGCCGATTTTGTGCGCTTCAACGACATGCGTATGTGGATATGTATCGACGAGGGATACATTCCACTGACTGCTGAGATAGAAGGACGTCAAAAGGTTGTCACGTATTCTAAAATGAAGGACGATGAAAAAAAGTTGTTTGAAGCTGAGAACCACGCATACGCTATCATACGAATGACGCTACCTCAGGACATACTGCACACTTTCCGCAATCAAAAGACATCGAAGGAGCTTTGGGAGACGTTGGAAAAGAGGTGTGAGGGTAATCCGAGGGTTCAGAGGAAGCGTATGGAGTTGCTTAAACAGCAATTTGCGATATTCAAGGCTTTGAAGGATGAAAAGCTGGACGACACCATTACGCGTTTTTATCATCTATTGACTGAGCTAGAAAGTTATGACATTGAGTATAGCGACACTGAAAATAATAATAAGCTTTTGGATGCCTTACCAGCCAAATGGGCGATGTACGTGGCTATGATTAAGCCTGATGAGGAAAGTACTATACTCAATCTCTGGAGGATGTAGTGGGAACGCTAAGGGCGTATCATTTCGAGTTACTGAAGGCCGAAACGGATTATGAACAAGTCCAAAATCCAGGCATGTATTTTGGAAAGTCAAAACCTTTAGTGGCAGCTGATATGAAGACAGCTACAGCCTTCTTCACCGGAGAAACGTCGTCACCGGCAGAGACTGACGACGCACAGAATAGAGCTTTCTTAGGGTTTGGTAGACCGGAAGAACAGCAACATCAGGCAACACCTGCATCAACATCTCAGGGCTACTCTAAGATGCCCATGAGCGCTAAATCGGCCGAAGAACATTTAAATTTATTGGCTTCATTCGTGGCCGCGTACGGAAACTGCGTTCAGGGAAAAATAAACGATCCTGCTCTCTGGGATGAAGATTACGATCAGGTAGACCCTGATGACCTTGAAGAAATGGATCTCAAATGGCAACGGGCCATGGTAACCCAACGGGTTAAACGATTCATCAAACGCACGGGAAGAAATTTGAGCATGAATAACAAAGGGATTGGCTTTGATAAGTCCAAGGTCAAATGCTACAACAGTCAAGGCTTGGGACACTTCGCCAGAGAGTGTCAGAGACCGAAGGTAGAAAATTACCAAGGGCAGATTCAGTCTCATGGACAGTATCAGAACCAATCTCAACAGAGATATCTTCCGAGCACATCATCCAGTCAAGCAAACATAGCTGGTCTGTTATCTAACGTCACATCAGACAGACAGCTGGACGGTACTTACGACTGGAGCTCACATCCAGAATCTAACGCTAGAGCCTTTATGGCTGAAGTAACCGAGAGTGGATGTGAAGGAGAAGAGCAGAGCACAAGGGACAGCAGTCAACAAGAAAGCAGTCCGATGTGGGTGGAGAAGTCGGATGATCAGACGATTTTAGAGTTTGCCGCTCAGATGGCCAACGTCGAATCAGATCATACAAAGGTAAGTCTGAATTTCTCTCTTTTCCTGAATTATGTGTTTTATGTGCTACTTCTAACGATAGGTTAAACTTAGTGCTAGAATCACATAAAAATATATCTGCTCAAAATGAATCATTAAAATCAGATAATGCTAGCCTGATTGATATTAAGCAAGATCTTAAAATAAACTTAAAGCTGATGCACAAGTTGTCATAGTTCTAAAAGACAAGCTGAGTGAGCAGTGTGTTAGATTAGAACTGATGTATGAGCATGTAGAAGCTTTGACCAAAGATCTTAAGATCAAAGAAGTAGAGCTAGCTAAAACTAAAGTGAAGGTAGCTGAGGCCAATAGTAAACTAGAAAAGTTTAGGAACTCAAGTCTGAACCTAGGGAAAGTTTTAGATGCTCAACGCCAATCTAAAAAGCCTGTAGGTCTAGGATTTCATGAGATTCCTCCACCTTTTAATGACAACTATGTGCCTCAACCTCAGGAGAAAACTGAGAAGTCAGTAGACTTAGAGGAAATACCTGAACCAGTGTCTGAGCCTGTAAAGGAAAATACACCTAAGGTGACTGATACAAATGTCAAGATTAAGAAAGTCAAATTTGTGTCTTCCTCTAGTGAAACACCTGCAGGGAAACATAAAATTGATTTTAATGATCAGGATGATGAACCAGTCACTATAGATGCACAAAAAGAACCAGACACTAGTGAGACACCTAAGTCTAAGGGCACACACAAGAAGTCCATTGACAAGATGTATTGATTTAGATGTCATGAAAGGGGGCATGTTGCTTCTAACTGTCCGCTTAGGAAAGTTGACACTACACCTAAGACAGGGAAGCCAGCACAAGCTAAGCCTTCAACAAGTGTGGCGAGCACTAGTAGTTCTCAGAGTACCGAGAAAACTGTGCAGGCTACACCAAAACAAGCTGTGAAACAAATACCGGTGAACGGTGGACCAAAAGAAGTGATTAGGACTAATTCACCAAATCGAGTCATTAATCAATCTAGGTCTGGACCTCAACCACAATATAGGAGCACAACACCTAGCAGAGCATACACTCCGGTTAGGTCACACACTCCTGTTAGACATCATACACCGGGTAGAGCTCAGGGATCTCAATCTGAAATGCAATATAATCGTAATGATTCAAGAGCTCCACAACAAATGTCTACTCAAAGGCAAAGAGTGAACTTAAATCACTCGGCACCACAACAAACTCCGGTTCAACGACCCAAGTCACCTGAAAGGCGAGATGGGTATTTGAAAGACTTTAAGTATGTGGACGAGAATGGTATAACCAAGTCAGTTATGGCTTGGGTTCCCCGTGATAACTAACCTACTTTCTTTCATGTGCAGGAGATAACCACAGGTCTAAACAACAAATGGTTCGTCGACAGTGGATGCTCCAGGCACATGACAGGGGAAAGAATTCTCCTTACAGACTTCAAGGGTGGGAATCGGGGATTTGTATCATTCGCGGGAAACAAGGGAGGAAACATCACGGGAACTGGAGTGGTCACTAATGGGACGATCAAGTTGGATCAAGTTTATCACGTTGATAAACTGGTTCACAATCTCATTAGTGTATCTCAAATCTGTGACAAGAAGAATTCAGTGTTGTTCACTGACACTGAAGTGTTGGTGCTGAAACCGGGTTTCAAAATTCCTGAAGAGTGGATATTGATGAGGGCTCCAAGGAAGAATGACTTGTACATGCTTGATATGAACAAGCCTGAATCTTCGATGGGTCCAATCTGTCTGTTATCTAAAGCTTCGGAGACGGAATCGGTTTTGTGGCACAGACGCATGGCACACTTGCACCTGAGAAAGATGAATTATATTACAAAACATGGGTTAGTGCAAGGTGTGCCTATGAAGAGTTTTCAGTTCGAGGATAAGTGTCTACCATGTAAGAAGGGCAAACAACATAAGAAGGCACACAAATCCAAGACTCAGAACTCCATCACTACCAAATTCGATTTGCTGCATATGGACCTCTTCGGACCAATCAACAAAAGGAGTATAGGTGGTAGTTGGTATTGTTTAGTTATCACTGACGATTACTCACGATTTTCTTGGGTTTTCTTTCTAGGTACAAAGGACGAGACGGCTTCCAAGCTCATCGGGTTCTTAGACCAAGTGGATAATTCCTATGGAACAAGGGTTAAAAGGCTTCGTAGTGATAATGGAACTGAATTTAAAAACACTGTAATTGGTGTATATTGCCTATCAAATGGTATAGTGCATCAATTTAGTGCACCCTATGAGCCACAACAAGATGGGGTGGCCGAACGAAAGAACAGGACATTGATTGAGGCAGCAAGGACTATGCTTTCGGATTCAAAGCTTCCTACCATGTTTTGGGGGGAGGCAGTGAATACCGCATGTCATATTTTAAACCGGGTCCTTACTGTCAAATCTTTGAACAAAACCTGTTATGAAATTTTGAATAAACGGCCACCTAATCTAACTGGCTTCGAACCGTTTGGGGTACCATGTACTTTATTGCGAGCAAAACATCAACCTAAGTTTGGTGAAAAGGCAGACGAAGGATACTTCCTAGGTTATGTGCCGAACTCACTAAACAAACGGGTTTTTAACAAAACAAATGGTACAGTAGAAATTGTGTATAACATTGAAGTCACAAGTTATACACATGAACCTCAAACAGGTCCGGAATGGATATTTGACTATGCTAAATTGTTTGAGTCATTTAACATTCCTTTGGATGAAAATGCAGGTACCATCGAAAAGGACATGGCGACATTGAATCTGAATGACGAAGGTCATACCTTTCCGAGGACTACATTTCAATCCACATCCGAGCCTACTTCAACTGAAGATGGATCTCCAGAAGTCACTGATTCAGAAGCACCTTCAACTGAGAATCAAACACAGACAACAAATTCCAACCCTGAGGAAACGGTCCACGAGGAGGAAAATGTGGAATCTGAGGTTGTTCCCCCATTAGGTGAAATAGGAACAAACTTAGGAGATAATCTGAGAGTTGACGAGATAGAGACATCTAGGATCAACAAGAACCATCCTATAGAAAGCATCATAGGAAATCCTAATGAGGGTGTGAGGACTAGGAGTAGTTTAAATAACAACACTGTGTTATTGTCGATGATAAATGACTCTGAGGCCTTCCATACCTGCCTCTATTCCTGTTTCATCTCGCAAGTAGAGCCGAAAAATGTGCAAATGGCACTAAAGGATAACTCCTGGGTTGAAGCGATGCAGGAAGAACTCTCTCAGTTTAGGAAACTAAAAGTGTGGGAGTTAGTTCCATTACCTCGAGGGGAAATAGCAATAGGAACCAAATGGGTTTTTAAGTGCAAAAGAGACGATCGGGGTATAGTCACTCGCAACAAAGCTAGTTTAGTTGTAAAGGGTTTCAACCAAGAGGAGGGAATCGATTACAATGAGGTGTTTGCGCCAGTAGCAAGGCTGGAAGCAATTCGTTTGTTTCTGGCTTTTGCTTCCTTCAAGGGCTTTAAGGTATATCAGCTAGACGTTAAGAGTGCTTTCCTCTATGGGAAAGTGAAGGAACTGGTGTATGTAGAACAGCCGCCCGGGTTTACAGATCCGAAATATCCAGACAGAGTATATCGATTAGATAAGGCTCTGTATGGATTGCATCAAGCACCAAGGGCATGGTACGAGACTCTGTCCAACCATCTGTTAGAGAATGGGTTTGAAAGAGGTAGGATAGATAGTACGTTGTTCGTTAAGCGAAAAGGAGAACACTTCATCTTGGTACAAGTGTACGTCGATGATATCATCTTTGGATCATCACATGAGCAAATGTGCAAGGATTTTGAGAAGGTGATGAAGTCAAAATTCGAGATGAGTGCAATGGGTGAGTTGAATTTCTTTTTGGGGTTGCAAGTTGACCAGAAGAAGGAAGGAATGTTTATCCATCAGACGAAGTATGTCTACGACATATTAGAGCGCTTCAGGATGGAAGGGACGAAACTGACAGCTCATTTCAGCACGCCGATTCAAGTGAATCACAATCTCGGACCGGGTACTGAAAGTGATACCAATGTGGATCCGACATTATATCGGGCCATGATTGGATCACTTATGTATTTAACTGCTTCAAGACCTGACATTATCTTTGCTGTGTGTATTTGTGCTAGGTTTCAAGTTAATCCGAAAGAGATGCACATGAAAGCTGTGAAGCGGATTCTAAGATACCTCAAGTCGAAACCGAAGCTGGGACTTTGGTATCACGCGGAGGGAGATCTAGAGTTGGATGCGTTCACAGATTCAGACTACGGAGGATGCAGCTTGACGCGCAAGTCAACAACTGGAGGTTGTCAATTCCTTGGAGGGAGACTCGTTTCCTGGCAATGCAAGAAACAGACGTCGGTAGCCGTGTCAACGTGCGAGGCCGAGTATGTTGCTGCTGGTAGTTGCTGCTCACAGGTTCTGTGGATACAACAACAATTGCGGGATTACGGTTTGGCTTACACTCAAACTCCTATTAGGATAGATAACCAGTCTACTATCGCAATAACTAATAATCCAGTTAAACACAGTAAAACAAAGCACATAGACATAAGACATCATTTTATACGTGATTGTGCTGAAAAGAACTTAATCAAGTTGGTAAAAGTGGCAACGAACGATAATAATGCTGATTTATTTACCAAAGCCTTTGATAAGTCACGGTTTGAATATTTGATTCAACTAATGGAATGCGCAACCTAGAATAAATTGACCTTAGTAGAATTTTTATTTCCTTTTATAGCAGTAGTCTTTCTTTCTTTTTATAGTAAGTTTACTAAATTAGGATAGTTTCTATTTTTAGTAAGTTAGTAGGTTATATTATTTTCTTGCTATTTCTTATGAAAAACAAAAGAAAAAAAAAGAGAAAACCATAAAAAAATTCAAAAAAAAAAAGAGAATATCAGAAAAAGAGTTAAGTCTTAGATGCATAGGTTCAAAGTGTTGTACATTTTCTAGTTAGATGTGTTGGTAGGCATAATACATAGAGGGAGTCTCAAGGCTAATAAAATACTCAAGAAAAAGTCAAACGTGTCACTAACTTAGATGTATGACCAATCGGTCTTAATTTTTATGTACGAGATACAAACTTTGATTATAAATGAGGTATGCTAACTTTCTGGGGATGTATAGCAACATCAAATACATCTTAAAATGGAAAACATAGAAAAATCATTCTGAATAGAGAGTCAAAAACATGTAACTCTGTTGTACGTAAGTACAGACCTGTTGCCTCTGTTTTGATTCGGGTTAGCAAGATAAGTCGCTTTGTTGTAAGTCGGTACAGACCTGTCACCGCTGTCTTGCTAGCTTTAAAAATAAACCTTAAGACAAACTAAGACACTTTGTTGTATGTAAATACAGACCTGTGTCCGATGTTTGCCTTTTAAAGAAAGTTTGCAAATACCAAAAGTTAGAATCATTGTCTGTATGCCTTGATCATAAAAGTATGTCTATGTCTGAGTCACGTAAGATAATTTCATGATAAATAAAAAGGCCAAGGGATATTCCGAAGTGTAGCATGTTTGAAGGGAAAATAATACCAACAATCGGCTAAAAATGTATGTCATGCCAAACAATCAAAGGAATCAAAAATTCCTAAGTGTGAAAGTTTAAGTACTGAAAGTGAGTATCTGACACCGCTATCTGATTGAACATTTCTTTGACTATACTCATCAAAAATATGTTGTTAAGTGTTTAGTATAGATTGTAAATTTTAAATAATATAGTTTAGTCTAAGTTAAATTTTTGTTCAAAATTTTAAACTTTATTTTAGTTTTATTTTACTTTAATTTTATTTTTACCTTTAATTTTAATTTTATTTTATTTTTACTTAGGAAAAAGGTCAAAATTACTGAGAGTGCATTCCTAGTTGAATAAAATAAACATTGCGTGAAAATCTTGTGCTTAGGGTAAAAGATTTGGCATAGTTTATTCCGTTCCACGTAAAGGTTGAAAAAGTTGAAAAAGTTGAATTTACTTCAAATATTTTTGAAATTTTCAAAAGTGTCAGATTGTATTCGAGTTTAAGCTAAAACTCGAATATGGCAGGGTCTCGAATCTGTCAGTAGATTCGAGAATGGAAACAAACTCGAATGTTGGTGGTATAAATAGGTCAACAGCGATGGTCATAACTCACCTGTTTTCGAATCTATACCTTCGAGTTTGTCTGAGCGATTTCGAATCTATTCTCGAGTTTGCCGTTTTCAATACACCTACTATTTGTCGAGTTTCTGTTCGTTTGGGTTCGATACTACCAGTAGATCTAGGTATAACCAAGTGTATTGTACAAGATTTAGGTAGTTTTATACTCCATTTAGGCCAAAATCATTGGATTTTGAAGATTTATTGGTAGAAAGTTTGTTTTTCAAAATTACAAACTTTGAACCGGTGAAAAGTCAAATTAACTACAAATATCATTGATTAGAACCTAGTAGGACTAATAGATGTGATTTTCTAAGTCTAACACGGTTAAAATCTTGGATTTTTGTGATGATGTTGGCCGACTCCTTCGAGTTTGTTCTTGGCAGTCTCGAGTTTGTCAATAAACTCGAAAATGTCAATAAACTCGAATGGATGTTCTTTCGAATCTGTTGTTCGAGTTTGACATTATATTTGAATTATTTAATTAAAATTTTACTTAAACTTGTAGAAATTCATAAGTGTTGGATTTTGTTCTTATACAAGTTCAAAATAAAACAAATTTGAATTTAAACAAGTTTATTTCTTTTTAATAATTCTAATATTTTAATTGCTATATTGTGCAGAAATGGCGGACAGAATTTTTGTTCCAAAGCATAACATGGTCATTTCTCCTGACCATGCTATTCCTGAGGCGCAGGCCTTCCGCCAAATGGTGGATTTCTTGGTGGGATCTAGGATTTCATACGCGCTGTCTCACAATATCCAGATTGTCATGCCTTATGTACGTCAGTTCTATGACCATCTGCAAGTAGATTGTACTGTCACTCCGACAGTTTTGAGGACAAGGATTGCTGGTAATCCTTTGGTATTTTCAGCGGACATTCTACGTCAAGTGCTTCAATTAGGCACTCAATAGCAGGAGGATGGGCCTATTGACTTCCAACTATCAATCAGGCAGGCTGCCTTTGTAAGAATGGGATATAGTCTAGATGTTACTAAGTCATCATATATGAAAAGTGGGCTTATTGGCCAATGGCGATATCTAGCGCATGTGTTCATGGTCTGTTTTGCTGCGAAGAAAGCTGGGTTTGACTATATAGTTTCGAAGATCCAATCGGGGATGATCGCGTTAGTCTATAATCAAAAGTTCAGTTTTTCAGAGATGTTCTTCTCAGAGTTCGTTCGTCAGATAACAGCTCCGGAGCGGGAAAGATTTCTGCTTTACCCTCGCTTCGTGATGATGCTAATCAGACACTT
This sequence comes from Centrapalus pauciflorus, assembly GCA_020465985.1. Taxonomy (NCBI): domain Eukaryota; kingdom Viridiplantae; phylum Streptophyta; class Magnoliopsida; order Asterales; family Asteraceae; genus Centrapalus; species Centrapalus pauciflorus. The sequence goes on from JAANYP010000963.1 coordinate 44,202, forward strand.
CTTGCCAAATCTGCCACAGCTTAATGATATTCAGAGCGTTGCGGTCATCGATAAGAGAATATTTGCCGATTGCTCCTCTCATCGAGGAAGGTTAGCTATCCCAGTAGAGGGACCTTTGTTTGGTGCTGTAATCGACCCGAACTTTGTAGCCCCTAAAGATGCCAACTGGGCAGGAGAGGTGCAAGTTCAACAGCAACAGCCACAGCAACAAAGACAGCAACAACCACGCCCTCAACAACCGAGAAGAAGACAAAGGCCTTCCGCGAGACAGATTCAGGCAGATAGGCCTTCTACTAGCCAACCTCAAGAGCCGGAAGAGGCTGGACCTTCAAGTGCACCATCGACATCTGATCCGACGTTACAAACGTTGGAAGAGATTTGGGCAGCCGGTCCAAATGCTAATGAGGAAATAACTGCTGAATTAGTTGGAGATTTATTGGAGCCTCCAGAAGGAGAAGTTGATGTGTTTAAACAAATTGATGATTATCAACCAGCGCTAGAAAGCGAAGCCATCTCAACTTCTGAACTGAAGAAACGGAAGAGATTGAAGTTGAGGCTCCATAGACTGTAACTGAAGATCCGTCCATCCAAATAGGAACATATGGATCGAGAATAGTGGTAACAAATGAAGAAGCTACAAGGCGACGAGCGTCGAGGGAGTCTGATGACTCAGATTTTGAGGAGGAAGAAGTTGCTCCGTTGGTAACAAGGCGAAGGGCCAAACGTCATAGATTCATGCAGGGAGCTTCCTCGGCCTCTGCTTCCCAGCCAGAAATACCTCCACCTCCATCTGTTCAAACAACCATTCCACCACCACCACTACCTGTTGAACCATACATTCCATCGCCAATCATTCCAACCCTCATACAATCCATACCATCCACTAAATCCACTTTCACGGAAAATCAACGGTTTTCTGAGCTGAAAAGCAAGGTCGACTTCCAACAAGTCCAATTTTTTATTTGACAAAGGCTCTCGGTGAAATACAGAAGCATAATGCACAAATAGACATCGAGAATGCCGAGTTGAAGAAAGTTGTGGGCAAGATTGAGGAAGAAAACTTGGAGCTTAAAACCTTTGTTGCTGATCAGGCAGCCAAGATTCGATCAATGTGATCCCTTATTGAGCACTTATTGCAAAATCTAAAGGCTTAGGGGGAGACAAGTTGTAGGGATCAGGAAGAGCCGCCTAGGGATGGTGATGATGACGGCAATGATCCCAGCGCACAAAGAGATAATGAGCCAGTAGATTTTTCTGCTGCTCAGCATGCTGAAGTTCAGGGGGAGCCAGGTCAGTCGGGAGCTACAGGAGGTGAGGCTAGTTCCTCAAAGGTCTCAGAAAGTGAAGTACGTGAGATGATAGAAGCATTGATGGACATTGATGAAGATCCTCTAGAACTTGAATTTGATTTTGAAGATGATATAGAGGATCTAGAAGAAGGAGAGTTTGTTCCAGATGATGTTGCTGATTGGAAATCTGATGAGGAGGTTGTGATAGATGAAGATCATAATGTAATGAAGTAGTCATTCAATCACAGCCTGTCACAGAACAATATGAGCAAAATGATCAACATGTAATAGATATTGATGACGTCAAATTGGCTTCGGTAAATGATTCAGAACTGGAGGAGGCTGAAAGAGAGCCAAGCAGAGCTGAATTGTTAAATCTATGGTTCCGTAAGGAAGAGAAGAAGACTGAGCCAAAAATGAAGAAGAAGATGAGGAATCCAGGTGCAGAAAATCTCTCTGGAGGTATTATCAGCTGGTTCTTCGACAGAGAACTGCAGCTTTTTATTCTAAAGAGGAGAGATGGACTCCAGTACCTGAGGCGCAAGCTTAAAGTATTTAACACATTGCCGAAGGTAGAAGTGAAGGAGTTAGCCTGGAAAGAGTTGATTAACATTGGAAATGACCCTTATGCTGAGGTAATCGCTAAGATAATCAGAAGAGAGGGGAGAACTGGAAAGTTTGAGAGAATCAAGCCGAGATCAGGGAGGAGAGTTGAGGATAAGTCAAGGATAGATCCTCATACTGGAAAGCCATGGGCAAAAATGTTGTACAAACCTGTCAAGTGCTTGAAAAGGGTGCCAATGAAGTCGATGCCACAGAACATTTTAAGCAACATGAAATGGTGGTATGTCGACAACGAAACTGCTGAAGCAATAATGGAGGATACTGAAGACAAAGTGATTTTGCGAGTGTATGATCCATTACACCTGATAAACCTATCGAAGGACGATCTGAAGAAGCTACATGATCAGCATATCTTCTTTCATGAAGGATGGAGATCTGAAGCCAGAAAGTTCCAAAAGGTAGTCAGAGTATGTATAGATGCAGGTATATACGCAGGAAGTAGTATATATAGTTCTAGTACTTAATCAAAATATAAATAGTTAGTTAGAAGCTATCGTCAAGGGGGAGTCTGTTGGTACACCCTGTGTGACGATAGCAGTCTAAGTGTTCTAGCATTTTGGTTCAAGTAATAGTTCAAAGTATTGGGTATTAATGAGTGTTTAATATATGTGTTTATGTATGTTTGATAGTTATTGATTGTATGTTTGAACTTGATGTAAGGTATTACAAGAAGTTCAAACATAAAGTTCAAAGATAAATTCAAGCATAAGTTAAAGACATAAGTTCAAATATAGGTTTAATAATGTGAAAGTCGAATTTAGAATAAATTCGAATTCACTAGTAAATGGCATTCGAATTTATGGCAGATTCGAATATGATCTATAGGGCAGATTCGAGAGTGTCAATGGGACAAACTCGAATGGGCCTTTGGCCTGATTCGAGTTTGGCCCATGACAAACTCGAATGAGCCTCTATAATTAGGGATTAACTCGAATCATTAGTAGACTTTTGCAGAATTCGTGTGAGATTAAGCAAAAGGGCGATCTCGAGTTTATCAGTGTTTTGAGTGTTGTTTCGGAGAGAATCATCTCGTAGGTGCGTTCGTGTTCGTCCGTACAGCGTTGTGATAGTCTCCGTGTTCCGTGTGAGAGTTGTATCCGTCAAGCCGTTAACGAGGATTCCACACGCGTTGACGGTGTCGCGTCTAGATAGATCTGTGTAGAGTCAAGACCTTACACCATACTAATAAACTTTAGGTTTCATCTAAAAGATGATCAAATAAATGTCTCAAACAAATTTAACTGAAATTCAACTTTAATCTCATATATCTTTATACTGCAAATTTATTATCATCGCCCACATAGACGAATCTTTCAACATCAATTGGCGATTGAATAAAGAAAACTTTATATGATCATACTTATGTAAGTAGTATAACCGAAATCTACCACAAAGTATGTTTAGGTACAAAAACTAAGTGAACTTCGAAACAAAACTATCAATAGATATTTACCATTATATGATCTGACTTCATACCAAAAGAAGTAAATCAAGAATTTACAATGTTATAAAAATTAATATTGCAGTGTTATCTGATTTTTATTAGGGAAAGAATCAAAAGAAACCAACCAAACTAAACAAAATAAAATATATATACTCAACAATCAACTCATAAAAGAGTTTTAAATCAAAAATTTAATGAGATACCTATAACATCATTAATTTCTAGTCTTTGGACAGAGAAATTAACCGTAAGTGGTACTCTCAGTCCAATGATGAAATACTGACAATAAATTCGGTCAAAACAACAATCTTCCTTTGGGCCGACTATTATTCACATGAAGATAGCTTTATAATTGTCACGTATTCAACATTGCATGCACATCATTATTTCGCCAAATTATGTTAACCTTTGGGCCAATCGCAATTCACATAAATAATTTTGTACAGTCATCTATGTATTTAGAAATCAACTAAATATATAAAGGGAGAATTTCATATATAATATCATATATACCCAACCTAAAATTTTAATATCATATATATCCCTCCTAAACATCATAATATCATATATACCCAATTTTAATTATTAATATCACATATATCCCTCTTAAACATCATTAATATCATATATACCCAAATTCATTAATTTAATTATTTTTAAAACATTTAAAACTCTTAATTAATATTGCTTATTAATTAATGACCATTATACCCTTACTCATTTTTTCTTTCAACTAAACTTCAAAATATCATATTTATCCAACTTAAAAAAAATTATAAAGTTCGAAAAGAAAAAAAATTATAAACTTCAAAAAAATTATAAAGTTCAAAATTTGTATATTAACTTGAAAAAAAATTAGAAACTAATGTATTAGAAACGAAAAAAATATATACTAAATTTAAAAAAAAAAAAAACAAAATGCGATACAATTATAAAGTTCGGAAAGAAAAAGAAAAAAACATAATATCTAATCAGCTAAATGTATATAGATTACCGTAAATAAAAAACTGTAGGTCCCGAAAGGTTTTCCAAGTATATAGCCTTAAGCTGTAGAGGGGGGGTGAATACAGCAATTTAAAAACTACACACTCTTTTCTCAATGTTTGTATGTATTATTAACAAAAGTTAATTACAAACAAGCTTGAATGCGGAAAGGTTCAAGCTGAGATGACAGATACAACAGTATGTTAACTAATCTAAGACAGACTTAAACTAGATACAATGAATACATTCACTAGGAATTACTCACTGTGTTTACAAGACTCAGAGAAACAGCTTGAATAAAAACAGCTTGGACACAAAGTACTGTTTTATTCAAGCTGACTTGCATGCATGAAAGACACACTTTTAATGCACGTTCACTCTTGGCTTCAGCACTTAGCTTTTTGGCATAATCTTTCAATCCTTGGAAGTTTCCTTTTATACTCACTCTGAGGATCTAAGAGAAGCTTCTTCATTGGATGAAAGGAAAAGTGAAAAGTCTTGTTGAAAAGACAACATATACTTTTCTGCACATTCTGAAAAGCAGACATGCCTTTATGTTGCAGAACTTTTGTCTTTTCACTTTGTCTACTGTTGCATAAGCTTTAACTAAATAAAGAATGTCAACTTTGCGTCTTTCTTCCTTTGTTAAGGCCTATTTTGATATAAGAAAAGGTCTGTCACCCTTTTCAAATATCCTTTTGTCTTCATGTAACAGAACAGCGTGGGCAGGCTGAGCAGTTCTGTTTTCCACTTTGTCTTCGACTTTGTAAACTGATCTTGTAGTAAAAAACAATACATGAGAACTTGGAAACATATTCCATAAAGTGTTTAGCCTATTCACAAAGAACAGGTTCTGTTCACAAAGAACAGAAGACTTGTAAACTGCCCAAGCTGCTCACCAGTGTAGAGCAGCGTAGACAGTTTATGTCCAGCCTGTTAAGCAGATTGAACAGCTTGGGCAAAACTGCCTTTGTTGCAACACATGCAACACATAGAACAGCTTTGGGCTGATATTGCAAATCATTTTCAGGTTTCAATAAGGCATATAACAGGCCTTAAATTCAACTTTCAAAAAAGCATCAATAGGTTTGATTAAGAATCTCCCCCTCAGATGCAGAACAGGTTTGACTGAAGCCTTTTTGTGCCTAACAATCTCCCCCTATTTGCAATAACCAGTCTAAGTTGGCCTTATCAAAAATCACTATATATTTTTACAGTACATTTGCTGATATAAAATTACAACATCAAAGTAAAGTAAAAGATCAGTTTATATATACACTGATTCTTGATTACATAAAACAACACATGTTTTTACAAAGGTACAACTGATGTACTGATGTATATTACAACTGATGCAAAAGAAAAATTACAACTTATGTAATTAAAGTACAACTAATGTACAGCATATTTTAGACTGATTGTGTTGGGAGCAGATAATGGTAAGCCTGTCCAACTGATGGACGGCTTCCATTCTTCACCTACCCAGATAGTAGATGGACTGAACTACAGTGGAGGGGGACCTTTAAACATCTTTTCAAGTTCCTCCCTTGTATCCTCAAGTTCTTCAATTTCACTTCTGATGATCATAAACTTGGGATCTTCAAGTTCACCTCTCTCATAAAAGCCTCTGAGCTGATCCCAGACGGCTGCTCTCCACCTGCTTGACTGCCTAAATGAAACTGCAAGTCTGAAGGCTACAAGCTGTCTCAGATCCACCTTGTATAGATCTGATGCTCTCTGATAGCATTTCTTCTGAGTTAAGGGATCTACAAAAAATGCCCCCAGCTCAGGCTCTTCAATAATCTTGCCATCTTCAAACTCTACTCCAGTAGGCAAGCTGTGATCAACTCCCTTCATCTCAACAGCATAGTCACCTTGTTCTATTAAGATGAGGAGTTCTTCAAGCTCAGTGTCTTTCCTTGTCCTCCTGGCCTTTATTTTTGGTTGTGTCACATAGACACCTTCACTAACTTCTTTAGAGATCAGGCCAAGATTCTTTACTCTCTCCATCAACTTTTTGACATATGCTCTGATTGTTTTTGCGGTTTCTGACTTGGATTCACTCAGAGCAACTGCCAACTCAATCCACTCCCAGTACCCCATCTGTGCAACATCAGTGTAGTCATACGTTTCTAGTTCTGGGCCTGTTGCACCCATTCTGGTTATTTTCAACTTCCACTGACTGCCTTTTCTTGATATGGGAACAGCTTTGACAATTGCTTCCTTAGCTAGCCTTCTATCAGCAACATCCTGAAATTTTCTTCTAGCCAAGTTGTCAAAGTGGAACTGAGCTCTTGCAGAGGGTACTTGTGTTTTGGTCACAGAGACCTGAGCACCCTTTTCTTTTTCTCCTTCCTTCTCTCCTGCTGATCCCTTAGCAGCTTCCATTAATTTCTTTTGCACTTCCAGAGAGGACATTTTAACTTTCTTCGCCTCTTGAAGTGCAAAGGACTTAGCAGCTTAGGTAGATTCTTCTTCTTTCCTTAGAGCTTCCAGGGCTTGAAGCTGTTCTTCTCTGAACTCAAAATATTTATGCATGGTAAGACCCATTTTTTTAGCCCTGGCTTTGTGAAATTTAATTTCTGCTGCTTTCTGCTGTTAGGGATCAACTGCTGCTTTTTCTTTTCCTTTAGCTGCTGTAGTAACAGCAGCTTCAGGACTTTCCTCCTCCTCTTCATCTTCTTCTTGTAAAATCAGATGTCTTCTTCTGCTGCTTGGCCTGTCCTCAGGAATGAATTCCTCCCCCTTAGACTGAGCAGGCATTGGAGATTTAGTCTGAGTAGGCTGAGCAGCATGGGAGGCACCTTCCATTATACCTGTTTCAGATGCTCCTGTTAGTTGATCAGTGAGTATTGCAGGCACTGATTTCTCCTTAGGAGAAGAAGTTTTCTCCCCCTTAGACTTAGTATTCGAGGCAGATGACTTCTCCCCCTTTGAAGGAGATGTACCAGCACCTTCAACACCTGGTCTGCCTGAAGACACGAGGTCATCAGGCTTGCCAGCAGTTTTGGCAGCAGGCCTGGGGCCAACAAGTCTATTCACTAAGAATGCCAAGTTATCCTTCACCTCTGCAAGCTGGGAAAGACAGGATTGAAGAGAAGAGGCCTGGGTGTCAGCAAGAGAGGTAGTTTGACAATGTTTTCCCTATCAGAAGCTGTGAACAGCAGGCTTTGAAGCTGTGCAAGATGTAGTTCAAGGGAATCTTGCACATCAGCAATGTCTGATGACACAGAATTGGATAGGGAGCCAATGACAGTGTTCAAGTTGGCCAATGTGGCAGGAAGGGTAGAATTGGAAGAAGTGAGGAGAGATGACAGCTGTTGAGATATAGCTGCCATTGAGGACACTGAGTCCTGTTGTAGTGAAAGAATAGAGGAAAGGGAAGTAGAGACACTTTGCAGCTGTGCAGTGAGTGCAAGCAGCTGTGGAGAGTTGTCAGGTTGTGTAGTGGCTGGGAAGGAATCTTTAAACAGATTAAAGAATCCTTTAAGCTGGGCAGACACAGAGTCTGAAATGAGAGAAGGTAGAGAAGACACAGAGGATTCTAAAGAACTAACTTTGTTGGTCAGCAGTGTAAGCTGATCCTTCAAAGGAAGGTCTTTAGGAGATGGAGGTGTATGGGTGGACTGTTTAGATTGTGTTGAGGGAGAGGATGAGGATGAGGCTGGTGTATGAGGATGTGATGGAGAGGGGAAAGGAACGGTTGAAAGAAGCTCCATAGCCTGGGCAAAAGTAATGTGGCCCAGCTTGGAGGGGTCAAAGGGTCCTTCAGCAGAGGCAGTAGCTGCATCATCAGGAGAAGGGGTTGATGTTGGGGGGCCTTTCAGATGCTGCTTGTGTGGCAGCACCTTCATGAAGGCCAGTGGGTGTTCCCTCTGCAGTGCCTTGGTGTATAAGCACCTCATCATGGGGAGATGGAATATGCATTTCAACATCAGCAGTGGTAAATTCTGCTGATGGAATTTGCACAAAAGGGTCAGCCTCACCTAAGGGATGGTATGTTCCCTGAGGTTCATCAGCATGAGATGTTGGTCCCTCAGCAGCTATTAGGTGTTGAACAGCTATATCATAGGGAGCAGAAATTTGAGGCTGAACTGCCGATTGGTCTATACCAGCAGTGTGGGCACCTCGTGCAGACTCAGGGTGTAAGGAAGTTTGAGATGGGGACAGTGTGGACTCAGTATGGAGTGGAGAGGGCTCTTGTATTTCAATATTCTCAGCCTATTGGGAGGCTGGAATAGTTGAGGTGGCTATCTCCGTTTGTACAACTGGTTCCTGTTGGGAGGAACCAGAAGGTCTAGGCTAACTCTGGGTAGACATAGGATGGAGTGAAGCAGGCTCCAATTATGTTGAACCTTCTCACAAAATAGGAGAGGCAACAGGGGTAGCTTCTCTTACAACTGAACCCTGTTGAGAGGGAACAGAGGAGCTGGTTGTTTGGGCTGATTTCCTTTTGGTGAGTGATTTTCGTTGGTAATGGATGGATGAAGTGGGTGATTGTGGAGAGATGATGGGTTGTTTGGACAGGGTGTGAGACTGGGTCAGGAACAGTTGGGTTGGCCTGTTCCATGGTCTCAGATGCCACATAGGCACCAGCCACAAAGGCTTCAGGTTCAACAGATGAACCAGGGTAAGGAGCCTGCTCCCCCTCAGCCACAGAGGCTAAGGGAGCAGACTGAGACTGAGCTGTTTTGGCCTTCTTAGGGACAGGCCCAGCTTCAGTGATTGCCATGGTCCTTTTAACAAGCTTGGACCTGGCTTTGGATTTTGCCTTGGGAGCAGGTTCAGGATCCACCCTCACAGCAGAGGGTCCTTCCACCAATCCTAACAGCCTCCTCATTGGTGTTGACAGAGGAGGCTCATTGGGTAGAACAGGAGTATAAAACACTCTATTCCCTATTACAGGGAATGCATCAGTCTTAAGTAAAGGCTGAGAGGAATATAGTTGCTCACCACAATGATGTTTGAAGATAAGGCTTAAAAACCTTGGATACCGAACAGCAGCTGGACGGTTTTCTTGTTGTACCAGGTTCCTTAAATTCAGGAAAATCCATTTGGCCATGTTGATTGTTGTCCCATCCACCAGCTGTAAAACAATGGGGACTTCATCACGGCTTAGTTGGTCGAATGAACCAACTTTACTTCCGAAGCACATCACCACCGAGGCAAATAGAAAACTGTAGGTCGGAGACAGATCCTTCCTAAACAGTGTTGCTCCGATTTTGAGTTCTGCTACACCACAGAAACATAGCAGATTGCCCATTTGATCATCTTCAGGTTGAGGCATGTCATATGGGTCAGCAGTTGGCAGATGAAGAACCTCCCTGAGAAGATCAGCTGTGATCTAAATGGTCTGTGTCCCATTGAGAATAGTTCCCTTTATGACTTTGGTGTTGGGGTTGTAGGCACAAGTGTACCAAAATTCGTACACCATTTCCTGGTACAGGACTCTAGGATTAGCAGTCATTGCATAGTTCAACGGATGAACTCGCAGAAATTCCACCATTTGTTCATAACCCTTCCTTACATAGTTTTTGAGAATGGTTAGGTTAGCAATGTAGTTTGTGGGCTTTATGGTCAGCATCGTGGTAACTGATGAGTGTTTCACAACATCATCACCAACGAATACTGGAAGAAAGGGATTGTTTCTTTGAGCCATTGTGAAGGTTTGGGTATTTTGAGAAGTAGAAGACACTTAGTCGATTTAGGGTTCTTGAGGATTTCTGGAAATAGTGAGGAAGACGAAGATGAAACAGTAGGGGGTATTTATAGGAGTTGAATGTGAGTGGGTATGAGAGAGAAACATTTGGGCGGTTGATTTGAAAAAGTCGTTAACGGAAAACGGAACGGTTGTCCATGTCAGACCGTTTGTCAGACCACTTGAGCCCTTTTTAGTCACTAACACACGTAACCCACATTATCCACAGTAATTAAGTTAAATGAAAACAGAAATTAAGTAACTTAATTGTAAAGAAAAGTAGTTAAAATTGTTGGTCTAAGCTGTTGGTCAAACCTGTGATGAGTAGGATCATCACAAGCTGTTCATTCTTCAAGCTGTTCACTTCTTCACACTGTGCTTTCAACCTGTGTTCTAATGTAAGATCAGGTTGTGTTCAGTAGTTGAACATGATACAAGACATTGTCTTGTAAATCAGTGTGAAGGAGTGAGCAGGGTGGAGAATAGACCATCAGAGCAGGCTGGACGAGTAAACTGTTATTGTTCAGCCTGTTATATGTTCAAGCTGTTCAAGAATTTCAGAAAAATGGCTAAGTACAGAATATGCATAACCTGTTCTGTCTAAGCTGTTCTGAGAAACTTGAGCAGTGTGAGACATACAAGGTCTTAGACCTTTGAGGACACTTAGTCACTTTTGTTTAACATGCCCAGCTTGCTGACAAGGTAATTAAACCTGGTTTCATCAAGAGTTTGGTGAAAATGTCTGCAAGCTGTTCATTTGTGGAAATAAAACTTACCTCCACATTACCTTTCTGAATGTGATCCCTGATGAAGTGATGTCTGACTTCAATATGCTTTGTTCTTGAATGAAATACTGGATTGTTGGAAATGGCTATGGCACTTGTGTTGTCACACAGAATAGGAGTTTTCCTATACACAAGCCCATAGTCTTCAAGCTGGTGCTGCATCCATAGAATCTGCCCACAGTAGCTTCCAGCAGCAATGTACTCAGCTTCAGCAGTAGAAGTAAACACTGAATTCTGCTTCTTGCTACACCAACTTATCAACTTACCACCAAGGAGTTGACATCCACCTGTTGTGCTTTTTCTATCTAGCCTACAGCCTGCAAAATCAGAATCTGAATAACCTGTTAGATCAAGACTTGAGTCTTTGGGATACCAAAGACCCAAACCTGATGTGCCCTTCAGGTATCTGAAGATTCTTTTAATAGCAGCTAGATGAGATTCCTTTGGATCAGCTTGGAACCTAGCACACAAACAGGTGGCAAACATAATATCAGGTCTACTAGCAGTTAAATATAGCAAGCTCCCAATCATACCTCTGTAAGTTGTTACTGAAACAGCTTTGCCACTGGCATCAGCATCCAATTTTACATTGGTTGCCATTGGGGTTTTAATAGGAGAACTTTGATCAAATTTAAACTTTTTCAAGAGATCTAAGGTATACTTTCTTTGATTTATAAAAATTCCAGTTGAGGTTTGTTTAACCTGTAATCCTAAAAAGAAAGTAAGTTCTCCCATCATACTAATTTCATATTTGGATTTCATGAGTAATGAAAAATTCTTGCATAACTGCTCATTGGTAGAACCAAATATTATATCATCCACATAAATTTGAACAAGCATAATATCAGATTTCACCTTCTTTATGAACAGTGTGGTATCCACTTTACCTCCGGAATACCCATTGCTCATAAGGAATTCAGTAAGAGTGTCATACGAGGCTCTAGGGGCTTGTTTGAGACCATAGAGTGCTTTATCCAACTTATAGACAAAACCTGGATGTTGTTCATTTTCAAAACCTGGAGGCTGCTTGACATAAATTTCTTCTTGCAGCTTCCCATTCAAAAATGCACTCTTCACATCCATTTGAAATACCTTAATGCTCTTATGAGCAGCATAGGCTAGATACAAACAAATTGCTTCTAGCCTAGCCACAGGAGCAAATGTCTCATCATAGTCAATTCCTTCCTCCTGTCTATAACCCTGAGCAACCAGTCTTGCCTTATTTCTAATGACATGACCTTGCTCATCCATCTTATTCCTGAAAACCCATTTAGTGCCAATTATAGTTTTACCTTTAGGAGCAGGGACCAGCTTCCATACCTTGTTTCTCTCAAACTGATTGAGTTCTTCTTGCATGGCAGTGATCCAATTGGCATCTTTTAGTGCTTCATCCACCTTCTTTGGCTCCATTAGTGAAACAAAACTAGAGAACATACAGAAGTTCCCTAAGCTGTACCACCCTGTTTGTACCCCTTTGTTGATATCACCAATTATTTGAACATTAGGGTGACATCTGATCCACTTAGGATCATTCTTCAATGAGGATTCTCCTGAGTTATCAGCATTTTCACCAGATCCTGTTGAACAGCTCTCAAGATTTTCAGACACACTGTTGTCTTGAGCCTGTTCACTTGTTGAACATGACTGGCCACTGTTGAACATATAAGCAGATGAACTAGGAAAATCAGCATTGATAGGTTCAGGACATGCAGTTGTAATTAAGTCAGTACACCTATTCACACAGGGTGTATTGACATAATCATCATGCCCATCATGATTAACAGGTTCCACACTGGATGTGGTGGAAGCTTTTGAGTCCTCTTCACTGTTTGAATGCATGAGATCATCAAAGTTTAATTCTCTTGAAACTGATTCAGGAACAGCTTTGGCGGAAGCATTCTTAGACTCTTCAAAGGTGACATTGATAGATTCATCTATCACCTTTCTTTTGTTGTTGTACACTCTGTAGGATTTGGAGATAGCAGAGTAGCCAACAAACACACCTTCATCAGCTTTTTGTTCAAACTTTGCCAGTTGGTCCCTTTGATTCAGAATGAAGCAGGGACACCCAAACACATGGAAGTAACTGACATTTGGCTTCCTCCCTTTGAGCAGCTCATAGGGAGTCTTGTTGAACCTTTTCACCACTAAGGATCTGTTTTGGGTGAAGCAGGCAGTGTTAACAGCTTCAGCCCAGAATGATGAAGGTAAACCAGATGCACACAGCATGGTTCTAGCAGCTTCAATGAGAGTTCGATTTCTCCTTTCAGCAACTCCATTTTGTTGTGGAGTTCTTACAGCTGAAAAGTTTTGAGTGATTCCTTTCTCTTCACAGAAGTCTTCAAGAGTACTGTTTCTGAATTCAGTACCATGATCACTTCTAAGCTGCTTCACTTGGGCAGAGTTCAGCATTTCCATCTTTTTCACAAATCCAATAATTTCTCTAGCAGCCTCTCCTTTGCTCTTCAGGAAGATAACCCATGTGTACCTAAAGAACTCATCAACCATTACTAGAGTGTATCTTCTTCCTCCTAGACGTGGGACATTGACAGGTCCAAACAAGTCCATATGGATTAAGAAGAGAGGAGTATCAATAGAAAAATTATGTTTGGATTTAAAAGATGATTTCCTCTGCTTGCCTTTCTCACAAGTTGTGCAGAGTCTATCCTTAATAAAGGTCATAGAAGGCAAACCTGTCACCAACTCTTTCTTACAGAGTTTGTTGATGTTCTTGAAGTTCAGGTGTGACAGCCTTTTGTGCCATAGCCAGTTTAGATCTGCATTTGTCCTTGTGAGAAAACAGGTTTCAGTTGTATGATAAGCAGATTGCATGTCCACAACATATACACCTTTCTTTCGTTGAGCACACAGCACAACTTTGCCTTGGGGATCCAATATGTAACCCAGGTGCTCATCAAAGTTAACCTTGTAGCCAGCATCACACAGCTGACTTATGCTAACAAGGTTATGTTTCAGCCCAACCACATAGGCTACTCTTTTGAACACTGCAGCACCAGCTTTAAGAGTTCCATATCCCTCAGTGGATCCCTGTACATTGTCACCAAATGTGACTTTTGGCCCTTTTTCAGGACTGAGATCACTCAGCAGATCCTTACAACCTGTCATGTGCCCTGAGCAGCCACTGTCCAGGTACCAAACCTAGGATGGTTGTTTTTCCTGCAGAGTGACAAGAAGAATATTAGTCATTTTTAGGGGAACTCATCACAAAGATGAGTTCTCCTACTTCATCAACATTTGTTGATGGACTTGTGATTTCAACACTAATATTCCCTATTTGAATGGTATCAGTTTGGATACCACTCTCATCGACTAAGATGTTTCCAACACTGTTTATGTAAGCTGTGAGGGAACCATCAAAGTCAGCAGGCCTCATGTCCTCAGTTTTCTGGACAATCTTTGGCTAGATGTGTCTTCATTCCACATTTATAACATTTTCTCCTCTTAGCATTTTTGGAAGAAGACCTTTCAGAAACACATTCTGAGTTATTTCTGTTGATTTTACCAGTAGATTTAGCAAACTCATTACTATTTGATGAATCAACAGCTTGAGTGGAAAGTTCAATAGCAACAGCTTTGCTTGTCTCTTCTTTCCTCTTTTTAGGAAGACAGATGTCAAAGATAGGAAGCTTAATTGGCTTTTGAACTTCCACAGGTTTAGGAAACTTATTCCCAGATCTCTCAGGCTGAGCAATGGCTTTGCCTTTGTCCTTCCTGAGATGTGATTGATGTTGCCTATCAACATAATCATTATTTCTGGTTTTGAAAAACTTATTTTCATTTAAAACCAGTTTACCACTATGATTAGAAAACTTATTTGAAATCACAACAGGTTTGCCTTCAACATGAGACTTACCCTTGTTAAAAGCAGACTGCTTACCTTATGAAAACTTCTTTTCAAAATGTTCATCATTAAAAGGATTGGTATGCCTTTTTACATCAGCTTTAGACCGAAAGCCTGTTTTGTTAACAGGCTTGGTGTCCACAGCTGCAGTTTGAACATGCTTTCATTTCTTTTGCTTGTGTGAATCAGCAGAGCACTTAGCAAGCTGATTTGATGGAGAACTTATTTCATCAGCAGCTTTTGAGCTAGGTTCACACGAGCTGTCAGTGTTTTGAGGCCTAACAAACCTGTTTGTTGAGATTAATTTACCATTCACTTTTTGAATAAAAGTGTTTGGAAGCTCACCAAGAGTGGACAAGTCTTCTTTCAAATTATTAACCTCAACAATGGAAGCTGCTGTGTCAAGATCCCCTCCAAGATAGGCTTGGATTTGTGCAGGGATCTGCTGACTTATGCAGTGGCGGACTTTTTGTGCAGATTGGCACCAAGACTCAACTATCTTTTGAAGCTTAGCATGTTTTATATCTGTTTCTCTCTTTTCTTCCAGTAAAATAGAGTTGATGTGTTTTAATTCATCAAGCTTAGTTTCCAACTTATGGAAACTTTCCAGTTTACTGGATTTTGTTTCAAGATCAGTTTTAAGCTTAGAGATTTCAGATAATGAAACAGTATGCTTCTCAACAGCAGCTTTCAGATCAACAAGCATATATTCAAACATTTTAATTTTTTCTTCAGAACTGTAGTCCATAAAATTTTGTACCTTATACATCATTGTAGGGTTCCAGTTCTCCAAGTTGCTAAACGCTTCAGCTTCAGCCAGATCCTGTTTGAAGTTGCTTGTTGATGGGACATCAATGTTGTCCATCAGACAGTGATTGTCTTCTTCATCAGATGATGAATCAGACTCCTCCCAGTCACAAGTCTCTGCCATGAGTCCCTTTTGCCGGTTGGAAACCACTGAGTTTTCCAACTTCCTCAGCTTAGCCATATCCATAAGGTACTTAACCATATAGCCATCATCCCTGTTTGTCTTGTGTGGTTTGGATGACTGACCAACAGCTTTTGACACACAGTCAGTAGCTATATGGCCAGGTTTGCCACATTTGAAGCACTCAGCTTTGGTCTTATCAGATGCCTTCTTTTTAACAGCATTTGAGCTTCCCTGCAGCATGTTTCTTCCAAACCTTTTCTTGTTGAACCTTTTGACAAGCATGGCTATCATTTGTTCATCATCCAGTTCAGCAAGATCTGCATTGTCTTCCTCATCAGACACTTCCTCCTTATCATCAGCCTGTTGATCAGGTTGAGTGAACACATCACCCATCTGACTTACAGGTTGTCTCACACTGGCCACAAAGGCTGCACCTTTCTTAGACATTTCCAAGGCATTTCTCTTCTGTTGCCTTGACTGCTCATCATTCAGTAAGGATGCATACAGGTTAACAAGATCCATACTTCTGATGGTACCTGAATTCCTTAAGATTGTAGAAAAATAATTCCATTCTTCAGGCAGGATGTCTAAGAATTTGTTTACCAGAGTCGGGCTGTCTTTGGTGATCCCAACAGCTTTGAGATCATTAATAAGAGCAGTAAACCTGGTGTAGGCTTCTGTGAGAGTCTCATTTGTTTTTGCAAAGAAAAGTTCATACTGTCTAACAAGATTATTAATCCTGTTATCCAGTGTGATTGTGGGTCCATCATAGACTGTACACAAAGTATCCCACATCTCCTTTGCAGTCTTCATCTTCTCAACCTGTTTGAACACATCATCAGGCAGAGAGATGACCAGGTTATTTCTGGCCTTTGCGATACAATTATAAAGTTCGGAAAGAAAAAGAAAAAAACATAATATCTAATCAGTTAAATGTATATAGATTACCGTAAATAAAAAACTGTAGGCCCCGAAAGGTTTTCCAAGTATATAGCCTTAAGCTGTAGTGGGGGGGTGAATACAGCAATTTAAAAACTACACACTCTTTTCTCAGTGTTTGTATGTATTATCAACAAAAGTTAATTACAAACAAGCTTGAATGCGGAAAGGTTCAAGCTGAGATGACAGATACAACAGTATGTTAACTAATCTAAGACAGACTTAAACTAGATACAATGAATACATTCACTAGGAATTACTCACTGTGTTTACAAGACTCAGAGAAATAGCTTGAATAAGAACAGCTTGGACACAAAGTACTGTTTTATTCAAGCTGACTTGCATGCATGAAAGACACACTTTTAATGCACGTTCACTCTTGGCTTCAGCACTTAGCTTTTTGGCATAATCTTTCAATCCTTGGAAGTTTCCTTTTATACTTACTCCGAGGATCTAAGAGAAGCTTCTTCATTGGATGAAAGGAAAAGTGAAAAGTCTTGTTGAAAAGACAACATAAATTTTTCTGCACATTCTAAAAACCAGACATGCCTTTATGTTGCAGAACTTTTGTCTTTTCACTTTGTCTACTGTTGCATAAGCTTTAACTAAATAAGAAATGTCAACTTTGCGTCTTTCTTCCTTTGTTAAGGCCTATTTTGATATAAGAAAAGGTCTGTCACCCTTTTCAAATATCCTTTTGTCTTCATGTAACAGAATAGCGTGGGCAGGCTGAGCAGTTCTGTTTTCCACTTTGTCTTCGACTTTGTAAACTGATCTTGTAGTCAAAAACAATACATGAGAACTTGGAAACATAATCCATAAAGTGTTTAGCCTGTTCACAAAGAACAGGTTTTGTTCACAAAGAACAGAAGACTTGTAAACTGCCCAAGCTGCTCACCAGTGTAGAGCAGCGTAGACAGTTTATGTCCAGCCTGTTCAGCAGATTGAACAGCTTGGGCAAAACTGCCTTTGTTGCAACACATGCAACACAAAGAACAGCTTTGGGCTGATATTGCAAATCATTTTCAGGTTTCAATAAGGCATATAACAGGCCTTAAATTCAACCTTTAAAAGCATCAACAGGTTTGATTAAGAATCTCCCCCTCAGATGCAGAACAGGTTTGACTGAGGCCTTTTTGTGCCTAACAAAAACAAATAAGAAAATATAATAAAACAATACGATTTGATTACAAACGAGCAAAATCATAATACAACTTTTGTATTTTTATTTTTAATGTTAATTTGTATTAGTTTGAAAATTTTATTTAGTACAGTTTACAAAAATAAATAATATAAAATTATTAAAAATGATATGATATTTTAATTTTAAGTTGGATAAATATGATATTTTGAAGTTTAGTTGAAAGAAAAAATGAGTAAGGGTATAATGGTCATTAATTAATAAGCAATATTAATTATGAGTTTTAAATGTTTTAAAAATAATTAAATTAATGAATTTGGGTATATATGATATTAATGATGGTTAAGAGGGATATATGTGATATTAATAATTAAAATTGGGTATATATGATATTATGATGTTTAGGAGGGATATATATGATATTAAAATTTTAGGTTAGGTATATATGATATTATGAAGATTTGGAGGGGTATATATGAAATTCTCTCTTATATAAAAGATGTTACTTTGGCAACATTTAATATAATTTAATCGAATAAAAATACTAGACCAATTAAGAGTTCAACAAAAAATCATACAATATATCGTCATAAAACGATACCTCAATTATAAATGATACTCTTAGTATAATGATCAAACACTGACATCTAATCCAGTCAAACGATAGTCATCCTTTGGGCCGACTATTGACTACATGGATAATTAACTTTATAGTGGTCACATGTTTATCATCACATGTATGTATTATTTGGTCAAACTATGTTAATCTTTGGGTGAATCATAATACACATAAATAATTTCATACAAACATCTATGTATTATCAGTACAATTAATTAATATAAAAGATGTTACTTTGACAACGTTTTATATCAATTAATTGACTCAAAATACTAGGTTAATCCTTAAGGGTTTCACCAAAAAACAAAAATATTTATATTCACATAAGACAATACCACAATATTTCAATAACTTGAATTTGCTCAATCAATTAGAATTCTAGATTGGTAGGAAATTACTCAAATTCCTACTATATATATATATATATATATAATTGGTTATCCACCCCTTTAATAAAATCTATTAGATATATTGCAACTTTACGAAATATTATTGTTTATGCCTAAATTCATGTAAATATCAAATCTTTATTACGAGAACAACCGAATTTGAACTCATAAAAGTTTAGAAATTGTCTCGTAACTTGATTAGCCTTAGTTAGCGACAAAAATCGTTATCTACAAATATTTTGGTTCGAAACCCGTTTTACCAAATATTTGAAATTCAAAATAATTTATAGAAGATATTATTTAGCAATAATGCTAGCACGATAAATAATTATCAAACATGACTTTTATAAATTTTCTGTAAAGAAAACTTTATTATAAATGGTCATAGGACCAAAGTGTAATTATCAAGAAAAACTTTAAATCAACCAAATTATGGAACAAATTGTTCATCCTCAAACTATCAAATCTATATGGATTAAACATGATCCATATCTTAATATGATCCACAATGTCTTTAATAAAATTAACCGACAAAAAATTTGTCAGTCGTAAAGTTAAAAGGAACCAAATTTCCTTCAAAGATGTTTTAGTATTGTATACTAATACAATAAATAATTACAAAACATGACTTTTACAAATTTTCTGTGAGAAGAATGCTTTATAATAAAAGTCACAAGACCAAAATGTAATTATCGAAAAAACTTTAAATGAATCTTGATAATTATCAAATAAATAATTTATCCCCAAACTATCAGATTAATTAGGATAAAATATAATCCTTAATTCCTTACCTTATGTCGATCATAAAGTCTTTAATAATCACAAAACCTATCTTTTATAAAGTTTCTATTAATTTACAAGTCGAAAATATCATAAAAAATAGAAACACTTTATTATAATAGTGTGTGATCATCTAAAATACTTTAAATCAAATGAATATTTAAATGATTATCAAATATCATCCTCAACTTTAAATCCATACGGATCAAACACATCCGTAACTTAAATCAATCCACAAAATTGCAACCCCATTCACACGAAGGCGGAAGAATATTGATGTTGTTGATTTTATACATATTTTTCTTGGCATATCTCCCTCATTTAAGTGTGTTTTGATAGCTAAACTTTCAAATTCGATACTGAAATGAAATAATTTTGTTTCCGAAGGTTTGTAGCAGACATTTGCAAATTAAGGAAAACGAATGATGCAATGTCAAGATTTATTGATAAACTATCAAACTATTGGATACAAAGAAGAACATTCCATGACCATGGAATTTAGACAAGCCATGGATTTGAAGATAACGCCCGCCTGTTGCATATGAAAGACAATCCATGGATAAGAGCGCTGCTGCATAAAGGAAAACATGGCCATGGAAATGAAACCTGGAGCGCACGCCAATAAAGGGAAGTAGGGGGAAGTTTGTAAAGAGAAGGAAACCCTATATATTGAAAAGGAGGCGACGGCTAGGAAAAAGAAAGGAGGAGGAGGGCAACGCAAAGGGAAGAGGACGATTCCAAGCATCAAGAGACGATTTTTGTGAAGAACAATTGAAGAATCTTACGAATCCGACTTCTCCATTCATCATTCTAACATTGGTTTGCTATCTTTCATGGATTCTTTTGTTAGTGTTTTGATTGAGATGATGGTAACCCTAACCATGGGGTGATTTTCTTTTGCATTTACTTAGATGATTGAACCCTAGTTTAGATGATAACGTTATTGGATTGAATTATTTTGATTTCATTGTTTTATTTGGTTACATTTGTTTGGTAAAAACTTGGGATTTCATTAATATTCAATAGATAGTCAATTCAATTTGTGGCGAAAGCCTTTTGTTTTGAATATTTATTTCGACTAATTGTTTTACCAGTTAATCGTTTCTTGAAACCGGAACCGGTAAAAAGAAGTTGTTATGGTTTTTCAAGTTTATGTTTTTACAAGTGAAGTTACATTGAGATGAACCATCTTGCGTAACTTGGATTAGTCTTAATCATATAACTTTAACAATCAAAGTGGTTCTGTTTTAATTGCATGTTTTGAGGTGGATATAGTGAAGAACTTCATGTGTCTTTCCAATATTCATAAAGTTAAATAACATGACCAGGAACTTTAATTGGCTTAAGAATCACGTGAGTTAAATTCAATATCGGGCTTTAAATGCTATCATCGAGGCTAGGGGGATTGATTTTATGTAAATGCATTGTTTTGACACTAAACTGTCCATTGCTTTTGTTTGTTCTGCTTCATAATCCAAGTTAGTTCATTTGCTTCATTATAATAGTTATTTAGAATCATCTACTTATTGTACATGATTAATTAGTAACCAAAGACTTATTATCATCATTCTGCATCGTTTCCCTAAGATCGATACTCGGTTCTTACCTAAACTATTCTACTATACGATAGGTTACACTTGCCTATTGTCTATTAGTTTTAGTTTGGATTAGTTCCATTTTTATTATAAAATATGTGTTTAGTAAAATAGACACCAAGTTTTTGGCGCCGTTGCCGGGGAAACGGTGATTTTGAGAACGGTCTGAAGTTGCTAGATTAATTAATTCCTTTCTTTAAATTTTGTTTTAGGAAAGTTGCTGTTTAATTTTTAGTTTTTTTTTTTTCGATTTTTTATCTTATTTTATTTTAGTTAAACAAATTAAGTTTGGGGAATCTTTGCAGTTGCATTGAATCCTTGGTTCATTTTCTTTTTGTTTTATAATAGTTTATTTTCTCTTTTGGTTTTTTTTCCTTCTCTTCTGCTTCGTTTCGCTTTTAATTTTTTTTTTGTGCGGAATGTATAATGGATTTGAGATGTATGATGGCTATGAAGCAAGTTATTGTCAAGGGGAGATCAATTATGAAGAACATGGTATGTTGTCGTATGAAGATCCTCATTTTAGCCATTGTTTAGGTTCTTACATGCCTGAGACCTCTCAATCCTCCTATGACGATTGTTGTGATTACTTGCTCAATCTACTCTCTTCCAAAAGCCATCATCAGCTCGAATATCAAACCCCATACCAACCTGACATTCAATATTGCCAAAGTCAAGATATTCAATATGCTTGTCAGACTCCTTCCCAAGATGAACCTGAGATAAATTTGAGCTTTATAGAACTAATGATGAATCATATTGCGAGTCAAGAGGCAAGGCAAAGGCAAATTGATACGTGTCTTCGTGATCAACAATCTATAATTGAGAATCTCGAATGCCAAATGGTACAATTGGTGGAATTGATTGCCGAAGGACCATCAAGAAGTAGTTCAGGTATACGAGAGGAGGAGATACAAGTTGAGGGGAGTACTCACATATATACATACGATGTTAGTGATTCGGACGAAGATGTTGAGTCTGTTTATGATGATACTTTTCAACTTATACAACCGATCACCAATACATCAGAGATAACAACTGGCCAAGTACATTCCTCAATCTCACAAGATACCTCACAAGTCTTTTATTTGAAGATCAACGATATGATGGAAGACGAGTTCAATCCCGAAAAGGATTTAGAAGAGCTTGCAAGACTTTTGGGAGTCAACGAGTCTACCCTTGTTGATGATGAGGGAGTTGATTTTAATTTATTTGATGAAAACTCATATGCTATTGTTAATATTATGAAATCCTCATCTGATTCTGAATGTACTAATTGTTTGGTGGATGTTATGGATATGCAGGTAGAGAGTGTTGCAATAATTTGTTCGAATCAACAGAGTGAGGAGGATAACTCGAAGCCACCCATGAAAGGAAAACAAAATAGGCGTACTCGAAAACGAAGGAAAGGACCAAAAGGTCGTGATGTCATTAAAGATGGTAAACGTAGTTCAATAAGATTAAAACATGAACATACATGCATTAATGGAAGCATGAAGGGTAAGGAGTGCAAACTTAATTCGTCAAAGTCCATTTTTTGTACTTCATCCAAAGGTAAGTCTTACATCCTTTTCATTCCTTTGAAAATAAAAATGAGCGGAATAAGGTCAAGCTAGAGACCTTATAAACAAGCGCTTTCGGGAGGCAACCCGTAAATTGAATATGTTTTCGATTTTTTTTATTTGTTTTGTTTGTTTTTTTATTATTAGGATTTTTGCAATTAATTTTGTTTTGATTTTCAATCTGTTGGAAAATAAAAGAAGAAAGGAATCCATGGTCATGTTTATTTAGAATCCATGGCTATATATTTGAAGATTTAAACAGGGAGTTTTACGGCCATGGAATTCTAAATCCATGGTGTCCTCAATATTGTAAACTTCCAGTGAGTTCCATGGCCATGTATTCTAAAAAAAAAACATGGTCCCTTTTTTTTAAGCGGCTAGGGTTAAAAAAAATGGCCATGGATTTTTAGATTGTCACGGAAGCGGCGATTAAAAAAAACATGACCATGGATTTGTTTTTCTAAGAAGCCCATGGCTTATTGTTACGGAAGCGAGAAAACGGAAAACATGGCCATGGATTTCTTGTTTCTAAGCGGCGGCTCTTAGCCCTTCTTCCCTCTTCTCATATCCCACTCTCCACTTGATTTTCACCATTGTTTTCTCTCAATCAGGTGCTAGTGGACATACGAGAGGCTTATTGTGCATACTTCTTGGTGCTCATGTCGGTCCACGTTCCATACTTCAGGGGAGTCATTCTGTTCATCTCTTTTGCTTACACTTCCACCACTGCATCTTAATATCTTTTGAACATTGAGGACAATGTCCAATTCTAAGTGTGGGGAAGGGGTATGACCATTTAAGCATGTTTTGTTTAAGGGTGAAATTTTTCTATATGTGATGTAACTATTCTCAATTTGGCCTAAAAGTCCTATTTTTGTGGCGTTCTCTTTACACATTCGAGAACATTGGTGTTATTGCTTGCCTAAGTACTTCATGAGAATGTAAACTTAATTGAGTAGATTTGCATGATTTAGGCGA
Organism: Centrapalus pauciflorus; assembly: GCA_020465985.1. Taxonomy (NCBI): domain Eukaryota; kingdom Viridiplantae; phylum Streptophyta; class Magnoliopsida; order Asterales; family Asteraceae; genus Centrapalus; species Centrapalus pauciflorus. Next base: position 67,822 of record JAANYP010000963.1, read on the forward strand.
GATACTTTACTTCATGGATTTGGTTCTTGGATATGTTTGCATGACCCTTGCACATTTTAGCCTATATCATTCGTGAGGATTTGAGCCAAGAATAGCATTCATTTTTAATGCTTGTGTTTTCTTTTGTTGAGTGTGCCGGTGGTACTTGTTTACTTCAGAACTTGCTTATGTAATGCATTTCGAGACCACATTACTGAGAATGTTGCATTTATAATGAAGGCAAATTAGGATTGAGCCATTTAGTTACCGTTTCATTTTTCCCACCTTCTAAGCATGCAAAATGATGTGTGTTTTTACCTTAGTTACCCCTTTTGAGCTTAAACCTTTTCATTTCAGTTATAACCCATGTTGTTAACCTTTTCAATCCGTTTGGCTCTCGTCACCTTTAGTCTTGATCCGATCTAAATTCCAGCTGTTTAGTTAAAATTTTATTTTCTTTTAGTTTTTGAGTTTTATGTAATTATGTTTAGTATTTAGATTCTCAAGTTCATAGTCAAAAGAAAAAAAAAGCAAGAAAACAAAAAAGTGAAAAAAAGAAAAAAGAAAAAAAAAAAGAAAAAAAAAAGAAAAAAAAAAGAAAAAAAAAAGGGGTATAGTTTTATCTTTGTTTCTCCTTTGTATTTATTCCTTTTCTAGAGTTCTTTCTATTGTAATTGGTCAAGTTGTGATTAAGTTTTTCTTTAGCTAACAGCTCGTGCTTTAAAGTGTCGGATTTAGGACTATTTCACACAGTTTATCCTTTGTATCCTACCTTTTACCCATAGCCCCGTTACAACCCTGTGAAAGACCTTCATTTTGCCTCATTCTCATGTTTAGTGGTGGAGATTTGATTCTCAATCAAGCTTATGATAGTAGCATGTTCCACGACTTGGCTTGAGTGAATTTGTCTTGAAAAGAAACCCTGATACACATTCGAGTGTTTGAGAGAATCCTATTGTGAGGTGCTTTGGTTATGTAGACTAATTCAAAAGCGACTTTCATGAATGCTAAATATCTATGATCTAGCATCATGTGAATTTCTTGTTTGGTTTGCATTCGATAGTTTTACTTACAAAAGTATTAATATCATTCGTTCAAGATAATGTCCCAGAGAACTATTGTTTTGTAAAGCAAGGCCAATTGAGGTAATTACTTTTAGAGAGATTTTGCTTGAGGACAAGCAAAACTTAAGTGTGGGGATATTTGATGTTGTTGATTTTATACATATTTTTCTTGGCATATCTCCCTCATTTAAGTGTGTTTTGATAGCTAAACTTTCAAATTCGATACTGAAATGAAATAATTTTGTTTCCGAAGGTTTGTAGCAGACATTTGCGAATTAAGGAAAACGAATGATGCAATGTCAAGATTTATTGATAAACTATCAAACTATTGGATACAAAGAAGAACATTCCATGGCCATGGAATTTAGATAGGCCATGGATTTGAAGAGAGATCGTGCCGCTGATACATGAATGAAAATCCATGGCCATGGATTTGAAGATAAAAGCACCACTACAAAAAAGAAAACATGGCCATGGATTGCCAAGTGGAGCGCCGCACGCAGAAAAGGAAAGAGGAGGAGAATAAAACCCTAGCTTGGAGGAGAAAAACCCTAGCTTGGAGAGGAGGAGGCGACGGCTTGGAAAGAAAAGAAGGAGGAGAGGAACGCAAAGGGAGAAACACGATTCCAAGCATCAAGAGACGCTTTTTGTGAAGAACAATTGAAGAATCTTACGAATCCGGCTTCTCCATTCATCATTCTAACATTGGTTTGGTATCTTTCATGGATTCTTTTGTTAGTGTTTTGATTGAGATGATGGTAACCCTAACCATGGGGTAATTTTCTTATGCATTTACTTAGATGATTGGACCCTAGTTTAGATGATAACGTTATTGGATTGAATCATTATTTTGATTTCATTGTTTTATTTGGTTACATTTGTTTGGTAAAAACTTGGGATTTCATTAATATTCAATAGATAGTCATTTCAATTTGTGGCGAAAGCCTTTTGTTTTAAATATTTATTTCGACTAATTGTTTTACCAGTTAATCGTTTCTTGAAACCGGAACCGGTAAAAAGAAGTTGTTATGGTTTTTCAAGTTTATGACTTTACAAGTGAAGTTACATTGAGATGAACCATCTTGTGTAACTTGGATTAGTCTTAATCATATAACTTCAATAATCAAAGTGATTGTGTTTTAGTTGCATGTTTTGAGGTGGATATAGTGAAGAACTTCACGTGTCTTTCCAATATTCATAAAGTTAAATAACCTGACCAGGAAGTTTAATTGGCTTAAGAATCACGTGATTTAAATTCAATATCAAGCTTTAAATGCTATCATCGAGGCTAGGGGGATTGATTTTAAGTAAATGCATTGTTTTGACACTAAACTGTCCATTGCTTTTGTTTGTTCTGATTCATATCCAATTTAGTTCATTTGCTTCATTATAATAGTTATTTAGAATCACTTACTTATTGTCCATGATTAATTAGTAACCAAAGACTTATTATCATCATTCTGCATCGTTTCCCTGAGATCGATACTCGGTTCTTACCTAAACTATTCTACTATACGATAGGTTACACTTGCCTATTGTCTATTAGTTTTAGTTTGGATTAGTTCCATTTTTATTATAAGATTAGTGTTTAGTAAAATAGACACCAATATATATATATATATATATATATATATATATATATATATATATATATATATATATATATATATATATATATATATATATATATATATATATATATATATATATATATATATATATATATATATATATATATATATATATATATATATATATATATATATATATATATATAGGGTTGGGATCATTGCAGAACCTTAATTTAGTGCAGAACCATAGAACCAATCTAAACCATTAGATTATAATATAACTCTAGGGATAAGATGGTAATTATACAATTAACATTGAATTAATAGCAGCCTACCAAGTTTGACTGTCACTTTGACTTTTTTTTACTCTTTTAATATATAATGGACATGCAGTGTTGCTTCAATGTTAAATATACGATATCAAAGTGTTCATTCGACATCGAATGGTCGTATGCGTAAAAAAAAATTTACGAAAAATAAACACGTAAATTTTTTTTTCAAAAAAATATATTCATGACCGTTCTCGTTAAATCCACCAACTTTGACTACTAATTTTGACTATTATTTATCTCTGTTAATAATGAACGTATATGCAGTGTTGCATCGACGTTAAATATACGGTATCAAAGTGTTCATTCGATATCGATTGATCTCATGATCTCACCATGATATATTGCATCGTGGTCTGGGTAAAATTTTTTTTACGAAAAATAAAAAAATATATATCATAACCGTTCTCGTTAAATTCACCAACTTTGACTACTAATTGTGACTATTATTTTGGCTCTGTTAGTAATGAACGTATATGCAATGTTGCATTGACGTTAAATATACGATATCAAAGTGTTCATTCGATATCGAATGATCTCATGATCTCACCATGATATATTGCATCGTGGTCTGGGTAAAAATTTTTTTTACGAAAAATAAAAAATATATATCATAACCGTTCTCGTTAAATCCACCAACTTTGACTACTAATTGTGACTATTATTTTAGCTTTGTTAATAATGAGCGTATATGCAGTGTTGCATTGACGTTAAATATACGATATCAAAGTGTTCATTCGATATCGAATGATCTCATTATCTCACCATGATATATTGCATCGTGGTCTGGGTAATTTTTTTTTTTTTACGAAAAATAACACGTAAAATTTTTTCGAAAAAAATATATCATGACCGGTCTCGTTTTAAAGAGTATAAAATTCTCGTTTTTATGGTATAATTTTTTTGATTTAAAAATTAATAATATTAATGTTATTTTAATTTAAAGAAAAATGATATTTATTTTGCTAATGTCAATCTTTTTGCTATTTCCAATCTTTTCCTTTTTTACCCCTCCATGAATTAAAATATCACTATTACCAATCTTTTTTTCACTAATTCCAAACTTAACTCTTTTAATCAAGACCATTAGATTATTCTAATCTATGAACGATATTGGTTCTACAGTTCTACACTAAATTTAGGTTCTGCAATGATCCAATCTCTATATATATATATATATATATATATATATATATATATATATATATATAGAGGGAGGTTCCATGGAGAACTTTTGTGCATCGAGGCACAAAAGAATCTCCATTGGCCCTTGGATGAAAAGAATGTGTGGGTTAGATCAAATGACAAAAGGGTAATTAAATAGAAAGTTTTATGCATCAAGAGCACATAATGAAATTCGCGGAGGGGTAAAACAGGAATTATGCAATCCGTATTTAATTATTACACTTCCAAAATTAACAAAAGTAATACAAATTCAAAATACATCAAAATACATGCGTATCGTTTTTTTCTTCATGCATATCGTTCATCTTTTCCAAAAATAAATCATGCTTATCGTTCATATCTTCCAAAATCAAAATACATCAAAATACAAACATGAATCATTCATACAAACATAAATCATGCATATCGTTCATCTCTTCCAAAATCAAGAGGGGGCTAAGAGAGAGGAGAGAGAGAGAGAGATAGAGAGAAAGAGGGAGTGGTTTTAGGAAAGAAGTTAATGATGATTTTCATACCAAATTTAGCTATTAATAATCTTAAAAATATTTAAATTCAAAAATAATTTCGATATATTTAATATCCCCTAAATGCCCTTTGTGCACCCTTGGTAGATAGTCTGATGCACAAAAGTTCTTAATGATGCCTCGATGCATAAAAGTTCTCAATCGAACCCCAATCTATATATATATATATATATATATATATATATATATATATATATATATATATATATATATATATATGTGTATATATATATATATATATATACATATATATACATATATATATATATATATATATATATATATATAGAGAGAGAGAGAGAGAGAGAGAGAGAGAGAGAGCGAGGTTCCATTGAGAACTTTTGTGCATCGAGGCACAAAAGAACATCCACTGGCCCTTGGATGAAAAGAATGTGTGGGTTAGATCAAATGACAAAAGGGTAATTAAATAAAAAGTTTTATGCATCAAGTGCAGATAATGAAATTCGCGGAGGGGTAAAACAAGAATTATGCAATCCTTGTTTAATTATTACACTTCCAAAATTAACAAAAATAATACAAATTCAAAATACATCAAAATACATGCATATCGTTCATCTCTTCCAAAAATAAATCATGCATGTCGATTATCTCTTCCAAAATCAAAATACATCATAATACAAACATGAATCGTTCATACAAACATAAATCATGCATATCGTTCATCTCTTTCAAAATCAAGAGGGGCTAAGAGAGAGGAGAGAGAGAGATAGAGAGAAAGAGGGAGTGGTTTTAGGAAAGAAGTTAATGGTGATTTTCATACCAAATTTAGCTATTAATTATCTTAAAAACATTTAAATTCAAAAATAATTTCAATACATTTAATACCCCTAAATGCCCTTTGTGCACCATTGGTAGATAGTTTGATGCACAAAAGTTCTCAATGGTGCCTCGATGCACAAATGATATATATATATATATATATATATATATATATATATATATATATATATATATATATATATATATATATATAGATTGGGGTTCGATTGAGAACATTTGTGCATCGAGGCACCATTGAGAACTTTTGTGCATCGAACTATCTACCAAAGGTGCACAAAGGACATTTAGGGGATATTAAATGTATGGATATTATTTTTGAATTTAAATGTTTTTAAGATAATTAATAGTTAAATTTGGTATGAAAATCACCATTAACTTCTTTCCTAAAACCACTCCCTATCTCTCTCCCTCTCTCTCTCTCTCTCTCTCTCTCTCTCTCTCTTAGCCCCCTCTTGATTTTGGAAGAGATGAACGATGTGCATGATTTATGTTTGTATGAACGATTCATGTTTGTATTATGATGTATTTTGATTTTGGAAGAGATGAACGATATGCATGATTTATTTTTGGAATAGAAGAACGATATGAATGAAGAGATGAATGATATGCATGTATTTTGATGTATTTTGAATTTGTATCATTTTTGTTAATTTTGGAAGTGTAATAATTAAACAAGGATTGCATAATTCCTGTTTTATCCCTCCGCGAATTTCATTATGTGCACTTGATGCATAAAACTTTCTATTTAATTACCCTTTTGCCATTTGATCTAACCCACACATTATTTTCATCTAATGGCCAATGAAGGTTCTTTTGTGCCTCGATGCACAAAAGTTTTCAATGGAACCTCCCTCTATATATATATATATATATATATATATATATGTATGTATAGATCCAAACAAATATTATAACAATTAATGCATGGATTCCTCAAGAAATGAGGATGAAACTTTACCATTGAATAACATGTGTGTTGCTGTCAATTGGTTGCAGTGCAAACCCAACACAAACAAAAAAAATCTTTCACTTTTTTGTTTCTTTAGGATCGCAAAAAGAAAAAAAAAACTTACTGATTTTTTTTCTTTATAATTTGGCGCAGCATGAAACAAACAAATTGAGAAATTTCATTTGCAAAACCGAAACACATTAATTAATGTGCAATACAACAAGAATGACGGTGACGGATTAATCTAATGCCTATGCACTCCAACAAAATAAAATATTAGTTATTTTAATAGAGGAATATAAATTGCAGCCACTAGTTTCAAAATGATGATATAGGTAGCGCCGTAGCGATCGCACAACCCAATATTCTGAGTCCATTGTAAAATAAAAATTGCAACACAAGGGGCAAAGATATACGTAGTTCTAATTATTCAACAAATATGGTAGGCTCTGATACCACTTGTTAGAATATACTTGAATAATAAACCGGATCAACCATATTGTTAAATCATTAAGATAAATCATAAAAGAATTTATACTTGAATCCATTGATATCGTCTTCTTTAGGCGGAAACCTGAAGATGAACGATCAGGGTGGTGAGAGTCTTCCTCACCTAAAGCTTTAATAATCTAGACCGAACATCAGGCTCTGATAGATGGAGACTAGGAATCTTAGAGTTGCTTTAGAGTATTGGGGACCCTCACTATATATAGAATGAGAATTAGGGTTACCATCAAACCCTAAAGCCCAATAATATCAGTTTATTAATTAATAGCCCAATAAGTCTTTTAAAGATAAAAGCCCAATAATTTAAACATATAAGTCAATCAAAATAAAAATTCTAAGATACGTCACTGAATATACATATTTTATAGCTCATATTACATTAATTTATACGGCTTTTATTATGAAATATGTTAAAATTATATTGATTTATCTTATATTTGTGTTTCAAGTTTTAAAATTCATAAACCGGCAAGGAGCAAATAGATTGAGGCAAAAGTCGAAACATATTTGATGATTAATCTTACACTTGAAAAGATCAATGTCCAAGCCTTTCCAAATCAGCCCAGTTTCATTTAATAGACCCATGTCTCATGAAGCATTGGAGTAGCCCATATGCCATCATCTTGGACTCCCTAATTCACGATTTAAGGGCCTGGTTCGCAGAAGCAAGTCACGGTTGGGGGCGATCCCCTGCTTGATCATCTTCGTTTTTAGGTTAGGGTTATGAACTTTAGGGTAGTGGTTGTGTGATTTTTCTGATCTTTATATCTTCATTTTTAGTTTAAGGTTTAGAGTACGATAGATGTCGAGTTTTCCTGCTTTTTATTATATTAAACAGTGCAAACTTACAAGCATTTGGGTTCGATTTCATCTCTTCTCAGCAAGGGTTTTATTGATAGCATATAACGGCTTTGGGTGTTGAACTGGGGTCGATTTCCAGCTCATTTCTGGACGATTTGAGCTCCCCTTTGTCGAGTTTTAGTTAGGATTAGAGTAGTCAAATAGGGGCAGCAACATGGAAGCACATTGATCTTTTTTCTTCTCCAATTTCAGTTTCCAATTTTGGTATTTTCTTTCCCAAAACTTTCTGATTTTAAGCATGGTTAGTATAGATATAGGTTTAGTTATGTTTAGTAACTAGTTTCATAGTCACCCATCATCCCGATGTTTTGAATGAAATATTTTGTTAGATCGGTTGTGGATTTAAGGATTTATTGACGAGTCATGATTCGTGCAAAATATACCTCAGGTTTACTAACTAAACAATCCCAAAGTATAAATTAGGGTTAAGTGTCATTCTGAAGATTCACTTTTTGATTTTTTGATTTAATCATTAAACTATTTTTTGTCTCAATTTAGCCACTGAACTATATTTTGTATATATATTAAGCCACTAAACTTTCTTTTTACCGATTTAACCACTGAAAATTGTCATGATTTAGCCACTAAACTATCATATTTTGTACCGATTTAACCATTAGTTTTATTCATTTTCTCCAAAATAGGACACTAAACTAAAGTTTAGTGGCTAAAGCAGGACAAAAAATAGTTTAGTGGCTAAATGAGACAAATATAAAAGTTAAATGGTTAAAATGATACTTAACCCTATAAATTACACAACTGGCAGTGTACCAATCGTGTGCAATATAGCTTCAAGAATCACCCAGGATTTATCGATCTCAAGGAACGGAATAAAGAACTGAGACTTAAATATTACAACCTAAACCAATAATTAGCTATTTCGGAGTTTTTAAGAAACTAACAACTAAAGACGACGATAAAAGATAAATAGCTAAATGACTTAGGCAAACTAATTACGACAAAAATAGAACTAAAAAACTCTATTTTTGGCTTTTTCGAAATAATTAAAAACTAACAATATCAACTAAAATTAAAGTAACTAACGGAAACAATCAAATCACAATAACTAACTAATATTAACGAAACTCTTAATTAGGAAAAACGTCACCACTTTGAATTTTGATAACTATAATCAATTGACTTTATGAATTGATTGATAAAAGAATCGGCGATTAACCGATTAGTAAAACAATTAAAATCCGATTAATAAATTTAATCCATTATTTAATTGATTCCTTTTATCACTTAAGACCCAAGTTTACCAAGTAATTAATCGAATCTAATCTCTATACCAATCACTTAATTTTTTAACACGACAAGCACTCAAATCAACCAATTAACACAGAAAGACTAAATCGATAAATCACGTCACTTTAAAAACGAATTTTCAATGTCAATCAATTCTATCATCACAATAATGCTTAAGAATCAATTAAAACCAAAAACTATAATATTACAAATTACCAAACGATCATCAACACAATAATGCTCGAATCGCCAATAAACCGTGAGATTTTCACTTAAAGTTTCAAACATTAATCAACTTAATAATAATGCAAGTTTGTTATCAAACTTTTATAATCACAATAATGCTAAAAAGATGATAAAAATATGATTTTTAACAAGAATTAATCATTGAATAACTCATGCAACAGATTAAACACAAAAACCTTCAATTAATCCTAGAAATTCCAATCGATACATGAAAAAGTTATCCCAAGCGGGTGAACAAATAAACTACTCACGATTCATAATAAAAAATAGAAAAGAAAGAAAAATTAATAGCATTCATTATGAAATAAGAAAGAAAAAGGAACTAATGTACCGAAATCTTGCAAAAAGTGACGAAAAACCAACGATTACCGCTAACCGAATGCTTCAATCCACGCAAATATCAATCCCGAATGATTAATCAACAAAAACTATGTTAAACCTACTTCAATATGTGAAAAAATACTGAAAAAAGTTTGTAAAAATGCTCTGGGAATCGATATCTATGTTGCTCCCTTGGTACAGATTTTGTGCCGCCTACAACTGTAGGCCTTAAGTGTCACGGTCGTAGGCGGTAACGCTCCTGGTATCCCCTATGGTTGTAGGCTTTTCCCTTCATGGTTGTAGGCCTTTTCCTTTCATGGTCGTAGGCCTTTTCCTGGTCGTGGGCTTTTTCATCTATGATCGTAGACTCGCCTATGGTCGTAGGCTTTAAAAGCCTATGGTCCTAGGGTTCAACAATCACAATTCAAGCTTTGTTTCTTCATAGAAATTCAAGGGAACCGCACTTGTCATCACTTTTGCTCCATTTTTCATTCCTTTGTCAATATAAGGGCTTCTTTCCTACAAAACACAAATATGAATAAATTATGTGACTTTTCCACATTTTTCGAGTTAAAACCGACTAAAATGCAAGGTAAATGACGTCGAAGATATGTATAAATATGATCATATCAAGTCATATGACTTCTATCTAGATTTATTAATTCCAGATTGTTTGACGCCGATTTAGCATTGTTGTGATAATAATGATGTATTAAACAACCTGTTTTATATAAGTTGGCTTTAATTGCAAGATTGATGGTTGGTTGTCCATTTTAACAATATTGTGATAATGAATAAGTGATTAATTGTTGATTGTGATGATTGCATCTTATTGGTTCTTAGGCACTAGACGTGATAACGAAGTTAATTCATGTATTGATTTACCGGTTAAAGTCGCTAGATATTTGATTATGTGCTTGTAGGTGAATACTGTTCTTAGGAGCTTGATGCGATAATGGAGCACTTGATGGCATGCTAAATATATGTCAGTTAGTTTAGTTATCGCATAGGAATTTTGTGTAAGTAAATTTATTCCTCAAATCCTGCTCCGTATAATTAATTGGTTTATCATTGATTTACTTTAGGGTTAAGTACCATTTTAACCATTGAGTTTTCAGATTTGTCTAATTTAGCCAATAAACTATTTTTTGTTATGATTTAGCCACTAAACTTTAGTTTAATGTTTTATTTGGGAAAAATGGATAAAACCAATGGTTAAATCGATACAAATATGATAGTTTAGTACTTTAGTGGTCAAATAGTGATAATTTTCAGCGGTTAAATCGATAAAAAGAAAGTTTAGTCGCTAAATATATATACAAAAATAGTTTAGTGGCAAAATAGGAACAAAAATATATAGTTTAATGGTCAAATTAAAAAAATCTGAATGTTGGATTGTAAGACCCTAAATTTTCTCAAGAGTCTTACCATTAGGTCCTAGTGAGCAATGCAATATCAATCATATAACTAAAATAGGATTAGATAAACGATTAAGTATAATTAGGGTCAAAATGAGGTTTTTATAAGTGGACATGAATCTATGATAAGCTCCAGTCTAATTCATTACACCATTTGTCATTATGATAAATTATTAACTACCTAGGTCTTCCTCAAAGTCCGTCTTCAAGTGATACCAAAATGGAGTCTGAGTAGTAGTCTAGTGTTTCTTCAAGCTTATGTTCTTGGTCACTTAAGTGAATTGGTCGCTTGGTCACTTGGTCTCATGTCCTAGATTTTACCTGTAAATAAATATGCAACAACAGTAAGCTTTTGCTTAATGAGTTAATAAATATTACAATTAAACAACAATGTGAACTTGGTCAGCAGCGGCTCGTCCTGCTATTCCTGTGAGACATAATGTCAAAATTGGGTGACATCAACCTCCAACTCACACATATGTGGGGATCAGCCACGAACTAGTATTTTTCACGAGAGGTTACAACAGAGTGGTCAACATCACAAGTTCATTGGGATAGTGACATGAAATTAAGTCAAAGTCAAGTTAAGTCAAAGTCTAAACTTAAGTCAAGTATATTAAGTGAATGATAACAAGATGATGATGATATGTCACAACTAAAGTCATATGAACAAAAGCAGTCAAGAAATGTCGGATAAAGAAGTGCTATATATCATGATTCACAGGGTAACACCTTACCATGAGGTGCACAATTTCTCATTCTAGCTATGGAACGTAAGATAATTTAATATGTCTCAAAATATAAGTTAGCATGTATAACATGTAAATTTATAACTCCTTGTATCCTGTCTTGTCATTGTCTTTATAGACGTCGAATCGCTTTTAGCTTCAGATTATATGTTTGTATAAACTATTTATCATATAATCATTATAATTAATGATGTTTCTTTATGTCATTGGTCATATTAAGTCATAATTGAGTCACATTGTTGTCATTATGTTCAAATAGGTGTTTTCGAGTCATTTATGTCTTTACAGCTTTAAGGATATTTTAGTATACATGATTTCATGAAGGGTCATACATGCACACATAAATGAAATATTAATTTCTTTTGGTTGGTTTAAGCATACATGATCGTCCCGTGGCTTGTTTTAACTCATGTTCCACTTTCATAATTTCAAGCCTTGAGGCTTATTTATTTGAGTCACGAGCATGCATTCCCATTCGTGTGTGTCCTTATCTTGAGTCGGCTTCCATTTAGATATTAATAACGCTCTTATTGCTTATGTTTACCTCGTCAAGTTTCGTTGGTTTAGGCCTTATAAACAAGGCTAAAGACCACATGACTCAAGACAAATTCCTAAGGTATTAAGCCATGGAGTAAGGACATATACCATGTTGTTTTACATTTTTCTATTGGCTGCTATTTCAACCCATCTTTATTGGTTTATCACAGACATAACACATGCTATTAGTGTACCATTAAGGGGTCTAAGAGTCTTATCAAGGTTCATTAAAACTACTTAATATCAATTTAAGATCAAGAAGCATGTTGATGTCCATTAATTCACATCCCACAATTTGCCATTTTATGTCAAGTGAAATCAATTGTTGGTGTTGGATTAAATAGCTAAATGTGTATATAAATTCATGCTAGATTTTAAGGAATTTAATTGCAAGGTTTAGGAGTCCATTAAGGGCAAAATTAAAGGCTGGAACTAGGGACTTTCAGCAATAAAACAACCCAAATGTCGTTGAATTTGGACTGCACAATCAACACGAAAATGGCTGAGAGTTTCAAGAGTTTCTGACCATAACAGCCCATCTTTTGTGGCTTATAACAACCCTAATACTGTTGGGAAAGGGGATCTATTTGATAAACGAAATTGCACAGGATCGAATAATCAAAACTTGATTTTTATTAACATAATATCGAATTCACACATTTACAAATTTTGATTAAGGTTCCTATTTATAAACTACTAAGAGGTGCGTTTGAAAGGACGCAACCTTTCATGGAACCTTTTCGAATAGTTGTGTCTATTCATGAAGAGACACACCCTTTCGGTTTATCTATTTGACTATTCTAGTCCCTAAACTTTCACTTATTACAATAATAATACATTGACTAATCTAAATTACATTTTAGTCTAACAATCACGATTAATCTATCATTCTCCCCCTTAATCTTGATTGTTGCTTGATAAGTCTTCAACTCCAAGTAGTTGTCTCATTGTGACGAACTTGATCCTTGGTAGTGCTTTAGTAAGTATGTCAGCTCTTTGTTTTTCTCCGTTGATGTGCTCGACTATCAAATCTTCTCTTTCAACACATTCTCTGATGAAGTGGTACTTGGTGTCAATATGTTTGCTTCTTCCATGAAATACTGGATTCTTCATTAAGGCTATTGCTGACTTGTTATCAACATAAATCTTGGTCTTCTGTTCTTCAGTATTTGTAATCTTGCTCAGTAATCTCTTTAACCATATTGCTTGAGTTGCTGTTGCTGTTGCTGCAATAAACTCTGATTCACATGATGATAATGCTACTGTTCCTTGTTTCTGTGTACTCCAGGTAATTGGTGAGTTTCCAAAGTAGAACACTAATCCTGTTGTTCCTTCTTGTGTATTAATACCATAACTACTGTCACTTAAAATTTGCTTGATAGCTTTCATATGTTGCTCTTGAGGCTCTTGCATAAAACGACTAAGTAATCCAACTGAGTAACTTAAGTCGGGTCTAGTATGTAGTAAATATCGTAAACACCCAATTATGCTTCGATATTCTGTAGCATCTACATAAGTTCCTTCTGTAAGGTTTGTCAATTTGAGTCTTGGTTCCATAGGTATTTTTGCATCATTGCAGTCTAACATTCCTGCATCTTTAAGTATCTTATTTGCGTAGGCTGTCTGCTTTATTGAAATCTTGCCATAACTTTGCATAACTTCGATTCCTAAATAATATGCTAATAAACCGAGATCACTCATCTCAAACTTATCCTTCATCTGATCTTTGAATAAATCTATCTCTTGTCTCGGTGTTCCAGTGATTATCAAGTCATCTACATATACTCCTATCAATAGTGTTGATGACTTGGTTGTTCTTGTGTAAACAGTTTGTTCTAACGCACACTTGCTAAAATCTAACTCTTTCAGGGTCTTATCTAACTTTGTGTACCATGCTCGTGGTGCTTGTCTTAGACCATATAGAGCTTTAGCGAGTTTATAAACCTTGCCTTCATGTCTTGGTTGTATAAAACCTTCTGGTTGTGAAACATATACTTCCTCTTGTAAATCTCCTTGTAAAAATGCTGATTTTACATCTAAATGGTGTACTTCCCATTTATTGTAAGCTCCTAGTGCTAATATCAGTCGTATTGTTTCAATTCTAGCTACAGGTGCAAAGACTTCTTCAAAGTCTATGCCATGTTCCTGTATGTATCCTTTCGCTACTAATCTCGCCTTGTGTTTAACTATTTCTCCATTGACATTTCTCTTTGTCTTAAATATCCACTTCAAGCCTATTACTTTATGATTCCTAGGTAAAGTGGTTAACCTCCATGTATTTTTCTTGGTGATAGAATCAATCTCTGCCTTCATAGCTTCAATCCATTTATTATCTAGTGCTGCTTCCTTGTAGTTTCTAGGTTCATCTTCAACTAATAATAACTCTTCATATATATCACTTAAAGGTCTGTATCCTCTTATAGGTACATGATCAATCCTTGAATCTGAAGGTCTGTATCCTCTTATAGGTGCATAAACTATTCTTGAATCTGAAGATGATGTTGTATCTGGGCTATGTATAGGTGTATTGGTTTGTTGAGGGGTGTGAGTTTCATAATTTGTATCTGGTGAATGTGATCTTGGTGAGTTGGTTGGTGAGGTTGTTTCATTTTGAGTGTGAGGGATATTTTCTGGTTGAATTTTTGGTTCTATGACTTGTCGGGTTTCAACAATAAAATCACTCCACTCAGGTTCTTCTGAATCAAATTCCTTTGTGTATTCCTCCCAATTCCATGTTTCATCTTCTTTAAACTTTACATCCCTACTTACACAAATCTTCTTTGTTTCTGGATTACATAAGCGATATGCTTTTGATCCAGGTTCTGTTCCAAGGTATATCATTTGTTTGCTTCTATTATCTAGCTTAGTTAAGTGTTGAGAAGGTACTTTTGCATATACTATGCAACCAAAAATCCTAAGGTGTGTTAGGTCTGGTTTCCTTCCCTTTAAGGCTTCATATGGAGTAATATCTTCTAAAGACTTAGTAGGTGTACAACTTAGAATATATATGGCATGTCTAACTGCTTCTGCCCAAAACTTCTGGGGCATGTTTGTTGATATCATCATACATCTTGTTGTTGAAAGTATAGTTCTATTTCTACGTTCAACAACTCCATTCTGTTGTGGTGAGTATGGTGCAGTTAACTGTCTTAATATGCCATTATCTTTACAGTATTTTAAGAAATCACCTGAAGTGAATTCTCCTCCTCTATCTGTTCTAAAGATCTTTATCTTAGTTCTGTATTCATTCTCTACCCTTGATTTGAATTCCTTGAAAAATTCAAGTGCTTCATCTTTCGAACTTAGAAAGTATTCCCACATATATCTTGAGTAGTCATCTACTAGTAAAAATATATATCTCTTTCCTGATGGTGTAGGTGGTGATATAAGACCATATAAATCTCCATAGACTAACTCTAATGGTGTTTCTGATCTTGCCAGGGTTTGTTGTGGAAATGAGGTTCTAATATGTTTTCCCTTTAAGCATATATCACATATACTTGTCTTATTCTTAATATTGGGTATTCCTTGAACTAAGTTCTTTGATGCCATTGACTTTAAAGAATTAAAGTTCAAGTGGCCTAATCTTGCATGCCAAAGCCATGCTTCATCTTGTAAGTTGCTTAATAGGCATACATGCTTTCTAATCTTAGGTCTGCTTTGTATAAACGATTCTTTGATCTTTTTACTCTCAAGAGTGTTTTGTTACTTGAATCGTATAAGTGTAGTAAGTTTCTTTCCATTACTACTCTGCATCCGTTTTCTGTGAGTTGTCCTAAACTCAATATATTGCTTGTAAGGTTCGGTATATAATATACTTGTGATATTATTCTTTGTTCCATATTCTTACATTCTAAGAGTATAGATCCTTTCCCTTTGATATCTATGTACGACCCATCTCCGAATCGTACTTTTCCGGTAATCATTTCATTAAGTTCGTTGAAATGACTCTTAATTCCTGTCATATGCTTACTAGCTCCATTATCTAAGAACCATGTATCTTCACTGTTTATAGGTAACCTTCTTGGCTCTAAGTTTTCTTCATTTAATAAAATTTGTTGGTGTTCTTCTATGGTTGCCATAAGCAATGTTGGTTCTAGGTCTTCTTCAATCAGGTGTGACTGTTCTGAGTTTTGACCTATCTGTGGACATTTGGATGCATAATGTCCATTCTTCTTACATTTATAGCATTAAACTTTACTTAAGTCAGGAGTAAATATCTTTGTGTTGCTATTGTATTCTTTCTTGAAATTACTTTGTGAGGGTTCATGATTCTTTCTTTCTGATGTGAATCTATTATTACCTCTACCTCGTGAGTGGTTAAATCTATTTCTACCACGTCCTCTAAAGTGTTGACCTCTACCTACATGTTGTGTGAACATTAAGCTCTCTTGACTATCAACATGCTTATCTCTTTTGAGTTTCAGTCTTTCTTCAAAAGTTTTTAGTCTGCCAACAGCTTCATCTAATTTCATTGTGTCTAGGTCTGAGTATTGTTCTATAGATGCAACTATATGTAGAAACTTATCTGGTACTGCGTTTAATAATTTTCTAACGAGTACAGGGTCTTCATATGTTAACCCTAGGCTAGCTGCCTTATTAGTAAGACTAGTCATCTTCATGATGAAAGAGTCTACTGTCTCATTTTCTTTCATATTTAACATCTCAAATTCTGTCTTGAGTGTTTGTAACCTAGCTTGCTGAACACGATCTACTCCTATGTGTCTTGTCTTTAATGTATCCCAAACTTCTTTTGCGGTCTTAAATTTTGAGATAAATAACAACTGGTCTTCTGGAAGTGCTTGATAATTATAGGCGATTGCCGTTTTATCCTTCTTAGTATCTTCCTCAGTTGTTTCTTGTGATTCAATCATTTCCCACAATTCATTGGCTTCTAAAATTACTTGCATTCTAATTGCCCACATGGTGTAATTAGTTGTCTTTAACATAGGACAAGTAAAGTGAGATACTATTCCTATCTCCTTTCTATTGTTATCTTGTCCTGATTTGTCACCCATGTCTAAAATGGAATCTTATAAATTCTATTTATAAAATTCTTTTCTACAATAATTTAGGCTTTAAGTCTAAATTTTCTGGTTTCAAATTTCAGGCTTATTTCTTATGTCTAAAATTTATTTGACTCTTTATCTGTTTTTCTTATTTGATTCACAATTATAATTGGCCGTCTTATAAAAATGTACTAAAATAAATTTTGTCACTAATTAAATGACAGAATTAAATTTTAAAGAAAAACTATAAATTTAAAAATTAAAACTTATATCAAAGAGCAGTAATACTTCACGCGTTTAATTTTTATAAGTATCACTATTTTAAAACTTTATAAATTATATTATAAAATTTTAAAACCAATAATAAATTATAATTACGTTATAATTTATTTTCTGAAACCTAATTTTATTATAAGTTACGTTATAATAAAATTAAACTAAGGTTTTTATTTAATTTTATTTTCTACTAATAAAATTAAAATATAAGGTATTTAAAAAGAATACCTAACCTTTTAGTATTGGGCTGGTTATCTGGGTTGGATCCGGTTCTGGATCTGAATGCAAGTCACGTATGGGTCTGGGGCTCCTTCTTACTGGACCCTCTCGAACTCTCCTCTTTTCCTTTGAAATGTTTCTATCAGAAACGTTGTTTCTTCTCTTTTCAACCGGTGTGTATTTCCCTTTCTTGAATTGATGCCTCTGATCTTTTGAATCGTTGCAACCCTAATCTGAATCGGTGTACCCTAATCTTCTGTATCCGACGGTTATACTTTGAATCGGTGGCTATGGCTTTCTCGGATCTGTTTTTGATTTGGGGCAAAACAAGAACCCTAATCGTTGCCTCTATTTGATGGTGGCGATTGGTGGTTCTACGGTGATGGTTCTGCGTCGATGGTTCTGTGATGATGGTTTCACGATGGTGGTTGTGCGGTGCTTCTGTTCGTGGGTTTTCTCTTACGGTGATGGCACTATGGTAGTGGTTTCTGTCCGTGGGTTTTCTCCTACGGCGGTGGTTTTCTGTCCGTGGGTTTCTTCTACGGTGATGGTTTTCTGTTCCGTGGGTTTAATCTTGCGGTGATGGCACTGTTTCTGTGGAACGACTTCTACGGTGGTGCCTTCTGGAATCAGGTTCTATCTCTCTGATTCTTGTTGCCTTCGATTCAATATGTAACTATGAATTCTTAGGGTTTACAGTATGTAATTTCGATAGGGGCTTACTGCTTTTTCTAAAAAATCTGTATGTGGCCTTTGAATTTGTTGCCTTCGGTTCTTATGGATTGCCTACTGTTGGATAATTTGATTTCAATTAGAATTGAAATCAGGGAAAAATTGATGAATTGGTGCCGTTCGTTTGTAGAACACTTTAAAGTTCTGCCGCCTGTTGTATCAATGATGATTCTTCAATGAATCACCTTCTGGTGTAATTCGCGATTTGCTAATAAACGATAAATGGTAAATGATGAAATCCGGTTTGATTTGAACCGTGTGCTCTGATACCAAATGTTGGGAAAGGGGATCTATTTGATAAACGAAATTGCACAGGATCGAATAATCAAAACTTGATTTTTAGTAACATAATATCGAATTCACACATTTACAAATTTTGATTAAGGTTTCTATTTATAAACTACTAAGAGGTGCGTTTGAAAGGACGCAACCTTTCATGGAACCTTTTCGAATAGTTGTGTCTATTCATGAAGAGACACACCCTTTCGGTTTATCTATTTGACTATTCTAGTCCCTAAACTTTCACTAATTACAATAATAATACATTGACTAATCTAAATTACATTTTAGTCTAACAATCACGATTAATCTATCAAATACATGTTAATTATACACTATCAAGGGCTTTAAAGTCTTGGACTAATGCCAAAAGACTTGGGCTAGGGATCAAGGGCTTTGGCCAAAGGCCAAGCTAAGTCGCCATGATGTTTTGTGTTAGTTAATCTTATTTAATGTGGTGATTATGTAAAAGTTTAGAGATATATGTTGAAAATATGTAAAATAGAAGCACAACAGGCAGCATGCTAGGAGGTGTGAGAAAGTTTTGTGCAAATGCAGTGGACACAAACGATCGGTTGGCTCCGGAATCAAACCAAACCCGTGCAGGAATGGAGTTAACCAGAAACATACCAGTTATCACCTTCGCGTCACACTTTGCTTCTTTTGACGTTTGCTGAAAAAACCCTAGCTTTTGCTTTTGGTGCCTTTAAACCCCTATTTGAGGACCCACTTCTTGATCATCCTGCTGTCGGAATAGCTATTGGGTTATGGACTAGTCTAGGACAATTTCTGGCATAATCCCCAGCTCGACTATGGTTATGACATGTGTTTGCTTTTTGAGGACCCTCTTCGCTACTATGCCCTAGTTGCAAACATAGCACCTTACATCATTCGGATTACACCTCCCAATGTGAGACTTGCCACATCTTCTACACAATTCTGGCTCAGAGTGAATAGAGGTGAGGGGAACATGAAGAAAGCTGTCGAGAAGAAAACTGTCGTAATGTGAGACTTGCCACCTTGCACGTTGCGGTGACAATGGAGAAAACTGTCGAGAAGACTGTTGTGAGGACTGATAACGGCCCGAGTAGCCTGAAAACACACCCGTACGAAACTTCTTCGGAGGTGAGGGGAACATCGGATTCACAGATTATGATCCCGGTTTGTCATTATTATCAGCAAAATCCTCAACCAAACGAGCGGACTCCACCATTTCCAAATAAGATGAGTACTTGGAACTAGTCATCAGTTTCTTTTAAGCCAGGTCCAATCCCCACTTGAACTTCTCAATCTTCCTATCTTCAGTAGCTACTTAATACTGCGAGTATCCACATAACCTTGAGAATTCTTGTTCATACTCATCGACAGTCTTTGTCCCTTGAGTTAACTGCATCAGCTTCATCATCTTGTTTGTTGGTCTTGCAAACACTACTTAGCATACAACATTTCGGTGAACAGACTCCAAGTTAATTAAGGAGTTTATCACCTCATCTCCAAAAACATTCTGCTGGGTTTTCCACCATGATCTTGCTCCCCCAGTAAACAAAGTTGTCGCATAAGTGACTTTCTTACTGTCGAAACAATGATTGACCCAATCCAGTGCCTTTACTGGGTAAATATTACCATCAAAAGCAATGGCTACATAGACCTTAAAATCCCTGAATTTACATCCCTTTGGCTGTTGAGTATGGCCTACATCCTCTTCTTTATCGGATTCCTCATCATTGTTCCTTCTTTTCTCATCTTTACACTTGCTTCTTTTCTCTTCTTTACGCTTGGCTTCGGCTTCATCACGGTGCCTAAATTGCTCTTGCATCAGTTTTGCTTGTTGTTCCCTACTCTGAGCCATCATAGTTTGCATCATTTCAAGAATTTGCCGTGGAGTCAGACTACCATCAACACCAGGTCCTTCCATTGGCTGAAAATAAAGTAACAAAAATCATAAGCTAAAAGCTCAAGTTTTAAACATTATATATTCATTACATGCCTTATCATTTTCATCAACCTATCATAGGTATGATCCCAACTTAGATGTTTTAGTCTAATATTGCATAAGTTTGAGCCCAAGTATTAAACTAATACCCGATTCCCTCAACTAGTGTTGTGATACCATCTTCTCATACATCTGCTTATAGTCTCATGCAAAAGTCACCCAGGAGCTCATCTAATTACCATCAATAAATAAATTCGTAATAATCAAACATTCTGCTAACAAAATAAAGGAATCTGAAATTTATCATAATATCATACACAACATTACTAATTGGGATTACAGTCCGCTAGCTATTACAATATCATTCATTATACAGCCATTCAATAGAAACAAGATCCAAACTAGTCTCTACTGTCATAAACATTACCACAAACTCAGAAGCCTTCTAGCTCTATTCTTAACTTGAGGGTCCCACAGGACTCTTGCCTTTGCCTGGAAAAGGATAAACAACTTAACAATAAGCAAATCCTTAGTGAGTTCATAGTAGCCCATGCTAGAGGTATTTTATGTCACTCCTCAAAAACTCAAAGCTTAGCGTATGCAATTCTCATGCTCAAGGAAACCAATGCTGTGAATTTGGGACTCAAGCTCAAGGAAAGGATACGTCAACCACTTCAGCATGCGCAAGTGGGTATTAGCCGCATACAGAGCTAGTTACCCGTAATATGCTCAAATATAGTGGTTTTTTGTCAGAGTTGCTCAGTATTTGCTCAAGAGAAATCAACGAAAGCTCATGCATGCTTAATGATAATGATAATGTCATGCTCGTGCTTATGTGCTCGTGTACAATTACTATGCTCATGTTATGCATGCTTCATGCTAAATAATGTTCTAGGGAGTAAACAGATCATGCAGCGGAGTTAACAGGGCAATGCATGCCTCACTGTTAACTATTACTCATGAAAGCTTAAAGAATGCCAATAACGCTTAAGGAAACAACATAAGTCCCAAATTAATCATAAAAATACTTATACGCATGACTAACTGCAACTCACTAGTGCTGAAAATGCTCAAATAGGCTCAAGATTGCTCAGATATGCTCAGGCTTGCTCATACATGCACAAGATTGCTTAAAAAGGTGCTCAGTCTACTCAAAATTACACAAAATAACTCAAACTGCTTTGAAGGCTCATCTTAGTCTTTAAATGCTCAATCACTTGCTTAAAACATAATTACTTTGGGCTTTGGTGCTTAAATTTCTCAAATATTGTTTTCGCTCAATAAAATATGAAAGTATAATGCTTAACTTTGCTTACAACTGCAAAGTCTTGGCTCAAACTTGGTTAAAAATAAAATTACAACTTATCATTGGACTCGAGCTCGACTGCTTTGGACTCGAGTTCCAATCTATAGAACTCGAGTTCGAGTCTATTGGACTCGAGTTCGATTCTATATAACTCGAGCTCGCCTTAGCTTCTTTCATTTTCTTGGCTCAAATTTAGCTAACACTTTCCTCGACTTCAACAGACTCAAGCTCGTTGAGTCTGAAGGACTCAAGTTTGACTAAATTATATTCGAGCTCGGGTCTTAAGGACTCGAGTTCGACTCTTGCTCGAAATGTCAAACAGGCTTAAATATTAACTTAATTAACAAAAAAACAAGACTTGAATCTACTTGGCTTTAAACTCGAATCTCGATTCTAACACACCCAAATTCGACTCTGAAGGACTCGAGGTCGAGTCCATTGAACTCGAACTTCGAGTCTTAAAGACTCGAAATCTACTTAGCTTGTTTTTCCATAAACAAAATTTTCCCTAGATTTTAAAATTCCAATATCAACTTTTAGCTTGTTTCATCAATTATAAATCCCTAATAACAATTGATAATTCCTTCAAAACCTTTGCATGTTGATTTCCATCACATATAAATGTTAGAATTATAAATGTTATTGAAACTTTAGTTAGACTATTATGTGACAATTAATATTGTAAATATATCTATCCTAAGTTTAGTACCGGTATTATCCTTAAAACCGGTTTTGGGTTAGTTAATATGTAACTGTCATTAGGATAGTTACATGCTGTGAATCGTTGTGTCTGTTGGACACATATGAAGCCTATATATATCTGTAATATATCCGTATGTATGTGTATGTGATATCCAGAAATAATAGTGATATTGAGGAAATTTCTGTGTTCCTATATTCTGTTGTTTTTCTGCATTTTGTTTCTGCATTTCTGTGTCCGCAAACATGAGTAACAGCAACTGTGTACAAGATGTTTTCAATGGATCATATGCATCTGAATGTGAAGATCCATATGCTTCAAGAGTTTTATCTACCCTGGGACGAAGAAGATCCATCAATTGGTATCAGAGCAGGTTTGAAAACTCTCCAACCGAAGACTCATCGATCAAGCAAAAGATGCAGTGCCTGAAATTGAAACAGCAAGATCAAATACAGACTCCACCGCCCACAATTGCACAAAGAAAACAAAGAAGATCTCGTTTCTATGTATGCAAGAAAAGGGGACATTATGCATGGGATTGCCCATTCAAAACCAAAGGAAAGCAGAGCATGATCGCTGAAATTTCAGACCAAATTCCCATTTCAAAGGTTGATCAGATACCATATGAACACAAAGAAAAAGTGTGCTTTGCTGGGGAATACATGCTGAACGGAACAGAACACAATCACTGGGATCATATCTGGTATGTAAACACTAAAATCTCCATTCATATGTCTCCAAACCGAAAAGTTTTTAAAAGCTTGAAAAATTGTTTTATCGTAAATGATAAAGATCATGAGGATAATTTTGTGTTTGCACATGGAATTGGATCGGTTGATATCACAACATATTCAGCAACCTACACCATACCCTATGTCTAGTACACTTCTGTACACTCCTGAGATTAATATCAATCTCTTGAGTTTGAAACAACTTTTGTTACAAGGGTTCAAGGTTGACATGAATGATTTGAAATGCACCATAACACATATGTTTGATCCATCCAATTCATGTGATATGTTTGATGAGACAGTGGGGTTAAAGCTTCAAGAAAATTTTCTTGCAAATTATTTTGAAGAAATCGACAAGTCCTTGGATTTTGAAAAATCACAGAAAAGTTTTCTATCAAAACAGGAACAAAGTGATTGGGAGATTAAATCTCTCAAAGTTGATAACATAACAGAATTTTTTAAGTTCCTGGATTTGATAAACAAAGAAGAACTTGTCATGAAGAATAAGGAAGCGTTTAAGAAAGCTTTTGAGAGAATCATAGGTTGGTATCTCAAAACATACAACAACACTGCATCCCAAGTTCCTTTGAGACTATTTGGAGTACAGATTTGCTTGCTTGACTTATACAAGATTGTAATAAGTCATGGTGGCTTCGAAAGAGTCACTAGTGAAGAAAAGTTGAGTGGATTAGCAAATGGCCTAGGCTTTCCCTCCTATTATGCCCCTGGATTGATAAAGATTTATGAAGATCATTTGTTCCTGCCTCAATGCTATTACGAGTTCACAAAACAAGCCAAGCTTTGGCCAGAAAGTGTTGCACAGAAGAGGCAACAGATTGATGCAGCAAGATGTTATGCTGATCAGTATGGAACCAACAATGAGATGGAAGAAAATGATCGACGAACAAGCAAAGTACCTGATTTGGATGACAACATGAAAGAAGATGCTGACTATGTTGTTGTGTGAAGAAAAAAAAAAGTTTCATAACATTTAGGAGGTGAATGTTAGAATTATAAATGTTATTGAAACTTTAGTTAGACTATTATGTGACAATTAATATTGTAAATATATCTATCCTTAGTTTAGTACCGGTATTATCCTTAAAACCGGTTTTGGGTTAGTTAATATGTAACTGTTATTAGGACAGTTACATGCTGTGAATCGTTGTGTCTGTTGGACACATATGAAGCCTATATATATCTGTAATATATCCGTATGTATGTGTATGTGATATCCAGAAATAATAGTGATATTAAGTATATTTCTGTGTTCCTATATTCTGTTATTTTTCTGCATTTTGTTTCTGCATTTCTGTGTCCGCAAACATGAGTAACAACAACTGTGTACATGATGTTTTCAATGGATCATATGCATCTGAATGTGAGATCCATATGCTTTAAGAGTTTTATCTACCCTGGGACGAAGAAGATCCATCAATAAATACATAAATTTCTCATTTTGCTCAAGAACACCAATAACACACACTAAGCTTAAATCCATATCTGTGCTTTGATTTAGCTTCTGATCTTTGTTTAGACACTTCTACCAGCTTCAACTTTTAGTTATCAACTGATAAAACATACATGAAATCGCAATTAATCAACAAATTCATCACCTTTGGCTTTTTCTTAGAACCGAAACCCAAACTATTTAAAAAAATACAAAATTTCAGCAATTTACCTTGAATATACAATGGTTTGATGCTTATAAACTTCTAAACACAGATTTTAAACAAGTTTCCAACTTGTTTTTAACTCAAAATGACCAAATTTGTTGAGAGAACCAATTTTAGAGAGAGATAATCAAATTTTGAAATGAAAACCTTTCATTTCTTTCTCTTTTTACACATTTCTCAAATAATATCTCATTGGTCCCTCTACTTGTATTTCTCTTATTTGCTCAACAAACTCAAACATAACATTAATTGTCCACAATTAATAGATTTATTTTTCCATAAAATTTGATAATAATTAAACTCATTTAATTACAACCAACTTCCATTAATTTAAAATCTCAATCAAGTTACAATTAATTTTCTAATTTCCCGCTTAAGAATTGGGATGTTACATATTTAAAGGCAGAGATGAACGATAGACCTGTTAAACCCATTCCACATCCTTACATCCCAACTGCTATTTTAGAACACAAAGTTCATGTTCTAAGGGATGAGTTGAGGATATCTCGTGAGGAATGCTCTTCTTGTGAGTGAGGAGAGGCTTGGTAAATAATTTTTAGAACACACTATCGAGTTGATCCGTTATAAAGAGCAGTATAGTCCTATTTTAAAGATTTTCAACTTTAGCTCAGATGTTTCAAAAACTACTCCATCTATGAACGACCGTATTCCACAAAAAGTGTATGTCTGATAAAGGTAAAACAAAAATTGAAGTTCCTATAAAAGTTTTCAAAGGTGAGTGTTCAAAATCATCAAATTCTAAGGTTTCCAAAAGGACTAAAAGTACATCAAAGTCATCTAAGAAACCCATTCACCCAGGAATTTCCTCTCATGTTAAACATTTTCAACGTCCTAAACCATCTTGTTTTGTGCCTATAGATCATGAAAGGAGAATTCCAAAAATCACCGTTCCGGATTTTTCAAGTTTTTTCGTGAAGAATGCTATAACGCTAGAATGTTTTGTCTCTGTTAATTTCAGTTTAGATGTATTAGAAAAATAAATTGAAAAAGATGTACTTGATGAATGTAATAGAATTAAGTCTTCATTTTGTGAGTTTTTTACTTTATGTCCTTAACGTTTTCATCGTTCTGTGCTTGAAATGACAAAATACGTTTCTTATCCTGAAAAAACGAAAATGCAAAAAGAAATTGAATGTGACTGCATCAATAGCTCCACTTCATAATAAGGAAAATTGTCCACCAAAGGCCAAGCCTAAGGCAATTCCAAATTATCCCAAACCAGAGGTAGCATCATCACCTAAGGTTTTAAAAAATATGCTGCACCCGTATACAAATGGGTACCAAAAGCTTCCGCATCTAGACCGTGTTAACTGCATAATACATATTGATGAAATCATAACAAGAGAGGACTCATTCTTCAATGGGTACCCAAAGTGGTTTAATTCTTATGTAGATGGGTCCTATGCACATAGTTTAGGACACGTTCATAACCTTGCATGTTTGAACAATTCAGTTCAGAACACGGTTTGAATGCTTTCTACCATTCCCTTTAGGACACAAATTTCACAATCTAACTGTTTTTATGGCTGACTAAACGGTTTACGGTATCTTATGTTTGTTACATAATATCACTTTCAAGAAAAGTCCATATGGTATATGGATTCAGGTTGCTCCAAGCACATAACAAGAAGACGAGAGTTATTAACTAATGGGGTAGATCCATATGGCGGAATGATTAAGTTTGGCAATGACCATCACACTCAGATCAAAGGTGGCGATCTGGTCTCGAATAATTTAGTCATCAAGGATGTTGGCTATGTTGAGGGGTTATCACATAATCTTTTTAGCGTTGGTTAACTCTGTGACAAGGGCTTAGAAGTTACATTTAAGGATAGAAGTTGTAGTGTAAAGAGTGATGATGGAAAAGAAATATTATCAGGTTCTCAAACTCTAATCTATACACCATTGATGTGGCCAAGCTGATAGTTAAAAATAGTATATGTCTCATGTCAAAAGCATCCTCAAAGGATTCATGGCTTTAGCATAGACATTTATAACACCTAAATTTTGACAATTTGAACAAGCTGACCTCTTTAAGCATCTGGTTAAAGGTCTCCCTGAACATCGATATGAAAAGAACCATCTTTACGCAGCATGTGAGAAGGGAAAGATGAAACGATCATCTCACAAACCCATGCCTGAACAACAAGGAGGATATTTGAGCCGCTACATATGGATTTATGTGGTCCTATGCTAATTTAAAGTATAAATGGTAAATGTTATGTGTTAGTCATCGTTGATGATTACACTCGATATACCTAAGTGCGTTTCTTGCAATCCAAGGATTACATATCTCAAGAGATCATTGATTTCATCAAGAGTGTCGAAACCGAGTAGTAGTTGTCGGTACAATCCATTCATTTTGATAACGTCACAAATTTCAAGAACTTGTAGTAGAGAGCTTCCTTCGATCCAAAGGCATTCATCATCAATTTCAATATCTCGCACACCTCAACAGAACGATATAGTCAAAAGGAGAAATTGTACACTAGTAGAGGTTACTCGAACCATGCTCACCTACTCAAAGTTATCGTTATTTCTATGGGCCGAAGCCGTGTCAACTGTTTGCTGCACACAGATCCGTTCTCATATCCATACATGCTTAAATAAGACTCCTTATCAACTATATTTAAATAAAATGCTTTATATCAAATATTTACAAGTTTTTGGTTGCAGGTGTTATGCGCTAAATGATAAAGACAACCTTGGGAAGTTCAATGAGAAGGTAGACGAGACGATTTTTTTGGATATTCATCCAACTCAAAAGTATATTGCTCTTACAATACTCGAACCAGAACAATTAATGAGTGTGAATATCACATTCGATGATTTAGCAAAACTGGCTCCTGATCAACCCGGAGCTCGTGTCACCCCTAAGCCTGGAGATTCTTCACCTTCTACTACTTTTTCTTCTTCTGATTTGATTAATTTGTTTATTCCATTTTACAAGGAGTTCTTTGTACCTAATGTTAATTATTCTTCTTCTATTTCTGTTTTAGTGCCTATTGAAATAACATCTTCAGACTCAGCTGCTCAATCGACTCTATTATCATCATCAACATCACCCCTTGAACCATAATCTGTTGAATCTACTCTTATTATACCCTCACACATAGTTCCACTAATACTGAATAAAAGTGACTCTGAACCAGAAACAGTGGTAACTTCACTCGAAACCATGGATCAAAACACATGAAGATTATCAACAGACTCAGTAGATGAGGATTCTCTTTTTCCAAAAACATCAGAGTTATACTTTTCCTATGAATCATTAGTAGAAAAACTTTTTGGATGATGAAAAAACTCATAAGTTTTTACACAAAAAGTGTTTTTTTTCAAGATCGAGCTCAATTTCTTCTTTATTTTCAAAGATTAAAGGCTTGTCTTTTGAAATTGGCTTATTTGCATAATCAGACATAAAGAAAGAATCACAAAAGCTTTCAGATTTAACTTTCTTGTAATGAGTGAAATCATTTAAAACTGAGTGTTAAAAAGTTAAATGAGAATTTGATTCTCTAAGGCCTTGTTTGTTTTTTGTTAGAAGATCTTCGAACCTCTTATGTCTGCGAACTTGAAGTCGCGGGAAGATGTTTTATATGAAAGTGTGTTTGTTTTTTTCGTCTTCCCGCATCTACGAACGTATTCCCGCGTCTGCGGAATCATCTGCGAACCTCTTCCCGCGTCTGCGGACGTCTGCAGACCTTTAGGTCATCTCTTCTGACAGCAGATTTCTACAGCTAAGTCCGCAGACCGCAGACATCAACCTCTTAAAAAACAAGCAACACCTAAGTCAATGTTAATAACTAAGAGTTTGTAAATGTTCTCATGTAACATTTCAATATCCTTTTCGAAAATTGATTTTAAATTCTATTTAGTCTCAACTAACTTAAGAGATATATTCAACTCATTTTCAAGCCCAGATATCCATTTTTCTAAAATTAGAGTTGGAACATATGAGTGTGCTCCAATAAGAATAAGTTTCCATTGAAGATTCAGAAAATGATACTTCTGTTGACTATATAATTGCTGACTTAGATATTAATTGCGTTAGCCTAGTATGATGGAGATAGTGGGTGTGTTGGTTCCTGTGGGTTTTATAGCAGTTTATTTTCAGTTTTATTAGTGCTTTTAATTATGTTTTCTGCACTTTAATATTAGAGCAGTCGAAGCCTTCATTTCAAGAGTATTGTAGCCTGTTCATCCTTTTTATGAAATAAACCCATAAAATTATCTCAAGAAGAGTGTGTTAATCGTTGTTTCTCCTTGCATATTTGTGTCCCTTTCTGTTTCTGGTGATCTGATTTCCAACATTTTCCAACATTTGGTACCAGAGCTTCAAGGTTCATGCCCAAATACCCCAGATTTGAGGAGATGTCAATCGTCACACAACAAGGAAAGGAGGGCGGTAATGTCCCGTTTCAGTGTCCGATGCTAACGTCGACAAACTACACCACATGGGCGATCAGGATGGAGGCAATTATGGATGCCCAGGGCATATGGGAATCAATCGAACCACCAGCCGGAGTGACTGTGGATGAGAAGAAAAATAAGTCTGCACGAGCGTTCATCTTCCAAGCGGTACCAGAAGATGTTCTTCTGCAAGTTGCGAAGAAAAAGACTGCAAGAGAGGTTTGGGATTCATTAAAGATGAGATACCTTGGTGCTGACCGGGTACAAAAGGCAAGATTGCACACTCTGAAGAGCGAGTTTGAGAGCCTTCCGATGAAAGACGGTGACAGCATATATGATTTTGCTGGAAAATTAAGTGGTATGATGTCAAAGTACAATACTCTGGGGGCTACTCTCGAAGACAATGTACTCGTAAGAAAGCTTCTTGACTCTGTACCTGATACGTATCTCCAGTTGGTTGCATCTACTGAGCAGTATTCGGACGTGGATACGATGCCGTTTGAAGAAGCAATTGGGAGACTTAAGGCTATGAAGATCGTATTCGTCTTCGAAGTGGAAATACAAGTACAGAAGGGAACCTATTACTTACTCGATCTCAAGGTGAGTCCAGCCAGAAGGTGTCTGGTGGGAATTCTTTGGCGCGTGGAAGAGGACGAGGTTTTTCACACCCCGATAGGGGTGGTCGGGGTGGTAACCGTGGCCGTGGCCGTGGAAATGGTCGTGGCAGAGGGGGTCGTGGTAACTTTGCAGCACCACGAGGTGGCGGAAACAATCACTCGAAGGGTAGAGACAAGAGGCATATAAAGTGTTTTAACTGTGATGAATACAGTCATTATGCTTCGGAATGCAATTCACCAATGGAGAAAGGTGACGAGGCAAATCTGGCCCAGGCACAAGAGGATGAACCTGCTTTGCTTTCGACAGTAAGCAGTGAAAAAACAAGTACCGTGGTGTTGTTAAACGAAGAGAAAGTGTTTCCAGGACGAAATGGTGTTGACGACAACGACGGTGAAGACATTTGGTACTTAGATAATGGGGCGAGCAACCACATGACTGGTGTGCGTGCTTTATTTGTTGATCTGGACGAAAATTTTACTGGTCAAGTTCGTTTCGGTGACGGGTCCACAGTACAGATCAAAGGCAGAGGGTCTATACTATTGTGAAACAGTCCGCAATGCGGTTTATATCTTAAACCGTGTTCGACAAAAGGCGTGAAAGATATGACTCCTTATGAAGCCTGGAATGGTAAAAAGCCATCTCTTGAGCACATTAAAGTCTTTGGGTGCATTGCTCATGCCAAGACATTGGCGACCCACTTGACAAAACTCAATGATCGAAGCACGCCAATGGTATATTTGGGAGTAGAGCCTGGAAGTAAGGCATACAGATTGTTTGATCCTCATAAAAGCAAGTTCCATGTTAGTCGCGATGTGGTTTTTGAAGAGAAAAGAAAGTGGAATTGGGTTCAACACCAAAGTGAGACTGAGACCATTCCAGGGTGGACTACCATTTTCAACGGTGATGCTGGGAAAGAAGAGATGGGCAGCCCTATGTCACGTGATAGTGGAGTCGATCTCACTTCACCTCAACCTATTACTCGTGACACTCTTTCACCACTGGGAACATCGGCAGTGGCAGAAACTGGTTCAACAAGTTCACAAAATACATCAGGTACACACAATGCTCAAGAAGATTCCTCTTGTTTTGATCATACACCAGTTTGTGGTTTTCGGTCTTTGTTAGATTTCTATGAAGAGATACTATCCAATGAAGACAATCAAGAGGAGTTGATGTTTGCTGGTGAAGAACCAATTACGTATCTAGAAGCAGCAAATGACAATGAATGGCAGAATGCGATGGTGAAAGAAATATCGAGGCAATCGAGAAGAATAAAACATGGCAATTAACTAATTTGCCACCTGGACAGACACCAATTGTGTTAAAGTGGGTGTTAAGTTAAAGAAAGATGCTGATGGTAACGTAACAAAGCACAAGGCTCGGCTAGTTGCGAAGGGTACGTGCAACGAAAGGGAGTTGATTTTGATGAAGTGTTCGCACCCGTAGCTCGTTTGGAGACGATTCGCACACTACTAGCATTGTCAGCTCGGGAAGGATGGCAAGTTCATCACCTGGATGTTAAGTCAGCCTTCTTGAATGGCGACTTAGAAGAAGAAGTTTATGTTAGCCAGCCAGAAGGATTTGTCGTAACCGGAAAGGAACACCAAGTGTACAAGTTGTCCAAAGCACTATATGGTTTGCGACAGGCACCTAGAGCTTGGAACATCCGACTCGACAAAGCACTCAAGGAATTGGGATTTCAAAGGTGCCGTCAAGAACAAGGGTGTACAAGCGAAGCCACATGAAATCATTTCTGTTGGTAGGAGTGTACGTTGATGATTTGATTGTAAGCGGCACAAATGAGGAAGAGATTTCTGTATTCAAAACACAGATGCAGAAAGTCTTTGATATGAGTGATCTGGGAAAACTTTCATACTACCTCGGGATAGAAGTGAAACAAGGTAGAAACGGGATCAATATCAAGCAAAGTGGGTACGCAAAACGGATACTACAGAAGGCTGGTATGTCAGATTGCAACCCATCAAAATGGCCGATGGATCCAAAGCTGAATGTAACCAAAGATGAAGCTGGTGTACCAGTAAACCCCACTCATTATCGTTGTCTCATCGGGAGCTTGCGGTACCTGATTCACACAAGACCGGACCTTGGGTACTCGGTGGGTTTAGTGAGCAGATACATGGAGGCACCGAAAGAAAGTCACCTCAAAGCAGTTAAACAAATCCTCAGGTACATCAAACGAACACTTCAATTTGGTTTGGTTTACCGAAGAGGGGGAGATGGTAAGCTGATCGGCTATAGTGATAGCAGCTACGGAAGTGATCTCGATGATCGAAAGAGTACAACAGGAATGGTGTTCTTTTTTTCTGGCAGCCCGATCACATGGTGTTCGGAAAAACAACGTACGGTAGCCTTATCGTCTTGTGAAGCTGAGTTCATGGCTGCGACATCGGGCAGCATGTCAAGCATTGTGGCTACGAAGTCTATTGATAGAAATATCTGTTTTGAAAGCCGATAGTGTCAAGCTGCTTGTAGATAACAAGTCTGCAATTGCGCTTATGAAGAATCCGGTGTTCCACGGGAGAAGCAAGCACATTGATACGAGGTTCCATTTTATTCGTGAGTATATTGAGAAGGGGCTGATTACTGTTGAACATGTAAGTGGTGAAGAACAAAAGGCTGATATCCTAACCAAGGCTCTTCCTAGAGTGAAGTTTGTAGAAATGCTGTGACATGCTGTGAGTGGAAGATCTTGAAGCTGCAAGTCAGAATTAGCGGGGTGAATGTTGACTATATAATTGCTGACTTGGATATTAATTGCGTTAGCCTAGTATGGTGGAGATAGTGAGTGTGTTGGTTCCTGTGGGTTTTACAGCAATTTATTTTCAGTTTATTAGTGCTTTTAATTATGTTTTCTGCACTTAGCGGTCGAAGCCTTCATTTCAAGAGTATTGTAGCCTGTTCATCCTTTTTATGAAATAAACCCAGAAAATTATCTAAAGAAGAGTGTGTTAATCGTTGTTTCTCCTTGCATATTTGTGCCCCTTTCTGTTTCTGGTGATCTGATTTCCAACAACTTCTTCGATTATTGAATAATCAACAACAAGTTTCATTTTGTCTGTTCTTTATCTATTTAAATCCTCAAGCTTCTCTACTTTATCAAATGATTTAGTGAAATTCATTTTATATCCATGATTCATATACTTCATGATGTAAAGAGTTAGTGCTTGACTTATTGTCTTTTTTAGTCATCCAAAATTTTCAAATCCTAACCCTTCCTTTGAATTGTAAAACTAAATATATTAAGGCTTATTCAGATGAATGGCTTGATCAATGTGAGCTCTCTTTAAAAACATATCCTCCAAATCTTTGATTTTCCTATAAAGAGATACACATTCTTAAAAGATTACATTACATTTTACAAGGGTGATAATATTCTCCCACTCTAAGGCTTACAGTTTTTCTTTGGAATCAGATAACCGTTGGGAAAGAAATAGTTCAGAATTTTTCATAAGTCAATTTGAGCTTCTAAGGCTTTTATCATTGAATTGAGTGAAGCTTTTTCAGATGAAATGGCAACTACAACATTAAAGTTTGTTGTATTTCTTGCTTCTGCACTTTAAAGTTTAACTTTAAACTCAGTGATCTCATATGAGTGTTTTTTACTTAAATGTTTTACCTTCTTGTTTGCTTGTTTTAGAAGACTTTTACTAGTCTTGACCTTCAAATTCATGCACTTATATTGATCAATCAAATCAGACATAGAAAAAGATTCAAGGACTACCTCAGAGAACACGCGCTTCTGGCACACAAGAATAAAGTTCTTCTTCCACTCTAACATTTTTTCGTTAAGCAAACAACTTCCTCTTCATTTACCATGAGGTACACATCGCCAACATGCATAGCTTTCTCTTCCTTCACCATGAGACAAAGATCACCAATATCCAGTGTAACTCCCAGATGATGAAGCAATCAACCAATTTGCACTAAGAACTTCAAGAACAAATGAATATATGAAGAACAATATGACTAATACTTACAGATATAAAATACGAAAGTAATATCTCTAAATAATTCCAAATGCTGCAACAATGATTGATTACATGCAGAATGTTAGAAATTTAAATGTTATTGAAACTTTAGTTAGTCTATTATGTGACATTAATATTGTAAATATTATAGCCTAAGTTAAGTACCGGTATTATACTAAACCGGTTCATGGTAGTTACACAGTTGCATCTTATCTGAACAGTTGTGTCTGTTGACACAAAAACAGAAGCCTATATATATCAGTAAATGTATCCGTATGTGTGTGTGATTATCCAGAAATAATAGTGATTAATTAGTGTATTTCTGTGTTCCAAAATTCTGTTTTTTCTTTCTGTCCTACTTCTGTTCTTTGTGTCCGTAAAACATGAATAACATCAACAGTGTTCAAGATGTGTTTAATGGATCATATGCATCTGAATGTGATGATCCTTATGCCTCGAGAGTTTTATCCACCCTGGGACGAAGATGGTCTATCAATTGGTATCAGAGCAGGTTTCAAAACTCTCCAACCGAAGACTCATGGATCAAGCAAAAGATGCAGCGCCTGAAGTTAAAACAACAAGATCAAGTGCAGACACCACCGCTCACAATTGCACAGAGAAAACAAAGAAGATCTCGTTGCTATGTTTGCAAGAAGAGGGGACATTATGCATGGGATTGCCCGTACAAAACAAAAGGAAAGCAGAGCATGATCGCTGAAAGTTCAGACCAAATTCCCACTTCAAAGTTTGATCAGAACCGTATGAACATAAAGAGAAAGTGTGCTTCGCTGGGGAATACATGCTGAACAGAATAGAACACAATCACTGGGATCACATATGGTATGTAAACACTAAAATCTCCACTCATATGTCTCCAAACCGAAAAGTTTTTAAAAGCCTGAAAAATTGTTTTATCGTAAATGATAAAGATCATGAGGATAACTTTGTATTTGCACATGGAATTGGATCTGTTGACATCACAACAAATTCAGCAACCTACACTATACCCTATGTTAAGTATACTCCTGAGATTAATATTGATCTCTTGAGTTTTAAACAACTTTTGTTACAAGGGTTCAAGGTTGACACGAATGATTTTAAATGCACCATAACACATATGTTTGATCCATCCAATTCATGTGATGTGTTTGATGAGACAGTGGGGATAAAGCTTCAAGATAATTTCCTTGCAAATTATTTTGAAGAAATCGACAAGTCCTTGGATTTTGAAAAATCACAAAAAAGTTTTCTATCAAAACAGGAACAAAGTGAATGGGAGATCAAATCTCTCAAAGTTGATAACATAACATAATTTTTTAAGTTCCTGGATTTAATAAACAAGGATGAACTTGTCATGAAGAATAAAGAAGTATTTAAGAAAGCTTTTGAGAGAATCATAGGATGGTATCACAAAACATACAACAACATTGCATCCCAAGTTCCTTTGAGACTATTTGGAGTACAGATTTGCTTGCTGGACTTATACAAGATTGTTTTAAGTCATGGTGGCTTTGAGAAAGTCACATGTGAAGAAAAGTGGAGTGGATTAGCAAATGCACTTGGCTTTCCCTCCTACTATACCCCTGGATTGATAAAGATTTATGAAGATCATTTGTTCCTGCCTCAATGCTATTATGAGTTCACAAAACAAGCCAAGCTTTGGCCAGAAAACACATTGCACAGAAGAAGCAACAGATGGATGCAGCAAGAGTATATGCTGATCAATGTAGAACCAACAGTGAGATGGAAGAAAGTGATCCAAGAACAAGCAAAGTACCTGATTCTTATGACAGCATGAAAGAAGATGCTGATTACGTTGTTGTTTGAAGACACCATTGCTGAAAAATTTCATAAAATTTAGGGGGTGAATGTTAGAAATTTAAATGTTACTGAAACTTTAGTTAGTCTATTATGTGACATTAATATTGTAAATATTATAGCCTAAGTTAAGTACCGGTATTATACTAAACTGGTTCATGGTAGTTACACAGAAACTGTCATTAGGACAGTTGCATCTTATCCGAACAGTTGTGTCTGTTGACACAAAAACAGAAGCCTATATATATCAGTAAATGTATCCGTATGTGTGTGTGATTATCCAGAAATAATAGTGATTAATTAGTGTATTTCTGTGTTCCAAAATTCTGTTTTTTCTTTCTGTCCTACTACTTCTGTTCTTTGTGTCCGTAAAACATGAATATCAGCAGTGTTCAAGATGTGTTTAATGGATCATATGCATCTGAATGTGATGATCCTTATGCCTCGAGAGTTTTATCCACCCTGGGACGAAGATGTTCTATCACAGAAACCCTAAACAACCTATTTATAACCATGCAAAGTTACGTACACTCAAAACCCTAAAGCCCATGGGTTGACCTTTTAAAGCCTTTGACCCATTATGTTGAAGTTTCAATATATACACTTTGGCCACTTAACATAGTTTTATCTACTACAAAATAACATTGAAACTATCACAATTTCTAGATCTAACATTCTCCCCCTTTGTGATTAGCTTTCAGAGCGTGGATTCGTATTTGTCACTAGCTTTCTTTGATCAAAATATCTGTCCAACCTGCACACCATAATTCTATATTCGAGCTTGTCTCTGACCAACTTCAACACAACTTTAGCTCTAACCGTCTTTCTTCGTGCTTTAATGCGACTTTGATATTATCAATTTTGAGCATCAGCATTTTTTGCACCATATACAAAGTACCATCAGAATACTTTTTCAATTCGTCTCGGTGCATGAAGGCATTCTGTCATTGAGAATTAAAGTATACCACTCCGACTATAGCTACAGTTGTCACCTTTGACACGTACGGGTAAACATTCGAGTCCTAGAGTGTCTTGCTTTGGTGCGAGCAGATTCACCTTTTATCGTCGAGCTTCATTTGAAAATCAAACACTAATGACAGAGTCACGTGTCGTCGTAGAAACTTATCAATTAACCTCTGTGCATTTCGCGTAACAATGTTCATGTTTTCTTTGTGGAGTAGATACATGTACGAAAAATCCAAGTCTTAATGATATACATTTGCAAAGGCTGCTTCGAAGAATTCTGAGAATGTCTTACCTTGTCTTTCAACTTGAAAGATTGGATAGAATATACTCAGATATTTCCCGGCCTTGATTAATA
Source organism: Centrapalus pauciflorus (assembly GCA_020465985.1). NCBI lineage: Eukaryota > Viridiplantae > Streptophyta > Magnoliopsida > Asterales > Asteraceae > Centrapalus > Centrapalus pauciflorus. Next base: position 105,149 of record JAANYP010000963.1, read on the forward strand.
CAAACTCTTTGATGCATGATCGCTTTCTGACCTCATCCATCCCAGTGCTTTGACCATGAAAGTATATACTTATTGATCTCTTTATTCCATTCCCTCCATGAACCAGAATGTATCAGCTTTAACAGTCTTTAGTTCTCTGACAAATAAGCATCTGTACTTCTCTTCCATGCATGGACTCCTTACTCTCTACATAACCTAGTCAAGAGTTTAGGCAGTTAGACATTCAGTTTGTTGTTATTTTATCCTTTATTGTCGAGAAGAACTAGCACCTGCAGTCATTCCTGCTTGCAGCCTCGTTATTTCTTTAAGCACATTCGGGGCAGCAGAGGTAGGAGTCGAGAACTCTGGTCTTTCTTAGAATAATTCATAGATGCGCGTAAACGTAGCTAGCACGAAAGATTGATCAGGTGTAACAAGAGTTAACAATGGATTGACAGGAGTTGGCGGAGTTGGCTGTGGCTCTTCGCCAGTTGTACGGTCAGTGGCGGACCCATATTTTTTTTATGGGGGTCGGAATTTAATAGCAACGATAGTGTAAGTGTTGGAAAAAAATGTAAAATTTTCAAAGAAAAAAAAAGTATTTTCCATGTTTTTTTGGACCAAATATAATTATATATAATTGTGAAATATATAATTAATATTTTGTGAGTTTGTATTCTCCTTAAAGAGAGAATTCCAACGATATAAAGAACGTCCAAAATGGAGTTAAGATGAATGAGATATTGATGCTCAAAGATTGGTGTTTGGAAATTGGAATGAATGTAACTCTGTTAGGCACAAAAAGGCCTCAGTCAAACCTGTTCTGCATCTGAGGGGGAGATTATTAATCAAACCTGTTGATGCCTTTGAAGGTTGTACTTAAGGCCTGTTATATGCCTTATTTAAAACCTGAAAATGATTTGCAATATCAGCCTAAAGTTGTTCTATGTGTTGCATGTGTTGCAACAAAGGCAGTTTTGCTCAAGCTGTTCAGTCTGCTGAACATAAATTGTCTACGCTGCTCTACACTGATGAGCAGCTTGGGCAGTTTACAAGTGTTCTGTTCTTTGTGAACAGAACCTGTTCTTTGTGAACAGGCTAAACACTTTATGGAATGTGTTTCCAAGTCCTCATGTATTGTTTTTGACTACAAGATCAGTTTACAAAGTCGAAGACAAAGTGGAAATCAGAACTGCTCAGCCTGCCCAAGCTGTTCTGCTACATGAAGACAAAAGGTTATTTGAAAAAGGGTGACAGACCTTTTTCTTATATCAAAATAGGCCTTTTCAAGGAGGAAAAACACAAAGTTGACATTCCTTATTTGGTTAAAGGAAATGCAACAGTAGACAAAGTGAAAAGACAAAAGTTCTGCACATATGAAGACAAGTCTGCTTTTCAGAAAGGCGCAGAAAAGGTTATGTTGTCTTTTCAACAAGACTTTTCCTTTTTCATTCCGTCCAATGAAGAAGCTTCACTTAGATCCTCTGAGCGAGTATAAAAGGAAACTTCCAAGGATTGAAAGATCAAGCCAAAAAGCTAAGTGCTGAAAACAAGAGTGAACGTGCATTCAAAGTGTGTCTTTCATGTATGCAAGTATGCTTGAATAAAACAGTGCTCAGTGTCTAAGCTGTTCTTGTTCAAGCTGTTCCTCAGAGTCTTGTAAACACAGTGAGTGATTCTTAGTGAGTGTATAAATTGTAATTAGTTTAAGTCAGTCTTAGACTAGTTAAACATATTGCTGTCTCTGTCATCTCAGCTTGAACCTTTCCGCATTCAAGCTTGTTTGTAATTAACATTTGTTAATAATACATACAAACATTGAGAAAATTGTGTGTAGTTTTTAAACAGCTGTATTCACCCCCCCTCTACAGCTTAAAGCTGTATACTTGGGATACCTTTTGGGACCTACAACTGGTATCAGAGCCAAGTTTAGAGTGTGTGTCATTCTAGATCTGTCATTCTCCCAAAATTTCCATGGACAACAGTGCTGCAAGTTCCTCATACTATGTCAATGGCTCAATGGGCAAACCTCCAAAGTTCAATCATCAGAACTTTTCTGGTTGGAAGTGCAGAATGATGCTCTACTTAGAGAATCTGGATGTACAACTACCAGAGATTGTAATGGAGGGTCCCTATGTGCCAACCTCTGTTACAACAATAACTCCTGCTGTTGAAGGAGCTGCTCCTGAGATCAGAACATTTGAGAAAGCAAAAGCTCAATGGTCTGATGAAGACAAAAGACTGGTGGCTCTTGATGCAAAGGCCAGAAACAATTTGGTCATCTCTCTTCTTGATGATATGTTCAAACAGGTTGAGAAAATGAAGACTGCAAAGGAGATGTGGGATACTTTGTGTACTGTCTATGATGGACCCACAATCACACTTGACAACAGGATTAATAATCTTGTTAGACAGTATGAACTCTTCTTTGCAAAACCTAAGGAGACTCTCACTGAAACGTACACCATGTTTACTGCTCTTGTAAATGATCTCAAAGCTGTTGGGATCACCAAGGACAGCCTGACTTTGGTAAACAAGTTCTTAGATGTTCTGCCTGAAGAATGGAATTATTTTTCTACAATTATAAGGAATTCAGGTACTATCAAAAGTATGGATCTTGTTAACTTATATGGATCCTTGCTAAATGATGAGCAATCAAGGCAACAGAAGAGAAATGCCTTGGAAATATCTAAGAAAGGTGCAGCCTTTGTGGCTAGTGTGTGACAACCTGTAAATCAAGTGAGTGATGTGTTCACTCAACCTGATCAACAGGCTGATGATAAGGAAGAAATGTCTGATGAGGAAGACAATGCAGATAGTGTTGAACTGGATGATGAGCAGATGATAACTATGCTTGTCAAAAGGTTCAACAAGAAAAGGTTTGGAAGAAGCATGCTACAGGGAAGCTCAAATGCTGCCAAAAAGAAAGCATTTGACAAGACCAAAGCTGAGTGCTTCAAATGTGGCAAAACTGGCCATATAGCTGCTGACTGTGTGTCAAAAGCTGTTGGTCAGACATCCAAACCACACAAGACAAACAGGGATGATGGCTATAAGGTCAAGTACCTTATGGCCATGGCTAAGCTGAAGAAGTTGGAAAACTCAGTGGTTTCTAACCGGCAAAAGGGACTAATGGCAGAAACTTGTGACTGGGAGGAGTCTGATTCATCATCTGATGAAGAAGACAACAACTGTCTGATGGCCAACACTGATGTCCCATCAACAAGCAACTTCAAACAAGATATGGCTGAAGCTGAAGCTTTCAGTAGCTTGGAGAACTGGAACCCTACAATGATGTATAAGGTACAAAATTTTATGGATTATAGTTCTGAAGAAAAAGTTAAAATGTTTGAATATATGCTTGTTGATCTAAAAGCTGCTGTTGAAAAGCATGCTGTTTTATTATCTGAAATCTCTAAGCTTAAAACTGATATTGAAACAAAATCCAGTAAATTGGACAGCTTCCATAAGTTGGAAGCTGAGCTTGATGAATTAAAACACATCAATTCTATTTTACTAGAAGAAAAGAGAGAAACAGATATAAAACATGCTAAGCTTCAAAAGATAGTTGACTCTTGGTGCCAATCTGCACAAAAAGTCAGCCACTGCATAACTCAGCAGATTCCTGCACAAATCCAAGCCTATCTTGGAGGGGATCTTGACACAGCAGCTTCCATTGTTGAGGTTAATAATTTAAAAGAAGACTTGTCCACTATTGGTGAGCTTCCAAACACTTTTATTCAAAAAGTGAATGGTAAATTAATCTCAACAAACAGGTTTGTCAGGCCTCAAAACACTGACAGCTCGTGTGAACCTAGCTTAAAAGCTGTTGATGAAATGAGTTTTCCATCAAATAAGCTTGCTAAGTGTTCTACTGATTCACACAAGCAAAAGAAAGGAAAGCATGTCCAAACTACAGCTGTGGACACCAAACCTGTTGACAAAACAGACTTTAGGTCTAAAGCTGGTGTAAAAAGGCATACTAATCCTTTTAATGCTGAACATTTTGAAAAGAAGTTTTCAAAAGGTAAGCAGTCTGCCTTTAACAAGAATAAGTCTCAGGTTGAAGGCACAGCTGTGATTTCAAATAAGTTTTCAAATCATAGTGGTAAACTGGTTTTAAATGAGAATAAGTATTTAAAAACCAGAAATAATGATTATGTTGATAGGCAACATCAATCACATCTCAGGAAGGGCAAAGGCAAAGTCATTGCTCAGCCTGAGAGATCTGCGAATAAGTTTCCTAAACTTGTGGAGGTTAAAAAGCCAATTAAGCTTCCTATCTTTGATATCTGCCTCCTAAAAAGAGGAAAGAAGAGACAGGCAAAGCTGTGGCTATTGAACTTTCCACTCAAGCTGTTGATTCATCAAAAAGTGATAAGTTTGCTAAACCTGCTGATGGAATCAACAGAAATAACCCAGAATGTGTTTCTGAAAGGTCTTCTTCCAAAAATGCTAAAAGGAGAAAGTGCTATAAATGTGGAATGAAGACACATCTGGCCAAAGACTTTTCTGAAACTGTGAACATGAGGCCTGTTGACTCTGATGCTTCCCTCACTGCCAACATAAACAGTGTTGGAAACATCTCAGCCAATGAGAGTGGTATTCAAACTAATACCATTCAAATAGGGAATATTAGAGTTGACATTACAAGTCCATCAACAAATGTTGATGAAGTAGGAGAACTCATCTCTGTGATGAGTTCCCCTAAAAGTATCTAATATTCTTCTTATCACTCTGCAGGAAAAACAACCATCCCAGGTTTGGTACTTGGACAGTGGCTGCTCAGGGCACATGACAGGTTGTAAGGACCTGCTAAGTGATCTCAGGCCTGAAAAGGGGCCAAAAGTCGCATTTGGTGACAATGTACAGGGATCCACTGAGGGATATGGAACTCTTAAAGCTGGTGCTGCAGTGTTCAAAAGAGTAGCCTATGTGGTTGGGCTAAAACATAACCATGTTAGCATAAGCCAACTGTGTGATGCTGGCTATAAGGTTAACTTTGATGAGCACCTGGGTTACATATTGGATCTCCAAGACAAAGTTGTGCTGTGTGCTCAACGAAAGAAAGGTGTATATGTTGTGGACATGCAATCTGCTGATCCCACAACTGAAATCTGCTTCCTCACAAGAACAAAAGCAGACTTAAACTGGTTATGGCACAAAAGGCTGTCACACCTGAACTTCAAGAACATCAACAAACTCTGTAAGAAAGAGTTGGTGACATGTTTGCCTTCTATGACATTTGTTAAAGATAAACTCTGCACAACTTGTGAGAAAGGCAAGCAGAGAAAATCATCTTTTAAATCCAAACATAACTTCTCTATTGATACTCCTCTCTTCTTAATCCATATGGACTTGTTTGGACCTGTTAATGTCCCAAGTCTAGGAGGAAGAAGATACACTCTAGTAATGGTTGATGAGTTCTCCAGGTACACATGGGTTATCTTCTTGAAGAGCAAAGGAGAGGCTGCTAGAGAAATTATTGGATTTGTGAAAAAGATGGAAATGTTGAACTCTGCCCAAGTAAAGCAGCTTAGAAGTGATCATGGTACTGAATTCAGAAACAGTACTCTGGAAGACTTCTGTGAAGAGAAAGGAATTACTCAAAACTTTTCACCTGTAAGAACTCCACAACAAAATGGAGTTGCTGAAAGGAGAAACAGAACTCTCATTGAAGCTGCTAGAACCATGCTGTGTGCATCTGGTTTACCTTCATCATTCTGGGCTGAAGCTGTTAACACTGTCTGCTTCACCCAAAACAGATCCTTAGTGGTGAAAAGGTTCAACAAGACCCCCTATGAGCTGCTCAAAGGGAGGAAACCAAATGTCAGTTACTTCCATGTGTTTGGTTGTCCCTGCTTCATTTTGAATCAAAGGGACCAACTGGCAAAGTTTGAACCAATAGCTGATGAAGGTGTGTTTGTTGGCTACTCTGCTATCTCTAAAGCCTACGGAGTGTACAACAAAAAAAGAAAGGTGATAGATGAATCTATCAGTGTCACCTTTGAAGAGTCCAAGAATGCTACCATCAAAGCTGTTTCTGAATCTGTTTCAGGAGAATTAAACTTTGATGATCTGATGCATTCCAACAGTGAAGAGGACTCAAAAGCTTCCACAACACCCAGTGTGGAACATGTTAATCATGATGAGCATGATGATGATTATGTCAATTCACCCTGTGTGAATAAGTGTACTGATCTAATTACAAATGCATGCCCTGAACCTATCAATGCTGATTTTCCTGGTTCCTCTGCTGATATGTTCAACGGTGGTCAGTCATGTTCAACAAATGAACAGGCTCAGGACAACAGTGTGTCTGAAAATCTTGAGAGCTGTTCAACAGGACCTACTGAAGCTGCTGATAACTCAGGAGAATCATCATTGAAAAATGATCCTAAGTGGATCAGATGTCACCCAAATGATCAAATAATTGGTGACATCAACAAAGGGGTACAAACAAGGTGGGACAGCTTAGGGAATTTCTGTATGTTCTCTAGTTTTGTTTCACTAATGGAGCCAAAGAAAGTGGATGAAGCACTAAAAGATGCCAATTGGATCACTGCCATGCAAGAAGAACTCAATCAGTTTGAGAGAAACAAGGTATGGAAGCTGGTCCCTGCACCTAAAGGCAAAACTATAATTGGCACTAAATGGGTTTTCAGAAATAAGATGGATGAGCAAGGTCATGTCATAAGGAATAAGGCAAGACTGGTTGCTCAAGGTTATAGACAGGAGGAAGGAATTGACTATGATGAGACATTTGCTCCTGTGGCCAGGCTAGAAGCAATTCATTTGTATCTAGCCTACGCTGCTCATAAGAGCATCAAGGTATTTCAAATGGATGTGAAGAGTGCATTCTTAAATGGGAAGCTGCAAGAAGAAGTTTATGTCAAGCAGCCTCCTGGTTTTGAAAATGAACATCATCCAGGTATTGTCTATAAGTTGGACAAAGCTCTCTATGGTCTTAAACAAGCCCCTAGAGCCTGGTATGACACTCTTACTGAGTTCCTTATGAGCAATGGATTTTTCAGAGGTAAAGTGGATACTACACTGTTCATAAAGAAGGTGAAATCTGATATTATGCTTGTTCAAATTTATGTGGATGATATAATATTTGGTTCTACCAATGAGCAGTTATGCAAGAATTTTTCATTACTCATGAAATCTAAATATGAAATGAGTATGATGGGTGAACTTACTTTCTTTTTAGGATTGCAAGTTAAACAAACCTCAACTGGAATTTTCATAAATCAAAGAAAGTATACCTTAGATCTCTTGAAAAAGTTTAAATTTGATCAAAGTTCTCCTATTAAAACCCCAATGGCAACCAATGTAAAATTGGATGCTGTAACTAGTGGCAAAGCTGTTTCAGTAACAGCTTACAGAGGTTTGATTGGGAGCTTGTTATACTTAACTACTAGTAGACCCGATATTATGTTTGCCACCTGTCTGTGTGCTAGATTCCAAGCTGATCCAAAGGAATCTCATCTAGCTGCTGTTAAGAGGATCTTCAGATACCTGAAGGGTACACCAGGTTTGGGTCTTTGGTATCCCAAAGACTCCAGCCTTGAACTAACAGGTTATTCAGATTCTGATTTTGCAGGCTGCAGGCTAGATAGGAAAAGCACAACAGGTGGATGTCAACTCCTTGGTGGTAAGTTGATAAGTTGGTGCAGTAAGGAGCAGAACCCAGTATCTACTTCTACTGCTGAAGCTGAGTACATTGCTGCTGGAAGCTGCTGTGGGCAGATTCTGTGGATGCAGCATCAGCTTGAAGATTATGGACTTGTGTATAAGAAAATTCCTATTCTGTGTGATAACACAAGTGCCATAGCCATTTCCAACAATCCAGTATTTCATTCAAGAACAAAGCATATTGAAGTCAGACATCACTTTATCAGGGATCACATTCAGAAAGGTAATGTGGAGGTAAGTTTTATTTCCACAAATGAACAGCTTGCAGACATTTTCACCAAACCTCTTGATGAAACAAGGTTTAATTACCTTGTCAGCAAGTTGGGCATGTTAAACAAATGTGACTAAGTGTCCTCAAAGGTCTAAAACTTTGTATGTCTCACACTGATCAAGTTTCTCAGAACAGCTTAGACAGAACAGGCTATGCATGTTTTGTACTTATCCACTTTTCTGAAATCCTTGATCAGCTTGAACATACAACAGGCTGAACACAAACAGTTTACTCGTCCAACCTGATATGATGGTCCATTCTTCACTCTGCTCATTTCCTCACACTGACTTACAAGACATTGTCTTGTAACCTGCTCAGCTATTGGACATAACCTGTTCCTACACAGTTGAACAGGCTGAGGAAATAGCTTGAAGAATGAACAGCTTGTGTTGACCCTACTCATCACAGGTTTGACCAACAGCTTAGACCAACAGTTTTAATTACCTTTTTCAAACTTAAGTTACTTAATTTATGTTTTTATTTAACTTAATTACTGCGGATAATGTGGGTTACGTGTGTTAGTGATTAAAAAGGGCTCAAGTGGTCTGACAAACGGTCTGACATGGACAACCGTTCCGTTTTCCGTTAACGACCTTTTCAAATCAACCGCCCAAAATATTTCTCTCTCATACACACTTACATTCAAATCCTATAAATACCTAATACTGCTACATCTTCGTCTTCCTCACTACTATCATTTGCCTTCTAAGAACCCTAAATATTCGACTAAGTGTCTTGTGCTTCTGCTACTTTCCCTACTCTCAAATGGCTCACAGAAACAACCCCTTCCTACCAGTGTTTGTTGGTGATGATGTGCAGAAACATCCATCAGTCACCACTATTCTAACCCTCAAACCCACAAACTACATTGCCAACCTCACCATCCCCAAAAACTATGTGGGGAAAGGTTATGATCAAATGGTGGAGTTTTTGACAGTTCATCCGTTGAACTATGCTATGACTGCATCTCCTGTCCTGTACCAGGAGATGGTGTACGAGTTCTGGTACACTTGTGCCTACAACCCCAACACCAAGGTCATCAAGGGGACTATTCTCAATGGGACTCAGACCATTGAGATTACTGCTGCTCTTCTCAGGGAGGTTCTTCATCTGCCCGTTGCTGATTCATATGATATGCCCCAACCTGAAAACGAGCAAATGAGAAATTTGCTACACTTCTGTGGTGTAGCAGAACCCAAAATTGGAGCAACACTGTACAGGAAGGATTTGTCTCCTACCTACAGCTTTCTGTTTGCCTCAGTGATGATGAGCTTCAGCAGCAAAGTTGGTTCATTTGACCAACTGAGCCGTGATGAAGTCCCAATAGTTCTACAGCTGGTGGATGGGACTACAATTGATATGGCTAAGTGGATCTTTCTGAACTTGAGGAACCTGGTGCAACAAGAGCCAAGACCAGCTGCTGTTCGTTACCCCAAGTTTCTGAGCCTCATATTCAGACACATCTGTGGTGAGCACTTGTACAACTCTCAGCCTTTACTTCATACTGCTGCATTCCCTGTAATAGGGAATAGAGTTTTCTACACTGCTGTACTTCCAAATGAGCCTCCTCTGTCCACACCAATGAGGAGGTTGTTAGGATTGGTGGAAGGACCCTCTGCTGTGAGGGTGGATCCAGAAGCTGCTGCTCCCAAGAGAAAATCCAAAGCCAGGTCCAAACTTGTTAAGAGGACCCTGACAACCACTGAAGCTGGGCCTGTGCAAAAGAAGGCCAAAACAGCTCAGTCTGAGTCTGTACTCTTAGCCTCTGTGGCTGAGGGGGAGCAGGCTCCTCACCCTGGTTCATTCGTTGAACCTCTATGGCTGGTGCCTCTGTGGTACATGAGACTATGGAACAGGTCAACCCAACTGTTTCTGACCCAGTCTCAAAACCTGTCCAGTCTGAACCCCTCATTACCTCTCCATAATCACCCACTTCATCCATCCACTACCAAAGAAAATCAATCTCCAAAAAGAAACCAGCCCAAACAACCACCTCCTCTGTTCCCTCCCAACAGGGTTCAGTTGTAAGAGAAGCCACCCCTGCTGCCTCTCCTATATTGGGAGAAGGTTCAGCACCATTGGAGACTGCTTCACTCCAGCCTGAGTCAACCTAGAGTCAGCCTAGACCCTCTGGTTCCTCCCAACAGGAACCAGTTGTACAACAGGAGATAACCATCTCAACTATTCCAGCCTCCAAACAGGCTGAGGATATTGAAAGACAGGAGCCCTCTCCACTCCATACTGCGTCCACACTGTCTCCCACTCAAACTTCTTTTCACCCTGAGTCTGCACGAGGTGCCCACACTACTGATATAGACCAATCAGCAGCTCAGCCTCAAACTTCTGCTCCCCATGATACAGCTGTTTTACACCAAACAGCTGCTGAGGGACCAACAACCCAAGCTGATGAACCTCAGGGATCGTACCATCCCTTTGGTGAGGCTGCTCCTTCTATGCACACTCCATCAGCAGGTGTCACCACTGCTGATGTTGAAATGCATATCCCATCTCCCCATGATGAGGTGCTTTTACACCAAGGCACTGCAGAGGGAACCCACACTGGCCTTCATGAGGATGTTGCAACACAAGCAGCATCTGAAAGGCCCCCAACACCAACTCCTATTCCTGATGAAGCAGCTACAGCCGCTGCTGAGGGACCCTTTGACCCCTCCAAGCTGGGCCACATTACTTTTGCCCAGGCTATGGAGCTTCTATCAAATGTTCCTCTTCCCTCTTCCTCACATCCTCATTCACCAGCCTCATCATCATCTTCTCCATCCACCCACTCTAAACAGTCAATCCATACACCTCCATCTCCTAAAGACCTGCCTTTGAAGGATCAACTTTCTCTGCTGACCAACAAAGTTGGTTCTTAAGGGTTCTTTGATTTGTTCAAAGATTCCTTTCCTGCAACTCCACAAACAGATAATTCTCAACAGCTGCTAGCACTCACTGCACAGCTGCAAAATGTGTCCACCTCCCTCTCCTCCATTCTTTCACTTCAACAGGACTCTGTGTCCTCAATGACAACTATCTCTCAACAGCTGTCATCTCTCCTAACTTCTTGCAACACTACTCTTCCTAATACTCTGGCCAGCTTGAACTAACTTATTGGCTCCCTATCAAATTCTGTGTCATCAAACCTTGCTGATGTGCAAGATTCTCTCGAATTACATCTTGCACAGCTTCAAAGTTTGCTGTGCACAGCTTCTGATAGGGAACATATTATTCACCTGACCTCACTTGCTGATACCCAATCCTCTTCTCTTCAAACCTGTCTTTCCCAGCTTGCAGAGGTAAAGGACAACTTGGCATTCTTAGTGAATAGTCTTGTTGGCCCCAGGCCTGCTGCCAAAACTGCTGGTAAACCTGCTGACTTTGTGTCTTCAGGCAGACCGGGTGTTGAAGGTGCTGGTCCATCTCCTTCAAAGGGGGAGAAGTCATCTGCCTCGAAGACTAAGTCTAAGGGGGAGAATACTTCTTCTTCTAAGGAGAAATCAGTGCCTACAACACTCACTGGTCAACCAGCAGGATCTTCAACAGGTACACTGGAGGGTGCCTCCCACGCTGCTCAGCCTACTCAGGCTGAATCTCCAATCCCTGCTCAATCTAAGGGGGAGGAATCTATTCCTGAGGGCAGGCCAAGCAGCAGAAGGAGGCATCTGATCTTAGAAGAAGAAGAAGAGGAGGAGGAAAGTCCTGAAGCTGCTGTAACTACAGCAGCTAAAGGAAAAGAAATAGCAGCAACTGATCCTCAACAGCAGAAATAAGCAGAAATCAAATTTCACAAAGCCAGGGCCAAAGAAATGGGTCTTCCTATGCACAAATATTTTGAGTTTAGAGAAGAACAGCTTCAAACCCTGGAAGCTTTAAGAAAAGAAGAAGAATCTGCAAAAGCTGCTAAGTCTTTTGCACTTCAAGAGGAAAGGAAAGTTAAAATGTCCTCTCTTGTTGTGCAGAAGAAAATTTTGGAAGCTGCTAAGGGATCAGCAGAGGAGAAGGAACCTGAGAAAGAAAAAGGTGCTCTGGTCTCAGTGGCCAAAACTTCAGTGCCTTTTGCAAGAGCTCAATTTCACTTTGACAACCTGGCAAGAAGAAAATTTCAAGATGTTGCTGATAGAAGGCTTGCTAAGGAGGCAATTGTCAAAGCTGTGCCCATTTCAAGAAAAGGCAGTAAGTGGAAGTTAAAAATAACCAGAATGGGTGCAGCAGGCCCAGAACTAGAAACATATGACTTCACTGACGTTGCACAAATGGGGTACAGAGAAAGGATTGAGCTTGCAGTCGCTCTGAGTGAGTCTAAGTCTGAAACTGCCAAGACTATCAGAGCATATGTGAAGAAGCTGATGGAGAGAGTAAAGAATCTTGGCCTGATCTCCAAAGAGGTAAGTGAAGGTGTCTATGTGACACAACCAAAAATAAAGGCCAGGAGGACAAGGAAGGACACTGAGATGGAACAACTCCTCACCCTGATAGAACAAGGTGACTATGCTATTGAGATGAAAGGAGTTGATCACAGCCTGCCTAGTGGAATTGAGTTTGAAGATGGCAAGATCATTGAAAAGCCTGAGCTGGGGGCATTTTTTGTACATCCCTTATCTCAGAAGAAATGCTTTCAGAGAGCATCAGATCTATACAAGGTGGATCTGAGACAGCTTGTAGCCTTCAGACTTGCAGTTTCATTCAGGCAGTCAAGCAGGTGGAGAGCAGCTATCTGGGATCAGCTCAGAGGCTGTTATGAAAGAGGTGAGCTTGAGGATCCCAAGTTTATGATAATAAGAAGTGAGATTGAAGAGCTTGAGGATACCAGAGAGCAACTTGAGAAGATGTTTGAAAGTCCCCCTCCATTGTGTTGAAGTCCATCTACCATCTGGGTAGATGAAGAATGGAAGCTGTCCATTAGTTGGACAGGCTTACCATTTTCTGTTCCCAACAAAAACAGTCCAATGTACATTAGTTGTACTTTATTTACATATGTTGTAATTTTCTTTTTACATTAGTTGTAATATACATCAGTACATCAGTTGTACTTTTGTAAGAACATGTGTTGTTCTAATGTAATAAAAAATCAGTATATATATAAACTGATCCTTTACTTTATGTTGATATTGTAATTTTATTTCAACAAATGTACTGTAAAAATATATAGTGACTTTTGGTAAGGCCAGCTTAGACTGGTTATTGCAAATAGGGGGAGATTGTTAGGCACAAAAAGGCCTCAGTCAAACCTGTTCTGCATCTGAGGGGGAGATTATTAATCAAACCTGTTGATGCCTTTGAAGGTTGTACTTAACGCCTGTTATATGCCTTATTTAAAACCTGAAAATGGTTTGCAATATCACCCTAAAGCTGTTCTATGTGTTGCATGTTTGCAACAAAGGCAGTTTTGCTCAAGCTGTTCAGTCTGCTGAACAGGCTGAACATAAATTGTCTACGCTGCTCTACACTGATGAGCAGCTTGGGCAGTTTACAAGTGTTCTGTTCTTTGTGAACAGAACCTGTTCTTTGTGAACAGGCTAAACACTTTATGGAATGTGTTTCCAAGTCCTCATGTATTGTTTTTGACTACAAGATCAGTTTACAAAGTCGAAGACAAAGTGGAAATCAGAACTGCTCAGCCTGCCCAAGCTGTTCAGCTACATGAAGACAAAAGGTTATTTGAAAAAGGGTGACAGACCTTTTTCTTATATCAAAATAGGCCTTTACAAGGAAGAAAAACACAAAGTTGACATTCCTTATTTGGTTAAAGGCAATGCAACAGTAGACAAAGTGAAAAGACAAAAGTTCTGCACATATGAAGACAAGTCTGCATTTCAGAAAGGTGCAGAAAAGGTTATGTTGTCTTTTCAACAAGACTTTTCCTTTTTCATTCCGTCCAATAGAAGCTTCACTTAGATCCTCTGAACGAGTATAAAAGGAAACTTCCAAGGATTGAAGGATCAAGCCAAAAAGCTAAGTGCTGAAAACAAGAGTGAACGTGCATTCAAAGTGTGTCTTTCATGCATGCAAGTATGCTTGAATAAAACAGTGCTCAGTGTCTAAGCTGTTCGTGTTCAAGCTGTTCCTCAGAGTCTTGTAAACACAGTGAGTGATTCTTAGTGAGTGTATTCATTGTAATTAGTTTAAGTCAGTCTTAGACTAGTTAAACATACTGTTGTATCTGTCATCTCAGCTTGAACCTTTCCGCATTCAAGCTTGTTTGTAATTAACATTTGTTAATAATACATACAAACATTGAGAAATATGTGTGTAGTTTTTAAACAGCTGTATTCACCCCCCTCTACAGCTTAAAGCTATATACTTGGATACCTTTTGGGACCTACAAACTCCGTCTAGTGGGACAACTTGAGTCCCACATAGGAAGGAATATGGAAACCAAAGTGGGTTTATAAGGAGGAGTCTTCAAATCCATGACAAGATTGTATGTGGTTTTACTGCAATGCCTACCCGCGCGCAGGGGGTTGCAAATCTTGCACCCCGAAGGCTAAAATCCACTGAATTCGTCTACGCCAGCACTTGCGGACACGAATGCAGCTCTGAAAATCAGGGCTCGTGCGATACAGCCTTTTTATTCGGGGTCGAACTTTAAAAATCATGGGGGTCAAAGTTTTTTAGCTATATAATATCCTGTAAATTGAAATGGGTCCGCCCCTGTGTATGGTATCATCGGAAGGAAATTCAAAATGAAAGTCTTCAGTTGCTACTCCTTCCTCACCGTATACTCAATTCTCAGTAATTCTTTGAGAGCCTGTTTGTGAGCAGCCTGTTCCTCTTCATCAGAATCCAAATTAATTACGTCGTTTGGATCAAACGTCATCAAAGCAACGGTTGAGTAGGCACAAACTTTCTTGCACGTCCCGTTCCTTTGGCTTGAATTATCTCTATCAACTCTGTCCATGGCGTCCATGCGAAATTATAATGGCGATTATAGGCAAAGCTTTCGAACATACGGAGAATACAGAGACTTGCACGGTGTCCCTGTGGGTTTAACAGTCAAACATCTGTCCAGAATGGAGTACATATAGTACCATGGCTCCAGTAACCATCGGTGAAAGAATTGTGTGGCTTTTTCTAGTGGTCCATCGTAGCCAAGTTGTCGAATCTCTTGGAAGATCTGCTCCTCAGATATTTCTTCGTCATAGTCCGCTTCTCCAGGGAAATCTTGTGATTTGGGTAGTTGGAAGATCCGTCTGAACTTTTGGAATGCGATCTCCATAGAGTGATCTTCTATATCTCTAGAGATATGAATGTTGTCAGGATTAAGATGATACTCTAGAGAATTCCAAAACTATGGGAGGTACACTTGAGGAGGTCGTGGCCTTGGGCGTCTTGATATAGCATAACTGATTCTGTGTCCCAATGACTGTTGTTATAGTGCTCAAATATATATCAGCAAGCAGTTCATTTTTGTTAGCCTTAAATCCCTCATAACTCTATAACAAACCAGTTACTTTCATACTAGTTTCCGGCTCAGTGAATTGCATGAGCTTAGCAATGTTTTCCCACATCATTTTAGTGTATATCACATTTGTGAGAGCCTGCATTAGAAATGAGTATGCATCTTCATATGCCTCATATCTCAACTTTTCCTTATTTGAATATGTTATGATTGCCTTTAACTGGATTTTCTTAGGAATTGGTGGCTTTGAAGTGTTGACGAGTTCATAGATTTCTATAGGTCCCTCTTTGATTGATAACAAAATGTTCCTTCCATTGGGTTGTCTATTTATGAACATCAGAAATCTATCTTTCCATTGTGAATATTCTCCTCTAAACAGTACTGGAGGTTTAGCATCAATCCCGATTGCCATTGCTTCTCTTGACATGATTGCTAGCAGTTGGATGTACTGTGTAATAAAAGATCTGTCAAAAAGAAAGGCACTGTAAGTGACAAATAGTCAACAAAAGTCAACTCAAAGTCAACATTGAATGCCTTGGTGGATTTTCAAAAAGTGACTTCGAATTTAACTAACTCGAGCTTGAGTATGAAGGACTCGAGATTCGAGTATGTTGGACTCAAAATTCGAGTATGTTGGACTCAAGATTCGATTGTGTTGATTTGAGTTCAAGTTTACTTGAAAAGTAAGGTAACAAGTGAAATTCCAAGTTCAAATTACTTCAAGTTCGGGTCTATGTAACTCGAGTTTGTATTCAATTAACTCAAATTCGAGTTCACTTAACTCGAGTTCGAGTTCTACTAATTCCAAGTTCGAGTTCAAAAAATACTTCAGAAAAGTTTCAGAACTTAAAAGTTTGTCAAACCTAAGAGGACTCGAACCACTCTCTGATTTACTTGAAATTCATGTCCTATTAACTCGAGATTTTGAGTTTAATGGAGTCGAGCTCGAGTATAAAGAACTCGAAATTTATACTTTGCAAAACTTTCTAGGATTTTAAATTAGGGTTTCTGCCACGAATTCAAGAACACTATTACAAACAGTAACTCAAAAAATGGTTATCTGACAGAAAAGTCAAAGTATCTTCAATTTTCACTCAAAACTCAATCACATTCCACAAATTTAGACTCAAAATGCTCGGAATTTGGTTTCTAATTCATTAAAATCAATTTCAGCCTTAATTAACAACTAAAGCAATCAAGAATCTCGATTATCAGAAAGTGTGGGTTAAAAAAAAATTTCAGAAAAATCCAAATTACTCAATATAGGATTGAAATTAGGATTTGAAAGTTTGCAGATCAATTCGAGATCACTGATCACACACTCGATCAAAGATTTACTTCAATTAATCCAATAAATCTGGATTTTAATTCTTAAACCTGCGACTTTCAAACTTTTGGAAAAGTAAACGAAAATTCACCAAATTGCAACAATTTCTACAAAAATCTTGTTGTTTATGCTTTGATACCAATTGTTAAACATAGAATTGATACCAACACTAACAATTAAAGCAAATTATGTGATAATAAGATGAATCACAGTGAGAGAAAATGTAATAGTATTTCAAAGTCTAGAATCTCAAAGTTACAAGGGAAATGAAAGCGAGGAATAGTGTGCCCGATACTAATTATAAAATATAAGAAATGTATTACGAATTACAATTTAGAAATGAAATTACAATACACGGATATAAATAAAATACGGAAATTAAAATTACAAGTAAAGAAAATAACAATACTAAAAATTAAATTACAATACGAAAACGAAGGCCGAGTCTCGTGTTAGACACGATTCCCTTAAAATAGATTCGAAGTCTGTTTCCCAGGGTACAACAGCCAAAGAAGTGTGTACTGCCGGAGGTAACCAACTTGCCTGAAAAATCACGTGAATTGAAGGCGTTCTTCGTTCTTGGAAGAAGCAACGTCTTGCCGTTAAAGTGCAAAAAGTTTCAAGAATGCAAAGTGTTTTCCAAGTCTTTCAAGTGTCTTTTGGTGTTTGCATCTACATCCCTTTTATAGGAGATGAGTTGTAACAACAAATTAATTATATTTAATTGTAATAATAAAAAAACCATTTTTTTATTAATGATTAAATATAATAGTTGTATTATTAAACCATTAGTTGTAACAACAAATTAATTATATTTAATTGTAACAAAAAAACATTTTTTTATTAATAATTAAATATAATAATTCTATCATTAAACCATTTCTGTGAAGGCTCTAGAATTGTCTAGATTCGTCCAAGACACGAACGCGGCTCACGCAAAAAAGTGCGTTCTACAAAGTACGAGGCAAATGCGAGTGCACACAAGTTTAATGAATTGCTACTGTATGGACCCAAGATTTGTTTTGGAGTAACTTGTAATGTTTATCAAGGCTCCTCCTTCTAAACCACTCATGGTTTTGTCCTTCTTCCTTTGTGGGACAAGTTTTCACACTTTTAACTTGCATTTTCCTACATCAAACACCAATCTTTGAGCATCGATATCTCATTCATCTTAGCTCCGTTTTGGACGTTCTTTATATCGTTGTAATCCTCTCTTCAAGGAGAATACAAACCCACAAAATATTATTCATATATCTCACAATTATATATAATTATATTTGGTCCAAAAACATGGAAAATACACTTTTTCCTTTAAAAAATTTACACTTTTTCCCAAAAATCCCCCACATGAATGAGAGATCGATCAAAAACACATTCCAATCATGCCCACATGTATGAGATTGATCGAAGACACATAAAATTCAAATGAATTTTCAATGGTTGAAATCTTGCATAGGATAGGTAGGTGTAAACCTTTGAACCTTCCCTTATGAAATGCACTTAGCCTTCTAGCCGTCAGTAGAACTCGATGTCTTTGAACTGAGCTGCCATTTGTGAAGACGACAATACACTTCACACAAGAATCTCCCTAACAAGGTTAACTCCTCATAGTGGTGTCCGTTATGGTCATGGAACACTAGCCTGGTTCTGCGAGAGCTACTAAGAATTGTGCCGATACAATTTCACTCGAAGCGACCCCACTTCTCTCTCGCATAGGTGATTTCTCCCGGATCATTAAAAGCATAAATGATTTCGACCGAATCATTATAAAAATGCTTAACCTCATTGTCACTAAAATGATTCTCTTCTAGAAATTATATAGGAATGGACTAGGAGTTTTTCAAAACCCCCCACAGTGACCACACTTTATTCATACAAATAGGTTGTCCTTTTGAACCAAGATCTTGGGATCTCCAGTCAACAAGGTAAGGTTTTCCTTCGTATGAATTTATTCATTCATGGGCTTTAGTCCCATTCCTTTTGACGACTTCAAAACTAACTCTCTATTTAAGCCTTTTGTAAGCGGATCCACAATGTTATCCTTTGACTTCACTTAGTCAATAGTAATAACACCTGTTGAGAGTAGTTGTCGTATCGAATTATGCCGACGCCAAATATGCCTTGACTTACCATTATACATTATTCTATGCGCTCTACCAATCGCAGATTGGCTATCACAATGTATAGTAACGGCTGAAACGGGTTTCGGCCACTTTGGTATGTCTTCAATAAATTGACGTAACCATTCAGCTTCTTCACCACATTTATCTAATGCAATGAATTCAGATTCCATCGTAGATCTAGCTATCACTGTTTGCTTGGAAGACTTCCAAGAAATTGCAGCCCCACAAAGTGTAAATACATATCCACTTGTAGATCTAGAATCTTTTATATCGGATATCCAATTCGCATCGCTGTATCTTTCTATCACAGCTAGATATCTCTCATAACGCAGTCCGTACTCTCGAGCATATCTCAAATACCGAAGTACTCATATCACACTTTTCCAATGAATCCGACTCGGATTACTCGTGTACCTACTTAGCCTGCTTACAGCATATGCTATGTCCGGTCTGGTACAAGACATTAGATACATTAGACTGCCTATAATTCTTGAGCATTCTAGTTGATTAACACTTTCACCTCTATTTTTCGATAGATGTTGACTAGTGTCAATTGGAGTTCTAGCTATACTAGAATCACCATTACTAAATTTCTCAAAAATTTTATCCACATAATGAGTTTGACTTAACACAAGACTATCTTGGGTTCGTGTGATTTTAATACCAAGAATCACTTCCGCTAAACCCATGTCTTTCATGTCAAATTTTGATTTCAACATCTCTTTCGTTGAACTAATCATTCTTTCGTTACTACCAACGATAAACGTATCGTCTATGTATAAACAAAGAACGACATATCCATATTTTGTATCTTCCATGTACACACACTTGTCGCACTCATTGATTTTGAATCCACATTCTAGCATGACGTGGTCAAACTTTTGATGCCATTGTTTGGGAGCTTGCTTCAAGCCATATAATGACTTAACAAGCCTACAAACTTTCTTTCCACATCCGGGAGCACTAAAACCCTCGGGTTGCTCCATGTAGATCTCCTCTTCTAAATCACCGTTTAGAAAAGCCGACTTCACATCCATTTGGTGCACTTCTAGATTTCTTATTGCAGCAATAGCAAGCACCAATCTAATGGATGTTATTCGCTTCACCGGCGAATATGCATCAAAGTAATCAACACCCTCCTTTTGTTTGTAACATTTGATTACCAAACGTGCTTTATATTTATCAATGGAACCATCAGGTTTCATTTTCCTGTTAAAAAGCCATCGGTAACCTAGTGGTTTACAACCTTCAGGAAGGTCCACTAGTTCCCAAGTATGATTTTGTAAAATTGAGTCAATTTCACTCTTGATGGCTTCTTTCCATTGAGAAGCAACCGCTTCTCGGTAAAAGTTTTGGGTTCACTTTCAACCATGTAAGTGACAAAATCATCTCCATATGATTTTTCAACCCTTTTCCTTTTACTTCTTCTAGGCTCAACCTCTTCTCTTTCAGGTTGTCCTAATGTCTCATCTTGGACATTTTCGTCACTCGATTTAGACAAACTAGCACGATCCTTTTGTAAACAAGGAAATATATTCTCAAAGAAGGATGCATTCCTTGATTCCATGATGGTATTCTTGTGAATTTTTGGATTTTTAGACTCATACACAAGAAACTGATAGGCACTACAATGATGTGCATAACCAATAAATATGCAATCAACCGTTTTAGGTCCTATCCTTTGAGCCTTAGGTGCCGGTACAACAACCTTTGCTAGGCACCCCCACACTCGTAAGTACTTATAGGATGGCTCTCTTTCCATCCAAAGTTCATACGGTGTTTTGTCCATTTTCTTGCGGGGTATCTTATTCAAAAGATAAGTAGCCGAGAGGATAGGTTCCCCCCACATTTCTTGGCTCATTCCCGAACTAATTAACATGGCATTCACCATTTCTTTCAACGTTCGGTTCTTTCTTTCCGCAATACCATTTTGTTGAGGTGAGTAAGGAGCGGTGAATTCGTGTCGGATTCCATGTTGAGCACATAAATCCGCAAACGGTGACACATATTCACCACCTCGATCACTTCTTACAACCTTAATCTTTTTGTTGAGTTGGTTCTCAACCTCTTGTTTGTATAAAACAAACTTATCGATTGCTTCATCTTTACTTTTCATCAAGTAAACATAGCAATATCTAGTACAATCATCAATAAACGTGATGAAGTACTTATTACCACCTCTCGTAGGAATGAATTTTAAATCACACACATCCGTGTGAATCATATCAAGTGGTTCGGTTATTCTTTCAACCGATTGGAAAGACGATCTTGTATGTTTGGCTTCAACACAAGTTTGGCATTTATAATTTGAATCAATATGAAAAGATGGAATGCAATTTAACTTAATTAGACGACGTAAAGAATTAAAATTGACATGTCCAAGACGACCATGTTATACGTTAGAAGACTCTGTCAAATAAACTAAATTTGTAGTCGTTTTATTAAAATTGCTTTTCAAAATCATCAAATTTATTTTGAACATTCCATTCAAAGCAAAACCTTCTCCAACAAAATGATAATTCTTGGCCAAAACTATGAGTTGTAACAACAAATTAATTATATTTAATTGTAATAAAATAACATTTTTTATTAATAATTAAATATAATAATTCTATCATTAAACCATTTCTGTAAAGGCTCTAGAATTGTCTAGATTCGGCCAAGACACGAACTTTTCCTACATCAAACACCAATCTTTGAGCATCAATATCTCATTCATGTTAGCTTCGTTTTGGACGTTCTTTATATCGTTGTAATCCTC
The DNA here is from genome assembly GCA_020465985.1 of Centrapalus pauciflorus. Taxonomy (NCBI): domain Eukaryota; kingdom Viridiplantae; phylum Streptophyta; class Magnoliopsida; order Asterales; family Asteraceae; genus Centrapalus; species Centrapalus pauciflorus. The sequence continues at coordinate 126,707 of JAANYP010000963.1, forward strand.
TCTTCAAGGAGAATACAAACCCACAAAATATTAGTTATATATCTAACAATTATATATAATTATATTTGGTCCAAAAACATGGAAAATACACTTTTTCCTTTGAAAAATTTACACTTTTTTCCAACAGATACATATTTAAACTACAAGCTAAGACTTCAAAGGAATTACAAAACAGGCTTCAAAGAAAAAGTATGGTCCAAGGAAAGGGAGATGGGGTCGGCCATGGCCTCCTTTGCCTCCTCTTAGTGTTGTCTAGCTTTCCTTATATCATAAAAAGTCTTGTTCCCATATTTCATCCCCTTGCCTCCCCTATAAATACTAAGCTCTTCCTCATTTTTTAGGAATCACAAACCACAAATTTATTAGAGTTAGAATAACTCTCTTTAGTTAAAATTAGTCTTGTAAGGTTTCTCTCTAGAAATTTTGCAAAGAACTAGCATTCGGTTGTAAGCGAAGATTCGTTCGTGTGTGTGTGTGATACTATTAGAGATCATCCTCTCTTGGAGATTTACTATGATGTTGGAATACTGGAAAATGATCTTCATCAATCACACCCAAAGCTATGATATTCATATTCATGTTGTTCTTCGTGTACTTGAATATTCATCTCGTTTTTACTTTTGTTATAGAAGTACAAACACAATCGTGTTTGGGTTTTGAACAAAGATTTAATCTTTATGTTTTCTTTCTTCCACTATCATGAATATGATTTATGAATGTTCTATGAATATGATAAGAAAACCTAACAAGAATACCCTATTGATAAAGCAGGGTATGTAAACAAAACGAGTGGCAAAACACCTACACCACCTTTTAATGATTAGTTCTTTGCAAATATGTTTCCTGTAAGAAATCAGCATGTCATCAACAAGGGTAAGTCCCGTGTAGGTGGCAAAGCTGCTAAAGGTTTAAATCAGTTTTCAAACCACAATGGCAAGTTGGTTATTAATGAAAATAAGTTATTTGTTGAAACCCAGATTGATGATCTGGTTAATAAAGCTGCGCATGGGTCATCAAGCTCTAGTAAGTGCAAAGGTAAATCCATTACCAATATTGAGAATTTTAGGAATTTATTTTCTAAAAACAAACATGGACAAAAGTTTATAGAACTTGAACCTTTTGATATTTGTCCTCCCAAAAAGTGTAAATCAATTGTCACTGAAAATTTGACTTCAAGAAATGAGTTTTCAAAAGGTCAAACTTGCTCAATGGATGATAAAGAAAGGTTTAAAGTTATAACTGAGTAGTTCAAAGGAAAGTTTTTATAAAAGAAAATTAGCCTTTTCAAGACAATAGGACGGTTTTCAGAACTTTTTGAAAAGCCTAATGAGTCAAAAACAGAATGTGTTTCTGAAAGTTCTTCTTCAAAGCAACCTATAGAGGAACTGTTATAGGTGTGGAAAGAAGACCTGTTTGGCCAAAGAATGTCGTGGGGAAGAGGACAAAAGGCATTTTGATGTTGTCCAAACTGATAATGCTCAAACAAGCAGTGCTAGTGTAGATAATGCAACAGAGAGGAATGTCAGCACTAATTTTGTTTTCATTGGAAATATAAATGTTGATTTATGTGGTCCATCAACAAATGTTGATGATGAGGATGAACCCATCTTGGGTTCCCTTAGCATTTAATGTTTATATTTGTCACTATAGGTTAAGCAATCATATTAGGTTTAGTACTTGGACAGAATAACTCTGGCCACATGACAGGTGGCAAAAGTCTTCTAGATGATCAAAAGCCTGAGTCAAGCCAAAAGATCACATTTGGTGATAATACCCAAGGATCCACAAAAGGGTATGGTACCTTCAATGTTGGTGTAGCAATTTCAAACGAAGTAACCATGTTTCTGGGCTAAAGCACAACATTATTAGCATCAATCAATTGTGTGATACTGACTATAAGGTCAAAATTTATGAGCACAGGGTGTCATACTAAATTCTCAATGCAAAATTATGTTGTGTGCACAAAGAAAGAAAGGTATATACATTGTAGATATGTGTTCTGCAAACCCAACAAGAAAGGCTTGCTTTCCCTCAAAGGGCAATGTTGATCTTAATTGGCGGTGGCATAAAAGGCTCTCACACCTGACCTTTGTAAAGGATAAGCTCTGTTCTGTTTATGAGAAGAGTAAACAAAAGAAATCCTATTTTAAATCTAAGCATAATTCCTTTATTGATTCACCTTGCTTCTTGATCTATATGGACTTGTTTGGGTCTATTAGTACCCCAAGTCTAGGAGGTTGAAGATACACTCTAGTAATGGTTGATAAGTTCTCCAGGTTCACATGTGTGTTCTTGCTAAACAACAAAAGAGAAACTTCAAGAGAAATCATTGAATTTGTTTAAAAGATGGAACTTCTGAACTCTACCTAATTCAAGCAGGTTAGAGATTACACTGAATTCAGAATTAGTACACTTGAGGACTTCTATGAAGAAAATGGGATCCCTCAAAATGAAGTAGATGAGACAAGGAATGGAACCCATATTGAAGCTGTTAGAACAATATTATGTGTGTCAAGTCTTTCACCTTCATTTTGGGTAGAAGCTGTCAACACTGTTGGCTTCACCTAAAATAGATCACCCATTGTGAAAATGTGTTAGATTATTTTAGTTCAATCTTGTGGGTTATTTTTTTAATAATGTAATAGTTTAGTTTGTTTCTAATTTCAATTAAATAGAGTTAGAGGGGGTGTTTGGACAACCTCTCCAAAGTTTGTAAAAGGTATATATTGTCTTTTTTCTCTAGGTTTTCAAAGACAGACCAAATATTAGTGTGTGTTTTCATTGGTGAAATGTGTGTAAGAGATTGAGTACTTTTTCTCTCTTGTAATCATTTGATCGTCAATGGAATTCTCTTGTGTTATGGTTCATTGCATTTAACTGCAAATTTAGTTGTGTTTAATTCATACAATAGGTATCAGAGCATCAGAGATTGGATTTTAACTTGTTTTCCCCAGATCTAGAGGGGTTTTCTTCATCTGCTCATCTTCATCATCATTGTTCTTCATCTTCGAGCTTCTATTCATGGTTTATTATCTGAATCTCGCAATTAATTGTTTATTTGCATTATTTACGTAAATTTGTGAATTCATGCACACATTTACAACCCTTACTTGTAAGAATGTTCCATTTAAGTGGGCTGACAAATAGCAATAAGAATTTCTTTCTTCGAAACAAAAGTTGATCGAATTGCCAATCCAAGCTTTACTAGAAGGCAATGAAGATTTCGTTGTTCACAGCGATGCATCTGGGTCTCACATACGACTATTCCAAAATGAACTTAGTGGGTCACAAATTAAGAATGATGAGCATACAATACATTCCATAAATAGATTTATGGTTTGACTAAGTCAATAGTATAAATAATAAGTTTTCTAATTTAGGGCAAACTGAAAAGAAAGCTATCTTAAAATAAAAAATTGGCAATAAAGATAATGTGAACAATGGTGAAATAAAATTCAATTTTGACAAATAAAAGGGTATCGATGACCAACTAATAAAGTAACATTTTAATTTTATGGTTCCTTTTTCGACAAAATAACAACATTTGACTATCCTTCTCGACCTCAAAAAACATCTAGTACAAGTCTAGGATTTGTAAGCATCCAAAGAGGTAAAGTTATTGTTTACGTTTCAAGGCAATTGAAAGACTACTAACAAAGTGTGCCAACTATGGATCTTGAATAGGCAGTCGCTGAAGATCTGGTGACACTACCTTTATAGGACTAAGTGACACTACCTTTATAGGACTAAGTGTCAGTTATACACTGATCACAAAATTATTAAATATCTCTTTACTTAGAAAGATCTCAGTATGAAGTAACAAAGGTCTTTGGTGCTAATCAAAGACTATGATTCTGGGATCATGTATCATCTCGGCAAGGCGAAAGTTGTTGTAGATACTCTGAGTAGAAAATCTCACTTAACTCAATGCTATAGTTTCCTCTTCTCTGCTATTAGATGACATCCGATAGCAGATGACATCCGAGCTGCTCATACTGAATCATTAAATGACGAAGAAAAACTGTATCTAATAGTAATAAAGGGCACTTATAATTTCTATCTGATAATCATAAAAGACTTCAAAGCTTAAACGGAAATCATCTTTGGATTCCAAAATATGTAATGTTTGTGAAACACTCTTGGCTGAAGCTGACAAACCCAAAATCTGTTCATTGTGGAATCACTAAGACATCTCTGATCTAAAGATAGACTTCTTGTGGCCAGGAATAAAAAAGAGTCATCGAGCGATACATTGAAAATTGCAAAACCAATCAGATGATTAAGGCAGAACATCAGAATCCTTATAGAAATATGCCACCACCCATCCTTGAATGAAGGTGGACGCATATAACAATGGACTTTGTCACTAAACTGCCTAAAACCAAAAGACAACACGATTCAATTTGAGTAATTATGGATAGATTGACTAATTCTGTACATTTTATAATGATACGAGAGAAAAATTCTTTGGAAATGTTGGCACAAGTCTACGTGAATGAAATCATATCTCATCATGATGTGTCGGAATCCATTGTCTCCGATCTTGACAACCATTTTATGTCTAATTTCTAGAACACACAGCAACTAGGATTAGGTACCTAGATCACCATGAGTATTTCTTATCATCCTTAAGCAAACGGAAAAAGTTCACACACAATACTAACTCTCGAAGACATGCATAGTGCTTGCATCCTTGATTTTGTTGGTAATAGGGATGATTATCTGCTATTGATGAAATGCTCATATAACAACAGTTACCACTTCATAATTGAAATGCCACCATTTGAAGCTCTCTAAGGACGTAAATCTCAGATTCCTACATGTTGGCGTGACTCATGTGAGACACCAATTGTTGGTCCTATACTTCGACAATTGACTTACCAAAAGATTCAGTTTGTTAGAATAAATATCCAAGAGGCTCAAAGCAGACTAAAGACACAAAAGTCGTATCATGACAGTCGACAAAATTCAATTCAGTTCAAAGATGATATTAGGTGATGCTCAAAGTATCTCCAATGAAGAATGTGATTTGTTTCAAAAAGTGCAACAAGTTATCTCCTAGTTTCATTAATCCGTTTAGAATCGTCGAGAAGATTGGAAATCAGTCTTATCCACTTGAATTGTCATGTGAATTGGCTGGAGTACATCCTATATTCCATGTTAGTCATCTCAGAAAGATTCTAGTTGTGGACCGGGTGTTGGGTTTTCTTAGCATGTTCATAGAAATTCATGAATCATATTCATGCTTGTTGTCTTGTTGAAGCAATAATACATAAAGATCGAATCTTTATCCAAAACCCATAGCAAGATCATGTTTATACTTCAAGAACAAAAGCAAGAATGATTTCAATATTCAAGAACACAAATAACAAAATGAATATTAATATCATGCATTCGGATGCGAATGATGAAGATCACCCACCAGAATTCCAACATCATAACAAATCACAAATGAAGATAGACTCTATTAATATCACACACACGAATTCAAAATACTCTTCATTTATGACACTCTCCCCAACAACCATAAAACACTTTAAAGAATTATAAAGTGGACCCACTTGCTCCTTAATTTATTATTTACATAACTTTACTTATTTATTATATAACTTTATATGATTAAACATTATAAATAATTCTATTGTACTAGTATCATACATACATATAATAATAATGATAATATGATACCAATGTTTACAATGATATAATACTCAAATAATATATATTTTTCCATTGTTTATATATAATCAGGTTCATCAGCGTACCAATGAGATTCAAGTGCAAGCGTACTTGGTGTAATGATGATTCACACATTTTTTTCTGCATAGACATGTATAAGACAAAATTTGAAGACTTTTTATCAAAAGGAGCAACATCAAAATTCAATGTAAATGGTAAAAATACATATCATGTGAATGGTGTGAATAATCGTTCAATTGGATGAACATTCACATAAATAAAGTGTGAACATTCACATAATTTTTAAACACACAGAAAGTGTGAATGTATGTGAAATTCATATATCATGTATATAACGTCAATTCAAAGTTGGTTATGAAAAAAATATTTTAAAAAAGTTTTTAAGAGTGATACCTTCGGGTGCATTTAATTTCAAGAATAACATTTTTGAACCTGACTCTCTCTCTCTCTCTCTCTATATATATATATATATATATATATATATATATATATATATATATATATATATATATATATATATATATATATATATATATATATATATATATATATATATATATATATATATATATGTGTGTGTGTACACATACTAGTTGAAGTACCCGCGCGTTGTGGCGGCTAGACGATCATGTATATGTAACGAAATTTTATAGAATTTAGAATTTATATTTGAACAACGCGAGAGATATTATGTATTAAAATGATATTCCTTAATCACTATTTACATACATGTACATACATAGATGTATATACATCTATATACATATATGTATATACATCTGTATACATACGTATATGTATATAGATATACATACATATGTATATATACACTAGTTGAAGTACCCGTGCGTTGATCCTGTATATTTAACGAATTTTTATAGAATTTAGAATTTATATTTGAACAACACGAGAGATATTATGTAAAAAAAGATATTCCTTAATCACTATTTACAACCACGTATGTCATTTTAATAAAATAACAATCTATATTACATGAAACTATAAAATACTCTATTGCCAATTGCAATATAAAACATGCGTTGAAGTACCCATGCGTTGCGTTAGAAACTCTTTCCAGGAGAAGCATGATAAATGAAGAGAGAATGAACTGGAGACAATAAAAACAAAATCTTTGACAATATTATAAGTAAAATGTAAGAAAGAATAGCGTAAAAATACAATAACGAATAAATGGTATACCGTCAAATATATACACATGTAAGTGCATGCATATGAATGATCTGCCTCCATCCACACCCACTCACACACACCAAAAATTAAATGACTAAATAATGTGTGACTTGGCACATAAGTAGTTGGAAGGCTTCCGAGTAAATATCATATACCTAAAATACCCTTTATAAGACAAAATTGAGAAAACACGTGGGCCACAAGCAATGGTGTTTATCACAAATTTCAAATGGAACCAGATCATGTATACTATCATATATTACAATTACCTGTAATAATTTGGGTTCTTATGATGAGATGCATCAACAAGTTCAGCTGCTTCCTCAACAAGAGCCTCAATTTCCGTCATTTCCTTACCCATCCCATCTAACAAAATGTCTGCTCGAAGAACAGACAACTGTAGCAACACGAATCTCCAGAAGCAGGACCTGTTTTTTGTGTTTTTTACTGCCTCAGCCAAGCCCTTCCACTGTTTTCATATAGAAAGTTATAAATAGCAGAGATATTGAAAAAGTGAGATTAACATAGAAGGATCCATATATGTTTTTTTTTCAACAAACCTTTAAAATTTCATGTTTGACCACATTGTTAACTTGGTGAATAATCTGATATATTCAAAACACTACTAACCTGAAGAAGCATAGACTCATCAAGTACATCAACAAGGTTATGAACTCAATGGTTAGGCCCAACAGCTTCGACCTTAATACTTTGCCATTGCTTAACAAGAGTTTCAGCTTCTTCGATATGCATTGATCTACTAACTGTTGCCATAGACGAAAATTTTGAACTCACACTAGTGCTAGAACCTTCTAAACCACTGGCCCCAAATCCACTATTGAGTTTTTTCTTTTGCAGTGACAACAGCTTACTTAGTCTGTTGGTCCCCTTGTTACAAGCAGAACCCTAAAGGCCACAAGAAGAATCTGTTGCAAAAGAAAGAGAACCGCTCACCCATGGCCCAGCTAGATTCCCTTTTCATCCCCGAAAACCACACACCGAACAACTTAAACGTAGTGAACAATAAGCACAACATTACTGTCACAACGCTCATATGCCTCATTGTGTTATTTGGATTCAACCAAACTTCCCAAACCTTATTATAGTGCACCCCCAAATTTCTATTTAACTGAACCGATGGGTAGTTTTCGAATTTTATACTGTTTGCTATAAGTGGGCCTTGCAAATCGGATGGAGTCAACTGCTTCACAGCTGGCCCAAGTCGTGGATATGTAGATGTATGATCCTCAAGAGTTCGCCACTCAGATGAAAAGGTAGGTGAAAGTGGCCTGTGGGTTAGACCTGGTGATGAAAAGCTTGCTTTCAGAAACCTTTTTTTCGCCACCAAAAAAATTATCCTGCAGATATGCATCATTTCAAAAATTAGTTTCAGTGTACAGTGAAAATAGAAATTTTCATTGTTTTTTTTTTGTAAAAAGCAACTTTGAGTTAGTGTTAACTCACCAAAGATGGAGCACAATCCCTTGTGTATGGAAATAATCCATGTAAAGCATCATTTACCAATGATTCCTGGTCAATCCAGAGAGAATTATTCTCTTAAGAGTATCCGAGTTTATATACATCATAGGACCAAAGGCCCAAATTCACTGCACACCAACTGCATAAAAAGATGCTGAAAACTTCACTGCAGTAAACCTAAGACTATTTTTTCTTGTTTTCCTACAAATAGGTTTATTTGGTTGTATTTTATCTCTAACTGGTTAAACTAAAAATTATACTGAAAAGAGGAAATGGGTTAAATGGGTTGAAAATTACATATAGTGTTCAAATGCATAAAACCTCCTGAGTTGCTTGTATCAAAATATTGATGTTATTGTACTTAGTTATTCATTATACTTAAAACAGAAAAAAAGTGTTTACAGATTGACACAACCGGATGACCAAACTCAATGCTTACTTGTTTTGACTTGTTATCCAACCCACCCAACCCCCATTTTTCTACCTCTACCTAAAACATTGATTAAGGGAAACAAATAGAAGCCTGTCAACAAAACTAATCGGTGCCAAGAATCAAAACAACAAGCTATGATCTAATTAGCGTATCTATTTATCCGGGTACAAACATAAAAACAGTGTTATCAAGAGCATATTTTGGTAAAACCAAATAAAACGGAAGCCATGATTTATAGGAATTTAAAATTGTGTGCATTAATCCATTAACAAAAACATACAACCAAATTCTTCGAATTAGAAGAATCCTTGATGTCTTTCCCTGATATTAATGTTCTCGAAGTTGAAGTTAAATTTGACGAACCTGTTGTATCCTTTCAACAACCACGGCCTCATCACCCTGTACACCATGAGAAATTACCATCAACGTATTAAATAAAAAAATTTCTATGTGTATAGTTTGCATATACAAGAAATGCACCTGTCCTAGAAGGAACAAACAGAAGGCTTCTTCAAATTTCAAATCAATGCCATCTGATGCCACCAAACACTCGCAAATAGGTTTTGCTTTCTTGATCTACCAAATGTATATCAGCGAGTTTTAATAGACATGTGAAATTAATTTTAATATACATGAATATGTGAAACCAAACAAACAGTAACATCCAATCATCCCATATTGAAACATTGTCTAGGCCACTTTAACCTTAAAAATCATTGTCTTTAATGCTGCTCAGTATTTGATTAGTTTCATTCAAACAAAAAGATGTAGTGCATATGTCATATGGGTACCCCGCATACAATATTAACCTTAAAAAATAAACAAATGGTGACAACCCAATCATTCCCCATTGAAATGTTGTCTAGGCCAAACATTTAGCCTTGAAAATCACACGCTTTCAAGCTGATCAATATTTAATTAGTTTCATTCAACCAAAAAGAGTATATCCAAAAATTAGTTAGTTTCAAAAATTATATCTTGCGAATAGGTTGGCTCCAAAATAGAAAACAAACATAAATGAAAGCATATCCAAACAAACATAATTGAAACCCAAATAACAATAAATGTTTTTTTATTTCAGTTAACCAATATCCAAATTAACAGACAGAAAGCATAAATTGAAAAGCTAAGATTCGACGATGGTAGGAGATGAAAATAAAAAATTGAATCAAAGAAGAATATATACATGTACATACATATATGTATATACATCTATATACATACATCTATGTATATACATATATATATATATATATATATATATATATATATATATATATATATATATATATATATATATATATATATATATATATATATATATATACATACATATGTACATAGATATACATACATATGTATATATATATACATACATATGTATATACACATACATACATACATAGATATATACACACACACACACACACAGATATATGTTTATATACATATACATATGTATCTATGTATATGTACATATACATATGTATACATACATACATATGTGTATACATACATATAGTTGTATATGTATATACATATATATGCATATACACACACACACACACACATATATATATATATATATATATATATATATATATATATATATATATATATATATCTACATATATATATAAAAATCGGCCACAAGGCCTTGTGCAAAAACCAAAATTTCAATTTTGGTGTTCTTGAAATATTTTATGGTATTCTTTGTGCAACTCTTTCAAGATCAAGTCTTCTACTCATTTTCATTCTCCTAACACTTCAAAGTAAGTAAATTCTAACTTATTTCATCTTATATTTATGTTTATATAAGTCTTGCATAATATATATAATCACCAATAACAACAAGTTTAATAAAAACTCAAGTTTATAAATTTATAGTTTTGTTTTTAAGTTGTTTTCTTCAAATGTGTTTATAAATATATAAACACATCATATAAGTGTAAATATTAAGAAAACAAATGATGTATATGAGTTTTATAACTTTTATACAAGTAGTCTTAGAATAAACGACAAGAATCACTAGTTATTTCAAGTTTATAAACTACGGATTTTCGGCAGAAATTTATATCGACTTTGAAAAATCATAACTAATTCATAACTTAACGAAATGAGTCGATTCTTGTCTCAAAAGTTAGATTTATGTCTTAACTATAGATCTGGAAGTTTACATAATTTATTTTGGAGTTTTAGACCTCCAGAAATTATTTGGGAAACCGAAAGTTTGACAGCTCAAAAATGGCCAACATAGGGTTTTCAACAAGCTTTTTCCCAAACTTAAACATCTCGAAAAATGGCCGTTCTTGACTTTGAAAATTCTTTATATATAGTAGTTTAATGTCCAAGAAAACCAAATCCTAAAACGTTTTGGAGCTTGGTCAAAAACAGCATCAAAGTAGGCCGAAAAACCTTCGAAAAAGCTGGAAAATTATATATATATATATATATATATATATATATATATATATATATATATATATATATATATATATATATATATATATATATATATATATATATATATATATATATATATATATATATAAACTTGACTTTTTAAGTGGGTTTTATTTATAAACTTGTAATGTTGGGTGATTTAAAACATAACAACATTTATGTAGACATATTATCATATATGGGAGTTATTAAATCCCTTATATCATTTAGGACTCGGTTAAACGCGTCCGGTGCCACCACTCATCAACAACGTAAATCGTCGTTTTTACGATCATTTTTGCCATCAACATGTGGCGAGTCTTCATAGCCCCTATTTTCACTATCTATTGGGGTGGAAATACATGCACTGTTTTCATATGGACATCAAAACTGTTTATTTCTTTTATGTATTACATGTTTGGATCCATCAGCCCTCAAATCATGAACCGTTAATTGCATTTATTTGTAAGCACGAATATATTGCGGATAGATCTATCGGGAGTCATGTCCCCCACTCGGGTTAGTTCGGCTCGGCTAACAGCTGGTGCATATATATTCAACACACGGTATTACGTATGGGAATACTGCACAGGGCAAACTCATTTAATTAAGCTTCGGTTGCATGATGGTTTATGTAATACATACACGGAATTTATGATTTATAAATTCAACTCATCTGATAATGTCCATACAACTGGTCTTTTCGTGTAAACCTATGAGCTCACCAACAATTTGTTGACGTATTTTAGCATGTATTTTCAGGTGTTTAAGACATGCACATTCCTCGGAAGTATTCCAAGGCTTCCGTTCATTTTGGAGTCGTATCATTTTCAAACTCGGAGATTTACATGCATCTTTCCGGATAAACTAAATCGTGTGTTTAAATCTTGGTATTTTTAGAACTACTTCGTTGTATTTTGGTTATGTAAAACAATATTTATATTTGAAGTTAAATCTATGTATTTTTGAAAACGTCCATATAGTGGTCGTTCGTTATGATTATAGTTACGCTTCCGCGACGTCACACTTCGTTGCCAACCGGGGTAACGGGGTGTGACAGATTGGTATCAGAGCCATAGTTATAGTGAACTAGGTTGCATTAGTACCTAGACTATAACTGTTACAAAAACTAAACTTTCTTCAAAGAGCTGTGAACGTATATATGGACCCTGATGACAATAACATGTCGAACAATACGGTTATTATCCTCTTTGACTTAGAGGATGAATTCTCACCCATGGAACAAGGAAGCCAAGGTGACACTGAGGTGTACTTTGGATCGGGAACCCACCCAGACCCAATCAATGACGATGTAATGGACCCGTCAAAACACAAGGAGGGCAACTGTGGCCCTGCAGCACAAATTGCTTCGCCATCACCACCACATATTCCATCCTACACCCTATTCAGAAACCATCCCAATGGACCACTGAAAATATTCACCCCTAGGCAAAGGGTGTGACTAGCACAACGGGAGTCTATCCCGGTACCTGCCCATCAGCCAAGCCTGCCACAGTAGCGACAGACAACCAGAAGACAGTGGGGATGGATGCCTCACACTCTCAAGAGTGGAGAAACGAGGAAGGGATCCAAAGCCAGTTTGAAGTCGGAACACCATCTTCCTCTCAAGTGCCGACACTTACCTAGAATCCTACGTAACAAACAATGCTTCTGTTGGTGGCAAGGGCCGCCAGACACGACCTCCAATTTCGACAAAATCCAACAAGAGGTCAGTGAAATATTTGCAAGGATTAAGCAGGAGACAATACGAACCACCAATATACCTTTGGCCAACCAGAATACCCAGGCAATTCAACATGACGAGACTGAGGAATTGTGACAGCGCCTAGCAGAGCGCAAAGCCAGCAATGCAGAGCTAACCCAACGACTTAACGCTCTGGAGTACGAAGAAACCCCAGAGGCATCTCATACTTAGTAATTTTATAGTATGTACCTAGGCTATACTATCTGATATATCTTAGGGTAAGTAAGGCTTAAGAATTTATCAGAAAATTCTGACCGTATCATATACAAAGATTAAGGATCAAGAACTTTTAGGAGGAATTAAGTTTTAACTACAACTCTGCGTAGGAGAAGATAAAGCTATGACTATCTGCCTAAGAAATTTCAAACCCGTAGACTTATCCCCTTACCCCATTAGATACCACTTATGCATTTCTACTATTTGATACTGGTGCTGATAGGAGCTTTATATCCACTAAGTTCGGTAAGCAGATAAATTCCATTCTTACACCATTAAGTGCCACTTATGCTATTGAGGTTGATGACAGTAAGACGCTTGAGACAAATAATATAAGTTGAGGATGCTCCTTAGAATTAGTAGGCCGACTCTTTGAAACAGACTTGATGCCCGTCAAACTGGGAAGTTTTGACGTGGTCATAGGCATGGATTGACTATCGAAAAATCGTGCGGAAATAGTTTGCAACAAGAAAACGGTTCATATACCTTTAGCCAATAAGAAAGTCCTTACTGTCCAAGGCAAAACAAGAAATACCAAAGTAAGCATCATCCCTAGAATTAGGGCCCTGAAGTGTTGACACAGAGGGAGCCAAAGGAAAAGAGGCTCCAAAATATTCTTATTATTTATGGTTACCCCAAACTTTCTCCAGAACACATACCTGAACTCCCAACATCGAGGCAAGTCAAATTCAAAAATCGACCTAGTATCAGGTGCTGCACCAGTGACTCAAACACCAGGCCGATTAGCCCCATCAATATTGGTAGAATCGTCCAACCAACCGTAGGAGCTCTTAGATAAAAGGATTATCAAACCGAGTTCCTCGCTTTGGAGGATCTCCAGTTTTGTTTATAAAGAAGAAGGATGGAACCTTCAGATTGTGCATCAATTACTAAGAGCTAAATAAACTAAAAGAACCGATACCCGCTCACAAGGATCAATGACTTGTTTGACCAAACTCCAAGAATTAAGCTTCTATTCGAAGATCGACCTAAGGTCTGGTTATCATCAGGTTAGGTTTTCACAAGAAAGATATTCCAAAGACAGTCTTCAGATTCCGTTACGGTCATCATAATAAATTCCTATCAATGTCGTTTGGATTACCCAGTGCCTCAACGGTATTCATGGACCTCATAAATCGGGTGTGCAAACCTTATCTAGACAAATTCATGATTTTATTCATGAATGACATCTTAATCTACTCACGAAACCAGGAGGAGCACGAGCAAACATTTAAGACCAATTCTATAGTTCTTGAAGAAAGAACAGCTATACACCAAGCTTTCTAAGTTTGACTTTTGGCTAAGATAGGTCAGATTTCTCGGTCACCTAAGGCTACAAGTCGACCCCGCAAAGGTTGGATCTATCAGGAATTGGTCAGCTCTTAGAACCCCCATAAAGATACGACAGTCCTTAAGACTTGCAACTTATTATAAGCAATTATCAAAAATTTCTCAAAGATCACCAGAGCTCTAACAAAACTGACCCGAAAAGACATTAAGTATGATTGGGGCGAGGATCAGGAGACATGATATCAGTTATTAAAGCATAATCTATGCAGCGCGCTTATTTTATACAAGGGAAGCAAGAAATTTGTAGATTACTGTGACGCTTCACACAATGGGTTGATATAGAAAGATAGGGACATAGCTTATACTTTATGAAAACTTAAGGTTCACTAGGTGAATTACACAACGCATGATTTAGATCTTGGATCAGTGGTCTTTATCCTTAAGACTTGAAGACATTAGTTGTACGGTAAGAAGTGTACTACAGACCATAAGAGCCTCCAACACATCTTGAACCAGAAAGAGTCAAATATGAGGTAACAACGTGGATGGAGCTAATAAGTGATTGCAACTGTGAAATTCGTTATCACCTGAGGACAACTGATGTGGTTGCAAACGTTCAGAGCCGAAAGGAACAAGTTAAGCCGTTAAGAGTACCAGCCATAGTTATAATTATTCAACCAAACCTTCCTTCCTTAGTTCATGGTGCACTAGTAGAGGTTGTTAAGGAGGAAAATATGAAAAAGAAAAAAAATGAAGCCCTGCACGGAATGGATAAATAGTTTGGGATAAGGGTTAATGAAAATCGATACTTCATGAATAGAGTCTGGTTACCCTGTTTTTGATAGAGTAAGAAAGCTGGTTACAGACGACGGACATAAATCAAGATATGTCGTTCACCACGGATCCGATAAAATGTATCATGACCTTAAAGAGCTATACGGGTGGCCTATCATGAAGGATGACATTGACACATATGTCAACAAATTCCTAACATGCTCCAAAGTTAACACCAGCATCAGAAACCATTTGTGTAATAGTCGACCGCCTAACAAAATCTGCGCACTCCTACCAATCAAGGAGAACAACAGAATGAATAAGCTAGTACAAACGTACCTCAAGGAAGTCGTCACCGGATACGAATAGCAGATTCACATCTAGACTTTTAGAAATCGTTACAACAAGCTTTGGGTACAAACTTGGACATGAGTACCACCTATCACCATCAGACCGATGGTCAAAATGAAAGAAAGATTCAAACCCTAGAACCTATGTTAAGAGCCTGTGTAATGGATTTTGGGAAGTGTTGAGATACTCATTTGAATTAGTGGAATTATCGTACGAGCATTAAAACTGCTCCATTTGAGGCACTTTATGGTTTAAAATTTCGATCGCCCCTTGGCTGGGCGAAAGTTAGGGATAGTCAAGTAATTGGCCCAGAAATCATACTTGAGACCACCAAAAAGATAGTACAGATACGGAACCGACTAAAAGTTGCCCACGATCGTCAGAAAATCTATGTAGACGTAAGGAGAAAATCCCTTGAGTTCCAATTAGGATAAAGGGTACTGATGAAAGTCTCGCCATGGAAGGGCGTGGTACGATTTGGGAAACAAGAGAAACTGAATCCTCATTACATTGCTCAATTCAAGTCTTAAAGAGAATTGGACTAGTAGCTTATCTTTAGAGCTACCACCAGAGCTTAGCAGCGTGCGCAATATCTTCCACGTATCGAATCTGAAGAAGTATTTGTTAGATAAGACTGATAAACTTTGCTTCATCAAAGAGCCGGTAGAAATCATGGACCATAAGGTCAAAGGATTGAAGCACAGTCGTATACCCATCCTCAAGGTCATATGGAATTTTAGACATGGACCTGAATTCACTTAGGCATGTAAAGGCCAGTTTAACAAAAGATACCCTCAACTAATCCTAAGTAACAAGACCTCTGAGGAAACAAGACAAAATTTCGGGACGAAATTCCCTTAACAGGGGGAGACTGCAACATCCGACATTAAACCAGGTTAGCAACTATGACCTAATCAGTGTTTAATAGCCAATTATAACCTAATCAGTGGTCATTAGCAATTAATCAAGGTGATTAACAATGTTTATAAACAAATTTAACTCAATTAGAATCAATTCACCGGTGCGATGAATCGGCAAATCAATTAATCCGATCAATTTGCGATATGATGGATTAATTCAACTAAGTACATAATTAATCTATGATTAGTGACACTAATCATACACTAATACACTTACTTAACATTAATTATGCAAGACTAAAACAATTCATTAAAAAATGCATCCAAAAGTATTTATGAATTTACATGAAAAGGGGAATACAAGAATACATTTCTAAACACTTTTAAAAAAAATGTAAAATACCCCATAAATACCATCACATGGCCGGCCTTTAGGCTAGTACATGTGTAGATTTGATTTCAATTTTTTATTCCAAGCATCCATAACCCATCAAAATCATATCTTCTTCATCTTACTCTTTCACTTCAACCAAATCCACACACAACCTCCATTTGATGATCACTTTTTTCCCTATAAATAAGAGGTCATATTTCATTTGTTATCACACCTTCAAAACACAATAAAACTCTCTCTCACTCTCTATAAAAATCGGCCACAAGGCCTTGTGCAAAAACCAAAATTTCAATTTTGGTGTTCTTCAAATATTTCAAGGTATTCTTTGTGCAACTCTTTCAAGATCAAGTCTTCTACTCATTTTCATTCTCATAACACTTCAAAGTAAGTAAACCCTAACTTATTTCATCTTATATTTATGTTTATATAAGTCTTGCATAATATATATAATCACCAACAACAACAAGTTTCATAAAAACTCAAGTTTATAAGTTTCTAGTTTTGTTTTTAAGTTGTTTTCTTCAAATGTGTTTATAAATATATAAACACGTCATATAAGTGTAAATATTAAGAAAACAAGTGATGTATATGAGTTTTATAACTTTTATACAAGTAGTCTTTGAATAAATGACAAGAATCACTTGTTATTCCAAGTATAAACTACGGATTTTCGGCAGAAATTTATATCGAATTTGAAAAATCATAACTAATTCATAACCTAACGAAATGAGTCGATTCTTGTCTCAAAAGTTAGATTTATGTCTTAACTATATATCTGGAAGTTTTAATTTATTTTGGAGTTTAAGACCTCCAGAAATTATTTGGGAAACCGAAAGTTTGACAGCTCAAAAAAAAAAACAACATAGGGTTTTCAACAAGCTTTTTCCCAAACTTAAACATCTCGAAAAATGGCCCTTCTTGACTTTAAAATTTTTTTGTATATAGTAGGTTAATGTCCAAGAAAACCAAAGCCTAAAACGTTTTGGAGCTTGGTCAAAAACAGCCTCAAAGTAGGCCGAAAAACCTTCAAAAAAGCTGGAAAGTTGTATATATATAAACTTGACGTTTTTAGTGGGTTTTATTTATAAACTTGTAATGTTGGGTGATTTAAAACATAACAACATTTATGTAGACATATTATCATATATGGGAGTTATTAAATTCATTATATCGTTTAGGACTCGGTTAAACGCGTCCGGTGTCATCACTCATCAACAACCTAAATCGTCGTTTTTACGATCATTTTTGCCATCAACATGTGGTGAGTCTTCATAGCCCCTATTTTCACTATCTATTGGGGTGGAAATACATGCACTGTTTTCATATGGACATCAAAACTGTTCATTTCTTATATGTATTACATGTTTGGATCCATTAGCCCTCAAATCATGTACCGTTAATTGCATTTATTTGTAAGCGCGAATATATTGTGGATAGATCTATCGGGCGTCATGTCTCCAACTTTGGTTAGTTCGGCTCGGCTAACAGCGGGTGCATATATATTCAACACACGATATTACGTATGGGAATACTGCACAGGGCAAACTCATTTAATTAAGCTTCGGTTGCATGATGGTTTATGTAATACATACACGGAATTTATGATTTATAAATTCAACTCATCTGATAATGTCCATACAACTGGTCTTTTCGTGTAAACGTATGAGCTCACCAACAATTTGTTGACGTATTTGAGCATGTATTTTCAGGTGTTTAAGACATGCACATTCCTCGGAAGTATTCCAAGGCTTCCGTTCATTTTGGAATCGTATCATTTTCAAACTCGGAGATTTACATGCATCTTTCCGGATAAACTAAATCGTGTATTTAAATCTTGGTATTTTAAGAACTACTTCGTTGTATTTTGGTTATGTAAAACAATATTTATATTTGAAGTTAAATCTATGTATTTTTGAAAACGTTCATATAGTGGTCGTTCGTTATGATTATGGTTACGCTTCAGCGACGTCACACTTCGTTGCCAACCGGGGTAACGGGGTGTGACAGTGAGGTACCAAGCCGACATGGTTTAGGTGGGATATTTTTTTCTTCAAATCCTTTCTCAACTCTCAGCTCTTAGCATTTTTCAACTAGGCTACCTCTGGCTCACTTTTGTAGAAATATAAGTCACTCAGCTACATAGTGAAAGCATGATCTGATGCACCACCATCTCCGGTTAATATACCCCTCTCGTTTATATTTTAACTCTGCTCGACTCTGTCAATATCCCGTGATAACTGACACTTCTCCACTAATAGACCTAAGAACCCTCACCCACACAAACTATATATGGTTTGCTCTTTGGGTAGGTCTTCCAATTCAGGTTAGACCATAGAAGTAATATATATATATATATATATATATATATATATATATATATATATATATATATATATATATATATATATGCCTAAGTCACATAATTAGGTGCATTATTAGAGTCTGCAGAATCTTAGAAAAGATATAACAATGTTGATTAGCTTTTCAGCTCAAATGAATTAGGAGATGTATTACAGAATGAGTTTAGGGAATGATGAGTTGGGAGATATCAAAATGAAATGTATAATCTGATATATAATATGAAATGTATCAAATTTTCATGAAAGAATTAGCTCATGGGAGAATATGGGAGAATTCTGTAATTTGAAGAATTCTAATATATTGGAGATGAATGAAGAAAATCTCAGAAGAAATGAGGTTATGGAAGTCAAGAGATTAGAACAATTAATCTCAATGATACCCTCAGAGTATCAGAAAGTAAAAATCATAAAAAATTGGTTCTTTTCAGCTCAAAAATCATGTGTGTGTGCACAAAAATATTTTAGTATAATTCTCACACAATGTTGTAAAAACTAATATCATTGTCAGTGTGCGGCTGAAACTCCCCATGGAAATAAGCACACGAAGTTAGTCAACTTATATAAAACAGATTAGGAGCAAAATTTTAAAATAAAACTCTCTCTTTGTCATAATATCCTCAGAGTTGAATTCAAGGCAAGAATATCATAAAGATTCATATTTTAGAATCGGGTTCTAACCTGAAGTGATTAGAAGCCTTTGTTGTGGAAGCTTGGGTTTCAGTCTGAAGTAACTGAGAGCCATATTTTACTTTACATTGGTTCCAGTCTGAAATGATCTGGAAACCATTTCTAATGAAGTCTGGGTTCTACACTGATGTGTACTGACACCATTTCAATGAAGATTGGGTTCTAGTCTGAATTAACTACAAAACCATAAACATATCCTGCAAAATTTAAGATGTCTTTGGTATCCAAACAGCTTTATATCTAGGCTTGTTTGTGCTCTTGTGTGACCAATTCATCACAGGTTTAGGTACCCATTTCATTATGGTTTTAGATACCCACTGCAAAACATATTTCTTTTTTTTTTCTCTTTCTCAAACGTAGAAAGTGAGTTTCTTTTAGTTTGATAAAATTGAATATGTGGTTTGCGAAAGAAACTTGAATCTGAACGAATAGAATTATGAAAACTCTTCTTTTAAAAAATCTGTCCATTGCTAGCCTAATTTTGATAATACTTGATATTTTTCTTGGAAGATTTCTTCTGAGAAGAATAACTAGTATTTTCATAAACTTTTGAAAACTTTGAATTTGATGATTCACCAGGGTAAATATCGATCGGAAGTTTTTCAATTACTTTATCTTTGTCTTTGCTTATCTTCAAAAGATATTTAACTTTAAGATCTGAAGATGAATCACATTCATGAGGTTTAACTAAATTCTTTTCATTTTCTGAAGCTAAATCAGAATGATCAACTTTATGTTTTAAACAAAGTTCGGAATCTTTAACAATGGAATCATTTGAAGAAGAGGAAATGTTAAATTGTTTTGTAAGATGAAAGATTTGATCCTCTAATCCTTTAATAATGACCAAATATGAATTTTTGTCATTATCGAACAATTGGTAATTAGTTTTAAATATTGTTCTTTAATTAAGAACACCTTTCACTCATCTTCAAACAATTTAGATTTCGTTTTGAAATCTTGTTCTTTAAGTAAGAACTCGTTTCTTTCCTTATCAAATAATTCTTTAGTTAATGAAAACTCCTTTTCAAGAGCAAAAAATTCTTCAGATTTGTTTGAAACATAACAGAACGATTTGTCTTAGAAAGTGTATCTGTGAATTCACTTTTCATGCAATTCAATCATATACAACACAATTCATATGAACAATTATCAATCAAACACAATCTATTGAATGATTAAGAGAGAAAATATTACATTGGAGGTTTCGGCTTTCTTGCAAAGCAATCCTTCTTTCTCTCTAAATCAGATCCATATGTGTGTGTGTAATCTTCGATTCATAGCAGCATGCGTAGCATACATTTCTATTTATACACAATACACAAGTATTGTGTATTTACACATATAACCCCTAATCTATTGAGTATTTACAATTATATACAATATAATTGTTTCATCTCTATTATTTATTCCCAACATTCTCCCCCTTAGAGATGAACACAATTATTAAAGTAATATTCATTTCAGCTCTACAAATATTGTCCCTAACAATCTCCCCCTTAGAGATGAAATCAATTTTCTGATAAAAGATCATTTCAGGGACTTTTTCGTGAATATTCATCTTTTCTCTAATCTCTGAATCTTCTTCGTTTCTTTATTTGACTCTCTCTGATCTTCACATATCTTCTTCTCTGAACTTCTCTTTTCTTGTATTTTCTTGTAAGTACACTCCCCCTTGAATCATGAATAGCTTTTTAATTCTCTCCCTTGATCAATTCATTTGATATGATGTAGCAATTGTCTTCAGTTGACTTCAATCTACTCAACTGTTGTCTCTGAACTTTTGTTTTTCTCCCCCTCATGATGATCATAAGAATTATGAAAATCATGCAAAATCTTCAGAGACATTAATTCATTGAAGTTTACAGTAGCAGAAATATAACAACAATTACAATTTCAAAATATTTCAAATTGACTTTCTCCCTCCTCCCCCTATACAAAACCAACCTAACTCACTCTTCCTCAAAAATTTCACTCCCCCTCGAATTGATACTATATCTTTTTAGAACAAGAACAAAGCTTTACAACTTTGGGGAAAATGAAACACATTCATTTTGTGAGAAAATGAGTCCAGGTCCACATAGGATTCCTGTTTACACAATAGACAAAATCTATACAAAATATATTTTAGTTGAGTTGCATTATGAAAATTCTCTCGTTTAGAATCTTCAAGTTCCTTTGATAATTGAGATATTGTCACATTAAGAATATGATTCTATGAAATCAGTACTTTCTGTTTTTCTTCAAAATTCAAAATACCATCTTTCAGTCTTGTGACATAATGTAATGCAAGTGCTTTATCTATATTTAGTTGAACAAGAATGTCATAATTGTTCTTACGAATCTATTCAGATTCAGTAAGTTTGGCAATCGGTTCAGACTTCTCTGATGTTATCTTTGAAATGGAATCATGATCAGTCATTAGATTTTCAAACGATTTATGCTTCTCAATCAGCTTAGAATTCTCAGCTGTGAGATTTAAGACTTGGTCATGTTCATTTGTCAGTTCAAGTTCCAAAGAAACTACCTTTTCTTTTTGTAGGTTAACATCTGCTTATTCAACCAACTTTGTCACACTCTTCAATTGAACTTCAAACTCCTTCAGATGTACAGTTACATCAACACGCTCTTCTGTTGTAGCCATAAAGCGTTGAGCTATATTTTGTTCTTCAGATTTGTGTTGCTTTGATGATAACTGTCAAACTTTTTTTTAAAAGTCTTTTGAAGTTTGAGTAATTCTAGCTTCATCTCTTCAATATCTATGTCACAAAAAACAGTGTTAGATTCCATCTTATTAAATTTGTGGAAAATGAATGGAAATTAGATAAGCTCAAAAAATATCAGCAAGTCCTTATATGAAATCTGATGAGCGAGTAATACAAAGTTTGTGATTAGTTCGAGATTTAAAGATCAGAAGGTTGTTCGAGGATAGATATCCAACGTTGAAGCTCTAAAATATGTATATGGGGTTGATGACTTGGTGAAAACCAGCTCCGAAGTGACTTTTAAATGTCGATTTTTCAGATTCTTTGTAGAAAACTGTCTGTAACTTCTTTCTGGAGTCGAATTAGGCCCCAAAAATCACCTGAATTGACTTCTGTAGAAAAATGCTTGTAACTGTAGGTCTCGGTTCAAGCTTCGATTTGACGTATGGTAGACCCTCTAACGATATTCTAGTCAAAATTTATGGCCACTTGAAGAAGTAAAGGTCACATATGAAAATGTACGCTTTGAACTGCGAAATTGAGCCTGTTATAATCGAAATTTATGCTTTAGACTTCGAGATTCTATCCTCTATGATCAAGATTCAATGTTTGGACTTCAAGATTCTGGTTATAGAACTCGAAATTTTGGCTTCTTTAGTAGAGATTCTGGCATCTTCACTCGAGATTCAAACTTCAAGACTCGAAATTTAGCATATATGAATCGAAATTCAGGCTATAGGTATAAAAAATTAACCTTATGTCTTCGAGATTCTAGCCTTTATGGTCGAGATTTTGACTTTTGATCTCGAGATTCAATCAATTTTCAATCAATTTTCAAGTTGACTTGATTCAAGTTTAACTTGGTTTAAGAAACAATCTCTGTTATATTATGTAGTTTCAGGTTTTGAGTTTGATGGAAGAAAGATTTGAGAATTCGTATTGAATGACTCAAGTTCGCGTATGATATACTCGAGTTCGAGTTCACTGGACTTGAGCTTGCCATCCTCTTAAAAATACTAACTCCACACAGTAAACTGAAACTTCAAGTATGCCACTCGAAATGTCAAGGATACCGAAGTCGAGTTCGAGTCTTACAGACTCGTAATGAACACTTAGAAAATTTCAACTGAAATTAGGGTTATCACGAGTCGAAGAACACAATTATTAAGAACAGTAACCGTTTTTCTTAAAAAATTCAACTTTCTATCAAAAATTACCAAAATCTGAACCAAATCCAACGAACTTAGATTCAGTAGACTCGCAAAATGATTTCTAATCAATTCAAAACACTTTTCCAGCCGATTAATTGCAAAAAATCAGCAAAAAATCATGATTTTCAGGAAAAATGTACTTCGTTGATGGTTTCGAATTCAAAGTTAAAACTTTCTAGATCAGTTTGATAATAAAAAACGCACACTCAAAACTATATTTCCCTCCAATTAAACTACCAGAAAAAAGATTTTCATTTGAAGACTCGTAGGGTTCAAGAACTCGAAAACTCAAAAAAAATTCAACAAATATGAGTTCAATTCTTGTTGTCTGGCTCTGATACCAATTGTTATTCACAGAATTGATACAATACACAATTAAGAAAGCCAATTAATATTCACATCAAACACAGAGAGAAAATATGAACTCGTAAGTCAAAGGCTAAATCTCATTTCACAAACCCGAACAACTATTTACAATAACATAGGAAATTACTATTTATACGACATTCATAACTTTAAGGAAAGTACAAAAAAAGCCCCATAACTTTACAAAATAAACCTATCCCTGCACTTTTTCTGTAAAGAGATTCAACAACAACTGTAAATGTTGGCTTAGTGTGTTTATAGATTTTACAGCTAACATGCCATGAAAGCAATGCGGTAAACGTGGGTATAAGCGTGATATAGCAAGGCTACCGCCACCAGCCACGTATAGTGAGACATAATACTTAAAGAGCAGGATGATGTCAGTGTCACATGCTCACGCTTTAGTGGAAGTTATCCACAAATTAGTGGGCTAGCTACCAGTAGTCTATGTGGGGAGACATCGAAGCAGTCAACCACAATGTTCATTTGAATAGGTGACATAAGCAAGGTCTATGAGAGACCAGTCTTAGCTGATAGTTGAGCGATGGACATATATGTCAATGAAGCAAATATTGAAAGTAAAATCAAATAAGCATGTCAACGATAGCAATAACAGTTTGTAACAATAGTTGAAATCAACAATAATAACATGTGTGATAGATTATATATCAAATGCTATCATGATCCACAGAGCTTCACCATACCATGGTGTGAATGAGTCACATTCTAGCTGAGCATATAAGACTGTCAATTAAAGCTAAAACAACAATATGTCTCACCGAAAAGCAAACATGAAAGACTAATATATCTATGACCCGTAATTTACTGTTATAAGCTTTGTTGTTGACTTTAGCTTTCACAAATGGATTATTCCACCTCCTGAGTTATCTCAGGATTCAATACACTTTACACTTGGCTTTCTCGGCTTTGGCTTGGCTTTATGGACTTTGGCATGGCTTTATAAGCTTTTACCCACTTTTCTGTAGCTTTGGCTTTATGTCATAGTTCAGATTTAGTTGAACCTGTTCAATATTTGGCATTCACATACACATAAAATTTAACGACTTTAATGGCTTTATACAACTCAATTGTATAATTCTGTTGCAATTCTTTGACTTTCCGAAGCTTATGTAAATAGCTTATTCATCGACTGGGCTTATCAAGTCATATTTGTTCACTGGCTTTCATGTTGAATCATTATTGGCTTATGGATTTTCTTGACATGACTTATTAGTTTTATGATTTTTCATGAACATGTGTGACCTTTAATAGACTTTTATTTGTATTAAATTTGCGTAATTCAATCATTTGAATGTTTGAATGGCATGATACGTCTAAAAAAAGCTATCTAATGACCTACATATGTGATGCATATGATTTAATAATGAAATAAAGTCTTGGGCCCAGGACCTAGGCCTCTGGCCTAGAATGGCCTAGCCTAAGGCCAAAAACCAAGGCCACGGGCCTAAGTTTAAGGTCACCTCATACACATGCTTATATTCATGTCTATGCTTATAATATTGCTTAAAACATGCACATATATATGTTTCTGTGGGTCTTAACAGGTTTTCAAAGTATGTTACTAGAGGTTGTAGGGGGGTGAATACAACTAATTGTTTATAACACACTTTTTCTCAAAGTTTGTATGTACATATTAACAAGTGTACATATTTGGTCACTGGCTTTCATGTTGAATCATTATTGGCTTATGGATTTTCTTGACATGACTTATTAATTTTATGATTTTTCATGAACATGTGTGACCTTTAATAGACTTTTATTTGTATTAAATTTGCGTAATTCAATCATTTGAATGTTTGAATGGCATGATACGTCTAAAAAAAGCTATCTAATCACCTACATATGTGATGCATATGATTTAATAGTGAAATAAAGTCTTGGGCCCAGGACCTAGGCCTCTGGCCTAGAATGGCCTAGCCTAAGGCCAAAAACCAAGGCCACGGGCCTAAGTTTAAGGTCACCTCATACACATGCTTATATTCATGTCTATGCTTATAATATTGCTTAAAACATGCACATATATATGTTTCTGTGGGTCTTAACAGGTTTTCCAAGTATGTTACTAGAGGTTGTAGGGGGGTGAATACAACTAATTGTTTATAACACACTTTTTCTCAAAGTTTGTATGTACATATTAACAAGTGTTAATTACAAAGAGGTTTGGATTACGGAATGATCCAAACTGAGATGACAGAAACAACATAATATCAACTAATCTAAGACTCACTCAGACTAGTTACAATGAAGTCACTTACTAAGGTGCACTCACTGATTTTTACAAGACACAGACAGACAGCTTTGAGATAGAGCAGCTTAGACACACTTGGCTATTCTATTCTAAGTTTAAAGCAGAACCTGCATGCATGAAAAACACAATTCCTTTGCAATGCGCGTGATGAACTTGTGGATGTCTCTCTTGATACCTCTAATTCCTTGGATGCTTCCTTTTATACTCACTCAGTGAATCTCCGTGAAGCTTCTTCATTGGTTGTAGAGAAAGTGGAATGTCTTTGCAAAAAAACAAGGATGCTATTCTGCACGTCTGACAAAACAGGCTTTGTCCACTTGTTGCAGAATCTTTGTCTTTTCCTTTTTGTCTCTGTTCACCACAACTTTACATAAAAGGGGTATGTCAACTTTAATCTTTTCCTCTTCATGTAATGTTATTTTGATATAAGAAATGGTCTGTCACCCATTTCAGATATCCTTTTTGTCTTCATCCTTCAGAGCAGCTTGGCAGCTTCTGATTTTCCACTTTGTCTTGAGTGTAGACTGATTTTTACGTTCAAGACTTTGCATGAGGACATGGAAACAAATTCCATGAAGTGTTAAACCTGTTCACAAAGAACAGAACACTTATCTTTGGGAAAAACTGTTCAACATATATGAACATCTCAGACAGCTTCTGTCAAACATGTCCAACAGTTATGGACAACCTTGACAATCTGCCAAGTTGCAACAAATGTAACAGTGTAAGACTTGGGCTGATTTTGCAAATGACTTATTAGGATTCAATAAGGCCTTAAAGCAACCATAGATTTTCCTTTTAAGAGTATCAAACAGGTTTGATTAAAAATCTCCCCCTATAATAATGAGCAGGTTTTATTGAGGCCTCTTTATGCCTAACAATCTCCCCTATTTGTAATATTCATCTTAAAGCTGACTTTATCAGTAATCACTATATGCATTTACATTACAGTTACTCAAAGATGAAACTACAACATCAAAGTAAAGTAAAAGATCAGTTTATATATACTGATACGGACTGAAACAACAAATGAATACATCTCTGAGGAAGTAGAACTATTGGCCAGCCAGGTCTCCTATGTTATAGCAATCTATTAACTGATTCCATATGGCCACTCTCCACTTGGCATGCTTGGCAAAAGCTTCTTTGAACATGAAGACAATAACTTGTTTGACACCAGCTTTATGAAGGTCTAAAGCTCTCTGAAAGAACATTTTCTTAGTTAGAGGATCCACAAAGAATACTCCTTCCTCAGGCTCTTCAATATATTTGCCGTCTTCAACTTTAATGCTTTGGAACAGGCTGCGATCGATTCCTCTGATCTGAGTGGTATAGAAACCCTGCTCAATTAGCTTGAATATCTCCTCAAGCTCTGAATCTTTGTTAGACATATTTATTTCAACTTCTAGTTACTATCTTTAGTTTGTAATAATTTAACTTCTAGTTATGTATTTGTTTATGTAATGTTTAAAGTTCAAGGACCTGTTATGTAATTTTCCCAAAGTCTCTTTGGTTATAAAAACCAAATGAGATGGAGGTTTTTGCTGTTGTTGAAGAAAGAAAATATTACAGTGATATATATTCTCATTAAGCATTTCATCTTCTTCACCCAATAGAGTATTTTCATTGATAAATCTATTTGAGTGTTACTCTATATGCCATGGTTGTGTAATATCTGGGAAAACAAGCTTTCATTTGGTATCAGAGCTTGGAATTGGATTTCAACTTGGAGCTGTGTTCAAAAAATGTAACCTGCTTTTCATCTCCTTCTCAAAAAGGTCCAAATCTCTGATCTTTTGCTTCAATAATATTTGTATGTTGTTATTAATCATCAAGAATATGTTTATTGTGAAAAACAACATCTTTTTCATGTAGTAGATGAATTATTTTTGTTGAAACCATCTGTTCGTAACTCTCTGCGTACTGTACCAAAAATTTGACCAAAAATTTCAAAATTTTTGTGTTAAACGTACTTATTTGCACCGAAATTGAACTACTTGAGACTTATATATGATATTTCTGAGATTTAAATTTTGTATTGTGTGAAAAACTTTGGAAAAACGTGGAGCCTTGAAAATACCGAAACCATAAAGGTTTCAGTAGGTCTCTGTATTTGGAAAAAAAAAAGTTTCAGGCTTGAAAACTAGTGCAGAAAGTTGCAAAAAGGGTTTCCTCTTTAAAGGTCTCGGTAGTATTTCAAGATCTCGGAACAAGGTTTCAGTAACTTTTTGGTCCAAGGTTTCAGTATAAAAGAAAGGTTCAGCAACATATACCGAAACCTTTGAGGTTTCGGTAGTTTTATCAAAGGTTTCTATACTAAGGTTTCGGTACCAAGGTTTCTATACCAAGGTTTCGGTACCAAGGTTCCTATACCAAGGTTTCGGTACCAAGGTTTCTATACCAAGGTTTCTATACCAAGGTTTCTATACCAAAGGTTTCGGTACCAATGTTTCTATACCAAGGTTTCAGTACCAAGGTTTCTATACCAAGGTTTCGGTACCAAGGTTTCTATACCAAAGGTTTCGGTACCCAAGGTTTCAGTATCCCCACTGTTTTTTCAAAATCTTTTTAATTCTCTGAATATTTGTTTCAGGTTACAAGTTTTTTTATTTTATTTTTATTTATTTATTTATTTTCATTTATTTTATATTATTAAAATTTTAAAAAAAATTAATTAAATTAAATAAAAAAAAAACAATCATCTCCAAGTTTCCAATTCTAAGATCAATCTTTCAAAATCAATCATGGCAAACGAGGCTCTAATTTTGGGAACGGATATTCGTCCACCGGTTCTGTATCGTGGAGAATATGATCAATGGATGAGAAGGTTTCTAAGATTTCTTGCGCTGCATGATCTGGGCTCTTTGATGCTTAAATCTCTTGAAGAAGGTCCTGCAGAATATTTCACCATCATACCTGCCAAACCCGATAATGATCCACCAATTCCCGATCTTCGTGAACCACGAGGGCCTCAGACTGAACAGGAACGACTTAGAGCCAAAGCTGACATCCAGTTAGAGAATTATCTCCTACAAGCCTTTCCCAACACCAAACTCAACAGTATTGACAGTTAAGAGACTGGCAAGGCCATGTGGGATGAAGTTGCTCACCAAATGCGAGGGTCTGAAAAGGGCGACAAAATGAAAAAGGGAGAACATCAAGTCTGCTTTCTCTAAGTTCAAGGCATGAGACGGAGAAACTCCTGAAAGCACTTACAATCGTTTCTGCTCCGTTTTAAACGAATTGAAAAAAATGCAAAGTCAACACCTCACAGGACGACATCAATCTTCATTTTCTTGCTTCGCTTCGTCCTGAATGGAACTCCACATGCCGCACAGTAAAGAGGACTCATGATCTGAATGATATCAATATCCATTTCTTATTTGAAAATCTGCAAGAATTTCAAGACGATGTTGATGATCATCTAGCTATAAGAAACAAGGTTGAGTCGTTATCTGCAAGTGGAACCAGACCAGTGAATGATTCACTTGCATTGATCACTGATAACAAAGGCAAATCTCCAGCCATGCCTTTCTCCTACAAAGATCCTCAAATGGTCAGTCAAGCCATGAACCTGATAATTCTTTTGAGTCTGAAATGCTAGACCTCCGTGATCAACTAGCTTTTCTATCCAACAAGTTCAATCAGTGGTTCTTTAAGAAAAAGACCAACAACAACTTGAGATATGAAACGGGGCCGCATATGCGCAAGGAAGAGAGGACGGATCATAGTTTCAGAGAAGAGAGAAACAATACACGTGAAGCCAGAAGAAATGAGTGTCGTGAGGAACCACGAGGGGATCACAAAGATGAATGGAAAATAGAGAGGGAAGAGAGGCATGATAATCATCGAGATGACTATCGCAACCCTGATGAGGAGCGAATTGAGAGGCTAGCTGGAGGAGACAGAAGGAACAGACCTGAAGAAAAGAATGTAAAATCTGGAAAGAGTCTTGTCTGCTACAAGTGTGGTGAACTGGGTCACTTTGCCAGAGAATGTGTTAAACCTTTCCAACGAAACGCTGACTACTATCGTCGAAAACTGGCAGTGATTGAAAGGAAAGAAGGTGGTCAAGCTCTAGTATCAGAGGATGACTATTGGATGGATGATCAGAGTGATGATGAAAATGATGGAGCTAACGATGTCCCATGTTATGTGGCTGACATCTTCGGTCTCAACTCTGGTCATCTAGGGCCAGATATGCAGGTGGTTCAAGAACAGCTCGTGGATTCCAGAGCTGAAAGGAGTGAAGGACGTGAGGAAAGATATGCTTCAGATGATGAACATGTTGAAGAGACGTCCGCCTCATCCTGTCTAATGACTAACGACAAAGACTTCATCTCATCTGATGGCGAGTCCAGTGAGGTACATTCTGAATTTGAATTCAAATTAATCAATGATTTCAAACTTCTCACCGAAAAATATCATTCTCTCGAACATAAATTTTTGCTTGAAAAGGAAAAGTCTCACACTTTTGATAATCAGTTGCTCAAAGTAAAAAGTGAAAAATCAAATATTCAGATAGACTTGGTCAAGATTAATGATATGAATTATTCTGTAATGGAAACTTCAAATAAAATTAAAGAAGAGAACAATTCATTGAAATCTCAGCTTTCTGAAGTGTCAAACAAATTTGAATCCATCTCATGTGAAAACTCTCAGAATGCACAAAAGTTCAAAATGATTTCCAACGAAAGAATGGAGTTGTATGCAAAAATAAAATCCCTTGAGGATGAATTTTTGAAACATGGTCAAACTGATCAGACCATCCACATGAATAAACCGAAAGAGACTCGTTTCTATCATTCTAAGGAAGGTATTGGGTATGAAAGTCCCAAAATTCTTAACAAGGTATTAAACACTTTACCTACCTTGTATGATCACAATTACATGGGACATGGTTTCAAGGCAGTTTTCCATCGTTCAACGGAAGATGCCTTAAATGAGGAAGATTCCAAACAAAAACTTTGTGAAAACGAGCATACATCTTTTGGCTATGAGCGACTAAATGAAAGTTATTCCACCAGAGAACCCACTCTATCGGACGACTACATAAATAGTTACTCAAAGTCGGAAATGGATGCTAAACCTGTTGCATCAACATCTCATTCTTACATTCCCACCTTCATTCTTCAAAATCAAATCACACATCTTTAAAAAGAAATTTTGCAAAGGTTTTAAACAAACAGTATTGAATACCGTGTATCAAGGTTTTCACTCAGACTTACAATTTTAAATTTCCTCCTTTCACACCCAACCTTCGGTAGAATTGGAAAATGATCAAAGAATTGTCTTTGAAAAAGAGAGAAAATTGTTCTTAATCAAAGAACAAAATTTTAAAATACAACTCAAATCCAATGATGATGACCTGGCTTCATACCTATCTATCATCAAGGATTTGGAAAACGAAATCTCTTAACTGAAACAAATCAAACTCTCCACTCTCTCCAATAAATCAAAAGCAAAGGTTTTAACAGTGTCAGGTAAAATTACCAAACACACCGCTTTACCAAATGTTGCAAAAGGCAAAGAAATATTGGAATTTCCTCCAAGAATTCTCAAAGGTGAGTGCTCAACAAATCTTAAAACCAAAGTTTCAGAGGATACTAGACATTCTCCAACAAAGAATCACAAGTATTCCGTGAAACTCACTCACTCAGGAATTTTTTCTCATTCTAAGAGTTCACATGTAACTTATTCAAAATTGTCTGATGTTACAGATCATCTGAATGATTCCCAAAGAGCAGTCAAGCAAGCTTCATTTTTCAAGAAGGCATCTGTGCCATTGCATGTCATTTCCGACAATTCTATTTCAAGAAGTAGATTAAATGTAGTAGGGAAAAACATGAATGTAAACCGACTTTCGAAACATTGTTCTTTAATGAAAAGACTTGTTGGTTCATGTTTATCTACTTCATGTTCTTCTGTTCCTGAAAAGAAAAATTCAAAACTTTAAAAATGTCATGTAAAATCAAAGGAAATCAAATGCACCAAAGTCTGGACAAAGAAAAGGCCTGTTGAACAGACCAAATCTGAGGGCTCCAAACAACCCATAGTTGAAACAAAATCCAAAAGTCCAATATTCAAATGGGTCCAAAAGATTTCTACATCCAATACTGACACTAATAAAAATGGGTTCCTGCAAATATTGTGTTACATATAACTGGCATTCCATCATGTGCTAACCTGAAAAAACCCATTCTTCAATGGGTTCCCATAGTGTCTGATTGATCTTATGCAGAATGGTTCCTGTGCACTCAGTTCAGGACCCGCTTTTAACCGTACAAGTTTTCTGGACATGCCAGTTCTGAACACGGTTAGTGATAGACAGGAGTTGTATGTTGTTACTTATCTGATTTCAATGACAGGTAAAAACAACATGGGTAATGGATTCGGGATGCTCTCTTCACATGACCGGTAGAGTTGAGTTATTGTCTAACTATGTCGAGGAACAGTGCGGCTTAGTTAGATTTGGGAATGACAATCATTTACCAATCGTTGGTCATGGAGATTTAGTTTCAGAAAATCTCATCATTCAACATGTGAACTATGTACCGGGATTGGGCCACAATCTCTTTAGCATAGGACAGTTCTGTGATAAGGGTCTCGAGGTGAACTTTAAAGCCACAAAATGTAGTGTGAGAACTGATTCGGGAAATGAATTGCTGTCAGGATTCCGTAACTCAAACTTGTATACCATCGATCTGGCAAAACTCAAACCGAAAGAAAGCATTTGCCTACTCTCCAAGGCTTCAACAAAAGACTCTTGGTTGTGGCACCGTCGCTTATCTCACCTCAACTTTGACAATATTAATAAACTGGTCTCAAAAAGTCTTGTCAGAGGTCTGCCAGTGCTCCGGTACGACAAAGATCATCTTTGCGGAGCATGTGAAAAAGGAAAAATGAAAAGAGCAGCACATAAACCCAAACCGGAACCCACATCCAAAAGGCCGTTAGAGCTCCTCCACATGGACTTATGTGGACCAATGAGGATCCAAAGTATCAACGGAAAGCGCTATGTGTTGGTTGTCGTCGATGACTATTCTCGATACACATATGTTTGATTCTTGCGAACCAAAGATGAGGCTCCTCAACATATCATTGATTTAATCAAACTTGTTGAGAAAAAGTTGCAGTCAGCTATTCAATTCATCAGAACAGATCAAGGCACAGAATTCAAGAATTCGGTTCTTGAAACTTTCCTGAGATCAAAAGGCATTCATCATCAATATTCCGCTGCCAGGACTCCACAACAAAACGGGATTGTCGAAAGACGAAACCGAACACTGGTGGAAGCTGCTCGAACAATGCTTGCGTATTCAAAGTTGCCAACGTTTCTGTGGGCCGAAGCTGTTGCCACTACTTGCTACACGCAGAATCGCTCAATAATCCACAAGCGCTTCAACAAAACTCCCTTTGAGCTAATTAACAAATGATTACCCTATATCAAATACTTTCGTGTTTTTGGTTGCAGGTGTTTTGTATTGAACGACAGGGAGAATCTCGGAAAATTCAGCGAGAAGGCCGATGAAGGAATTTTCATTGGATACTCCACATCATCGAAGCTTATCGTGTCTACAACACTCGCACTAGGACTGTGAATGAAAGCGTTAATGTATCATTTGATGAATTGGCTGAATCCAGTAATGAAGCTACAAATTCTAGGCCGCCAATTTCTCAATCTCAGAGTCCTTCAGCTTCTGCAACAACTGACGACTCATTAAATACTTTATTTGATCACTTTTATAATGATTATTTTGAGTCTTCTAATCCAAACGTTTCATCTTCTGTTCCTGCAGAACAAACTGTGATAACATTAGATAACTCGGTGATAAATGCAACAACATCATCTGATTCAGTACCAACTGAAACATCTCCAATCACCGAATCTTCTCCTCAACAAGCATCAGAATCAGCTCAACAAGATTCCTCAAATACTGTATTCCCGATCAAACCGATGACGAATCAGAATTTGTTGAACCAGATACCATAATGCCATCTCTTGAAAGAATAGAACAATCAATCATCCAATCTGATGTTCGTCAAACTCAACCATCCAGTTCCATTTTTCCACATGAAATCAAATGGACTCGTAGCCACCCTACTGACCAAATCATCGGTAACCCGTCCACTAGAATTCAAACGAGACGTGCTTCAACCAATGAATGTCTGTTCTCATCATTTCTAAGCGGTGCCGGACCTTCTCGTGTGGATGAAGCTTTAAAGGACCCAGATTCGATTGTTGCTATGCAAGAAGAATTGAATCAAATTGAACGACTGCAAGTATGGAGATTGGTGCCCAAACCAAAGAATCAGATCATTATTGGAACAAAATGGATCTTCAAAAACAAGAGAGATGAAAATGGGATAGTGGTAAGAAATAAAGCAAGACTGGTTGCTAAAGGATATCGTCAACAAGAAGGAATTGACTACGACGAAACTTTTGCTCCAGTTGCAAGACTCGAGGCCATCAGAATATTCTTGGCATTTGCTGCATACAAAGATTTCAAAGTATATCAAATGGACGTCAAAACAGCATTCCTGAATGGAGTCCTCAACGAGGAGGTCTATGTTTCACAATCTGAAAGTTTTGTTGATGAACATAAACCTGATCATGTTTATGTTTTAGACAAAGCTTTATATGGTCTAGAACAAGCTCCTCGTGCCTGGTGTGATAGCTTATCTTCATTTCTTACCCTATCTGGTTTTTCAAAAGGTGTGGTAGACACAACTCTGTTTACTAAATCTGAGGGAAGACACATAATGCTTGTACAAATCTATGTAGATGATATTATATTTGGATCTACAAACCCTGATTTTTGTAAGAGCTTCTCAGACCTCATGGAGTCGAAGTTTGAGATGAGTATGATGGGAGAGATTAACTTATTTCTCGGCTTACAAGTCAAACAACTTCCAGAAGGAACTTTTGTCAATCAGTCTAAGTACACTTTAGACATGCTGAAAAAATTTAAACTTGATTCTTGTACATCATCAAAAGTTCCTATGGCTTCACATTGCAAGCTAAACGCTGATCCTTCTGGAAAAAGTGTTGATGCAACACAATACAGGGGTATGATTGGCTCATTGCTTTATCTCACGGCAAGTAGGCCAGATATAATGTTCTCCACATGTCTTTGTGCACGTTTTCAAGCCAACCCAAAAGAATCACACCTTCTTGCTGTAAAGAAGATTTTCAGATACTTAAAGGGTAATCCTATCTACTGTGACTCCCGAAGTGCCATCGCGATCTCTTGCAATCCAGTTCAACACTCTCGCACAAAGCACATAGACATCAGGTACCATTTCATCAAAGATCATGTAGAAACAGGTACAACTGAACTCTATTTTGTTCGAACGGAGGATCAATTAGCTGACATTTTCACCAAGGCGTTGGACGATTCTCGGTTTCAAATATTGGTTACAAAATTAGGCATGTTGAATAATCCGGCTTAGATTTATCTAATTTATCGAACAAACTTTAGTACAACTCTATCTTTGTCTACATCTGTCTCTGATGAAATGATTTTCTTATTGTCTATATCTCTAAGTGTTTATCTGAAATAATGACATTGTTTGAGTAGTTGGTATTTGTATCTGTTTGCGATTTTGAGGGGGAGAGAAATCCAATCGTTGTTATTACTTTAAATTTTAATCTGAAAATTTCAAAAAGATTTTCATTTATTTTAGTTTAATCTTTATTTTTAATAGAAAACATCAAAAAGTTTTTCATTTATTTTAGTTTAATCTTTATTTTCTTCTATCAAATTTTTATTTGAAAACCTCAAAAATATTTTCATTTCTTTTAGTTTATAGTTTTTATCTTTAACTTTATCACAAAATCTCAAAAAGATTTGTAACTTTATTTTTATCAGAAAACTTTAAAAAGATTTCATTTAGTTCATTTAAGTTTTTTTTTTTTAATTTTATTTCATCAAATTCTAGAAAAACCCAAAAAGGTGTTAATTTATTTGTTTTGTTTTCGTTTTTGGTTAAAATATCAAAAAATGCCAAAATTTTTGAACTTGTGTAAATAGAAAAGGGGGGGTCGGTTGTTGTTTCATCTCCTTCTTCCCCCTTCCCAAAACCAAACCCCCCCCCCCCCCCCCAAAAATTTTTTTCTCCTGCTTTCTTCAAGCTCTCACATAAGGTTTGTGTTTTCTTCTCTATTTCTTGTATATTATTTGCTTTTTGATCATATATATGTATTTTATCCTCTGTATATAGTTTTCGGATTCTCTCTGTTACATCATTGTGTTCTTAGATTGCTCCTGTTCTTAGACGGAAAATGTTAGTAAAAATGGAGTATTAAATGTGAATGTATGTTTATTTCACTGACTCTTGCAGAAATCCATGACTGATTTGATTTAAAAACTTGAACTTGGTGGTTTCGGGATTGGGCTCACCGAAACCTAGGGTTTTGGTAGGTTTCGGTAACACCTCTTTGTTAAATGGTTTCAACGCCTGCTACTGTTTCGGTAAATGGTTTCTGTATATGGTTTCGGTATAATGGTTCTATGGTTTCAGTTAAATGGTCTCTGTTCTATGGTTTCGATAGATATAAATGGTTTCGGTAGATGTACATGGTTTCGGTATCTATACGGTTTCGGTAACTGGTTCCTACAGTGGTTTCAGTAACTAGTTCCTACAGTGGTTTCGGTAACTGGTTTCTATAAACGGTTTCGGTAAATGGTTTCAGTATAATGGTTTCCATAGTTTCAATTTCAGTATAGTGTTTTCGGTAGTTTCAATTTCAGTATAGTGGTTTCGGTAGTTTCAATTTCAACCATGGTTTCAGTAGTTTCAATTTTATCATAGGTTTTGGTAGTTTCAATTCCATCCATGGTTTCGGTAAAATCAATAGGTTTCTAGTTTCATTATTTTTTTGTTTTCTTTTTGTTTTTGTTCTATTTTTTTGTTTTATTATTATTTTTTTTGGTTGTTTCTGTATTATTATTATTATTATTATTATTATTTTGGAATTTTATTTTGTTTTTCCTTATTCTTAATTTTTTTTATTTGTTTTATTTGTTTCTGTGTTTATTTATTTTATTTTAATTTCTTCTATGCTTTTTTTTTTAATTTTATTTTACTTCATTTTTTCTTGATATTTTATTTTGTATAATTCCTTTTTCTTTTATTATTTTATTATTTGTGTTATTCTATTTTGTCTTTAATTTTTTTTTTTCTCTTTTTTTCTTTACTTTTAATTTTAGTTTTTTTTTCTATTTCACTTTAAGTTTTATCTTTAGCTCAATTTTTTTTCTCCTTTATTTTTTTAATTTTTTTGATACCTTTATTCTATAACTCTTTTCTTTTATTTTTTTCTCTATATTTATTTTTTTTTCTTTCTTTCTTTCATTTTTTATATACTTATTTTCTAACTTATTTTTTCTTCTCCTTAATTTTAAATTGTAGAATTGTGGTTTATTGTTATTTACTTATTTTTGCTTTGTCTTCATTTTTCTCGTGGGATAAGAAAATCTATCTTCAGCAGTTCTGGCATTATTTGGAAATTATTACTCTAAATGGAGAAGATTTATTTCAAACTAAGATCGACAATATGACTGTTACACTTTCCCTTCCCATGTTGCGTAATATCTTACGGCTTCCCACTGCAAATGCATTCCAAGGCAAACTCGACTTTGATCGTCTGGTGGATGTCGTTACGTTATGTGCAGACATTCTTAGCATGGGGTATCATGGTCCTTTATCAAAAATCTCTCAATTCAAAACCAAAGGTCTTCAGGGTCTATGGTTCATCATCTGGAATATCCTGACCAAATGCATTACAGGGAAAACATCTGGCCATGACGCTGGAAGTGTGGCTACGCTACGAATGTTTCACTCGTTTGTATTTGATCGTCATTTTGACTACGGTAACTTCGTCTGGGAAGAAATCAGTGAATATATTCAAGATAAAGCTAATGACAAAAAGAAGAGAAGATACATTTCTTTCCAAAGATTTTTCCAACTCTTTGTCAGATATTTCATGGACACACATCCAAGGACAATTTTTCCAAGACTCAAGAATCCGATGTATCCCGTCTACTCCTTGGGATTTCTGAAGCCACATCCCGTTCAACAAGGCATTGTGATTCGTCCTCTCCCGCAAGAAATCTTAGCGCATGCTGATCAATCGAGCACTAGAGTAAGAGAGTATCTAGGACTTAATTATCCAGCTATGGCTGCCCCAGCACCGGGACAGCCTTCCCAAGCTAGCCGGAGTGAGAGTTCTGTGAGTTCTGAGGGTGCAGGGGGAGATGATGGTTCTGATAGTTCTGAAAGTGCCGAGGGAGCCAGGATGGAAGTCGTGAGAGTAGGAGTAGCTGACGGAGTCGGGCTGGACGTAGAGAGAGTAGAGGTAGCTGAGGGAGCCGGGCTAGAAATAGAAGGAGTGGAAGTAGTTGAGGGAGCCGGGCTGGAAGTAATGCCTGAAGAAGAAGCAGCTGTTGCGCTGTCACAAATACAGCGACTAGCTACAAAGCCAAGACGGGCCATCAGATCAAAGAAAGCTCACAACATTCCTGCACCGGGTTCATCCCCAAATATGGATTCCCAACCGGTGCACATAGCAGAAGAACGATCAAGTCCTACCGCTGAACATAGTCTTTTTGATATCCCAACTTCTGAAGGGGCGGTAGAAGACTTAACTGCAGCAGAGATGATCTTTGAAACTGAGCGTGAGGCTATGATGGACTTTGTGTTTCCGAGTCCGAGAGACAATCAATCAGGGAGCGCCGAGAGGTTAGAGAGTGCGGAGGGTGAACCCCAACCAAGTCAAATCCGGGCAAGTCAATCTAAGGCCATTAGCCCAATGGCCGAATGCACACCCCAACCTAACCACTCACTGGTCTCTCAACAGACCAGTGTTTCAATTGCGCACGGGGAAATTCCACATATGCCACCACTGTCTCATTTGGAGACAGGAGGTGTTGAAATCCGACGATCCCCGCCCCGATCATCACAGTCTTTGATGAGCACGCTTAGTCCAACACGTCATTATACACACTTTAGGACACATGCTGCATCATCTGATGTCTTTTTGACATCCGGAACTTCCGGATCCGCTCACACCACAAGTGTGGCGGAAATGACGGAAGGAATTCCAGCCACATCTAACGTTATGCCAACTATGACAGCTAGACACCCAGGTACTACACCTGAGGTGGAAACGGGGGATCTACGTGAACCCCAGGTTACACGAGCAGACCTGGATGCTCTAAAGGCATACCAGGAGGAGCAGTTTGGGACTATCCTTCGTCTTCTGAAGGGTAATGATCCAGCCTCCTCCTCGGTGCCGCCACCAGGACAGGTTCCTCCTTCTCCCGTACCAGTCCAGAGTGATGAACTTGTCACGAAAGCCGACCTGAGAGCCTTCCGTGCAGAAATCTCCACTCTTATTAGTTCTCAGGTCGAGGCGGCTACAGTTTCACTGGTTCAACTGTACTCATCGCTGGAATCAAAATTTAAAGACCTACAGTCCCAGTTATCAGTCCTGCAACAGAGTTTAGCTAGCCTAGAACAATCTTGCGGGCCCGCTGCCCAAGGACTTAAACGTCGTCATGATGACCCTGAGGATGAGGGTCCTCCTGAGGGGGAGAAAAGGCAGCGGGTATCTACACCTTCTGAGGCTGCCATAGTAAGTGAAAGGCCAATGTCAGCTGTCATAGGGGAAGATTAGAGTTCATAGGGTTTAGAAAAGGCCACAGAGTCTGAAGCTCACAACATTCAAGATCTGTCTGGCGCTATGATAGTATTTGAGCCATCTGAATCGTCTCAGAATCCCTCCGGTCATGAAATTATTGAAATATTCTCAGATGACTCTGACGATGATGATCTCCTGATTCCCAAAGAAGAAATTCCATCTGAAAACCCAGTTGAAACAACGACTTCTCCCATTCCATCTGTGAACCGTGACATAATAGTCGATGCCTTTGAAGAAAGAATCGTCCGAACAAAACTTAAGTCAGGGAGGATTAGAGAAATCTTTGTTTCTTCAGAGGTAGGACAATCTTCTACAGCTCCAACCTTCACTGAAGAACAACTTGCTGAAAAAGAAGCAGAATGGGTTGATGCATTGGTCTATGGGGTTCTTTTTGATTCTAAAAAGGAGAAATGGAAAGCCATGACAGTTGAAAAAGCCCATCAATACCTTCGCGTTTCTCCAGAGCCAACTGAACGTACAAATCAGGCTGAGAGAAAGAGACATAAGAAGAGAGAGAGAGAAAGAAGCACATCAAGAAGATGTATGATGAAAATCTTCTCTATCCATTCCTTGAACATCATTTGGACTTTATGTTCTCTAAGGAATCGGTTGGGAAGATTTCTAAAAGGTGGCTACTGAGGCTCGACGAACGTCCAAAATCAGAGCAAATGGAGTATGAAGTTGTGATGCTTTGTTATCCTCAAGAAATAGAAAGGGTCAAGTCAAATGTTCGAATTAAAAAGATCAAAGATATCTCATGCAACAAGATTTACAAGATCTTGTCTCCATCCTTTACTATTGTCTGAAAAAACGATGATGTGTCTATGTTTGGTGAGCCAGATTTGGATAATCTTGAGTTCGATGATCTTGAGTGGCTGTTCCTTCGTCTAAAAAAGGCAAGGCCAAGTAAGCTACGCATTTGTGCCATAATGGTGATTCTCCGATGTATGCGTCGCATCTCCGTGTCCATGATAGTCAAAGATTTCCAAATGGCAGTTGAAAACCTGAGTAGTCGTGTAGGTCTGGCAGCTCCTCGATATGAGTTTCCACAAATTCACCAACACCCTCAATTTAAGGTTCTTCTAAAGCCTGAACATGGAGTTGTGTTCTGCAACATCAATAATGAAAAGTGCTTCATGAGATTCGAAGAAATAGCTGCCAATTGAGATGGAACGTTGAGACTGATCAGAAGTGGCCTTCATGAGCATCTTGAACAAGACAGTAGCTTGCCTTTTCCCTTCGTCTTCCTCTTGAAGAAAGCAATGAGATAAGGAGAGGTATTGAGCTGATTGACGATCGTTTAACCCTCCGAGAATACATAAGACCATTTGAGGTCTATCTTCAGCTGAGGCAAGACATGTGAAGTTTTTGAAGTGTTAGCTAGAATTGAAATAGGGGAGAATTGTTAGACATATTTATTTCAACTTCTACTTACTATCTTTAGTTTGTAATAATTTAACTTCTAGTTATGTATTTGTTTATGTAATGTTTAAAGTTCAAGGACCTGTTATGTAATTTTCCCAAAGTCTCTTTGGTTATAAAAACCAAATGAGATGGAGGTTTTTGCTGTTGTTGAAGAAAGAAAATATTACAGTGATATATATTCTCACAGAACATTTCATCTTCTTCACCAAATAGAGTATTTTCATTGATATATCTTTTTGAGTGTTACTCTATATGCCATGGTTGTGTAATATCTGGGAAAACAAGCTTTCAATCTTTCTTCTGCCTTCTGGGCTTGATCTTAGGTTCTATTTGTGAGATACCTTTAAGCATTTTCTTTGAGATCAAGCCCAACCCTTTCACCTTTTCCATCAGCTTTCTTACAAATTCCCTGACTGTTCTAGTAGTTTCAGACTTTGAGCTGCTCAGGGCAACTGCAAGCTCAAACCATTCCCTGTACCCCATTTTATCAACATCAGCAACTTCATATGCTTCCAATACAAGGCCATCAGCACCATGTCTTGTGACTTGAAGCTTCCAGGGCTGATTCTTTCTAGAGATGGGAACAACTTTGACGATGGTTTCCTTGGCAATCCTTCTTTCAGCAACATCAAAAAACATTTTCTTTTCCAGGTTGTCAAAGTGAAACTGGGTTCTTACTGATGAAAGGGCGGAACACACAAATTTTCCCTTGGTCACTAAGACCTTTGAGCTTTTCTCTTTTCTTCTCACTGTCTAACCCTTGGACTGCTTCCTCCAACTTCCTTTGAACTACCAAAGATGGCATATTAACTTTCTTTTCCTCCTTGTGTCACACCCCTTTACCTCGGGATGGTATGGGGTGTAGGAGGGGACCACCGGGGGTGGTGGGTCCCCTCCGGATTTGTCTTCCTCCATGGGTTCTTCCTTTGATTCCTCCATTGGGTCTTCTTCTTCCGAGGGGTCTTCCTCTTCTGATGGGTCCTCTTCTACGAATACCTCCGTGACCTCCGGGCTTAAAGGGGCGTACTCGTCTTCGGAGTCAGACAGGATGATGATTGTGTTGTTGGACATGTTTCTGCTATCAAGGTCGACTTATAGTCTTTTAGTTAGTTACAAAAATATCTTTCAAAAATCAGTAAAACTTAAGTGTAGTTATAGTCTAGGATACTAATGCAACCTAGTTCACCATAACTATGGCTCTGATACCAATCTGTCACACCCCGTTACCCCGGTTGGCAACGAAGCGTGACGTCGCGGGAGCATAGTCATAA
Source organism: Centrapalus pauciflorus (assembly GCA_020465985.1). NCBI lineage: Eukaryota > Viridiplantae > Streptophyta > Magnoliopsida > Asterales > Asteraceae > Centrapalus > Centrapalus pauciflorus. Next base: position 169,598 of record JAANYP010000963.1, read on the forward strand.
TTAAGTGAACGAACACTATATTGACGTTTTCAAAAATACATTGATTTAACTTCAAATATAAATATTGTTTTACATAACCAAAATAAGGCGTAATTAGTTCGCAAATTACAGAGATTCAAATACATAACCATAATGACATTAATAATGCAATTAAATCTCCGAAGGTTTGAAAATTTATGCGACTCCAAAAGTACGGAAGCCTTGAAATACTTCCGAGGTAGTGCACGTGCCTTAATTTCGTGAAAATACACGCTAAAATACGTCAACAAAATTGTTTGTGAGTTCATAGGTTTACACTTAAATATGACTTGTATGCACATCAACAGTTGAGTTTGAATTTATAAAATCATAAATTCTATGTTATGTATGACATAAAAACCATCATGCAACCGAAACTTAATTATTAGTTTTCCCTGTGCAGCATTCCCCAATGTAATACCGTAATGTTAAATATATATGCACCCCTTAGCAGTTGGAGCGACCAACCTAGGTGGGGGACATTAATCCCGATAGATCTATCCATAATATATTCGCACTTACATAAAATGTAACTAACGGTTCATGATATAAGGGCTGATGGAACCACATGTGTAATACATAATAGAAATGAAGTAATTTCTGTGTCCATATGAAAATATAGCATGTATTTCACCCCAAAACATAATAGTGTGAAAAAAGGGGCTATGAAAACTCACCGTGGGTGCGATGACAAATACGAGCGTAAAATGCAAATTTGCGTTGTAGATGGGTGATGAAACCGGATGTGTTTAACCGAGTCCTAAATGGTATAAGGGACTTAATGTTAGGCACAAAAATGCCTCAGTCAAACCTGTTCTGCATCTAAGGGGGAGATTCTTAATCAAACCTGTTGATGCACTTGAAAGGTATAATTTAAGGCCTGTTTATGCCTTAATAAAACCTGTAAAGTGATTTGGAATATCAGTTAAAGCTATTCTATGTGTTGCATGTGTTGCAACAAAGGCAGTTTGTCCAAGCTGTTCTGTCTGCTGAACAGGCTGGACATAAACTGTCTACGCTGCTCTTCACTGATGAGCAGCTTGGGCAGTTTACAAGTGTTCTGTTCTTTGTGAATAGAACCTGTTCTTTGTGAACATGCTAAAACACTTTATGGAATATGTTTCCAAGTCCTCATGTATTGTTTTTGGCTACAAGATCAGTTTACAAAGTCGAAGACAAAGTGGAAAACAGAATTGCTCAGCCTGCCCAAGTTGTTCTGTCACATGAAGACAAAAGGATATTTGAAAAAGGGTGACAGACCTTTTCTTATATCAAAATAGGCCTTAACAAAGGAAGAAAGACGCAAAGTTGACATTCCTTATTTAGTTAAAGCTTATGCAACAGTAGACAAAGAGAAAAGACAAATGTTCTGCCCACATGAAGACAAGTCTGCTTTTCAGAATGTGCAGAAAAGTTTATGTTGTCTTTTCAACAAGACATTCCACCTTTTTCCTTTCGTCCAATGAAGAAGCTTCACTTAGATCCTCTGAGTGAGTATAAAAGGAAACTTCCAAGGATTGAAAGGATAAGCAGAAAGCTAAGTGTTGAGCCAAGAGTGTGAAATCAGAACGTGCATTAGAGTGTGTCTTTTCATGCATGCAAGTCTGCTTGAATAAAACAGTGCTTTGTGCTTAAGCTGTTCTTATTCAAGCTGTCCTTCTGAGTCTTGTAAACACAGTGAGTGATTCTTAGTGAGTGTATTCATTGTAACCAGTATAAGTCTGTCTTAGACTAGTTAACATACTGTTGTATCTGTCATCTCAGCTTGAACCTTTCCGCAGTCAAGCTTGTTTGTAATTAACATTTGTTAATAATACATACAAACATTGAGAAAATAGTGTGTAGTTTTTAAATTGCTGTATTCACCCCCCTCTACAGGTTAAGGCTATATACTTGGGAAACCTATCGGGACCTACAACTGGTATCAGAGCAGTTTAGAGTGTTTGTCATCTCTAAGATCTCTCATTATCCCAAAGTTTCAATGGACAACAGTGCTGCAAATTCCTCATACTATGACAATGGGTCAATGAGCAAACTTCCAAAGTTTAATCATCAGAACTTCTCTGGCTGGAAGTGCAGAATGATGCTCTATTTAGAGAATCTGGATGTACAACTACCAGAGATAGTAATGGAGGGTCCTTATGTGCCAAAATCTGTTACTACTATAACTCCAGCGGTTGAAGGAGCTGCTCCTGAAATCAGAACCTTTGAGAAAGCAAAATCTCAATGGTCTGATGAAGACAAAAGATTGGTGGCTCTGAATACAAAGGCTAGGAATAACCTGGTTATCTCTCTGCCTGATGATGTGTTCAAACAGGTTGAGAAGATGAAGACTGCAAAGGAGATGTGGGATACTTTGTGTACCGTCTATGATGGACCCACAATCACACTGGATAACAGGATCAACAATCTTGTAAGACAGTATGAACTCTTCTTTGCAAAACCAAAGGAGACTCTCATAGAAACCTACACCAGGTTTACTTCTCTTATTAATGATCTCAAAGCTGTTGGGATCACCAAGGACAGCCTGACTCTGGTGAACAAATTCTTAGACATCCTGCCTGAAGAATGGAATTATTTTTCTACAATCTTAAAGAATTCAGGTACCATCAGAAGTATGGATCTTGTCAACCTGTATGGATCCTTACTAAATGATGAGCAGTCAAGGCAACAGAAGAGAAATGCCTTGGAAATGTCTAAGAGAGGTGCAGCCTTTGTGGCCAGTGTGAGACAACCTGTAAGTCAAGTGGGTGATGTGTTCACTCAACCTGATCAACAGACTGATGATAAGGAGGAAGTGTCTGATGAGGAAGACAATGTAGATCTTGCTGAACTGGACGATGAGCAAATGATAGCCATGCTTGTCAAAAGGTTCAACAAGAAAAGGTTTGGAAGAAACATGCTCCAGGGAAGTTCAAGTGCTGTAAAAAAGAAGGCATTTGATAAGTCCAAAGCTGAGTGCTTCAAATGTGGCAAACCTGGCCATATAGCTGCTGACTGTGTGTCAAAAGCTGTTGGTCAGTCATCCAAACCACACAAGACAAACAGGGATGATGGCTATAGGGTTAAGTACCTTATGGCCATGGCTAAGCTGAGAAAGTTGGAAAACTCAATGTTTCCAACCGGCAAAAGGGACTCATGGCAGAGACTTGTGACTGGGAGGAGTCTGATTCATCATCAGATGAAGAAGACAATCAATGTCTGATGGCCAACACTGATGTCCCATCAACAAGCAACTTCAAACAAGACTTGGCTGAAGCTGAAGCTGAAGCTTTCAGCAGCTTGGAGAACTGGAATCCTACAATGATGTATAAGGTACAAAATTTTATGGCTTACAGTTCTGAAGAAAAAGTTAAATGTTTGAATACATGCTTGTTGATCTGAAAGCTGCTGTTGAGAAGCATACTGTTTTATTATCTGAAATCTCTATGCTTAGAGCTGATCTTGAAACAAAATCCAGTAAACTTGACAGTTTCCAAAAGTTGGAAACTGAGATTGATGAATTAAAACACATTAACTCTATTTTACTGGAAGAAAAGAGAGAAACAGATATAAAACATGCCAAGCTTCAGAAGATAGTTGACTCTTGGTGCCAATCTGCACAAAAAGTCAGCCATTGTATAAGTCAGCAGATCCCTGCACAAATCCAAGCCTATCTTGGAGGGGATCTTGACACAGCAGCTTCCATTGTTGAGGTTAATAATCTGAAAAAAGACTTATCCACTCTTGGTGAGCTTCCAAACACTTTCATCCAAAAAGTGAATGGTAAACTAATATCAACAAACAGGTTTGTCAGGCCTCAAAATACTGACAGCTCGTGTGAACCTAGCTCAAAAGCTGATGATGGAATGTGTTCTCCATCAACTCAGCCTGCTAAGTGCTCTGCTGTTTCAGTCAAGCAAAAGAAAGGAAAACATGTCCAAACTGCAGCTGTGGACACCAAGCCTGTTGACAAAACAAGCTCTGGGTCCAAAGCTTATGGTAAAAGACATGCTAATCATTTTGATGCTGAACATTTTTAAAATAAGTTTTCAAAAGGTAAGCAGTCTGCTTTCAACAGTGTTGGTACACCCTATGTGACGACAGCTGTCTAAGTGATCTATGTAGGTCCCGAGAGGTTCCCAAAGTGTATAGTTATAAGCTGTAGAGGGGGGTGAATACAGCCATTTAAAAACTACACACTCTTTTCTCAATGTTTGTATGTATTATCAACAATTTGTTAATTACAAACAAGCTTGAATGAGGAATAGTTCAAGCTGAGATGACAGATACAACAGTATGGTCACTAGTCTAAGACAAACTCAAACTAGAATACAATGAATACACTCACTAAAAAGCACTCACTGTGTTTACAAGATTTAAGGGAACAGCTTATGTAAAACAGCTTAGACACACAGATGCTGGTTTACATAGAAGCCTTGCATGCATGAAAATCACACTTGCACGTTCACTCTTGGTTTCAGCACTTAGCTTTCTTCACACTTCTTTCTGACCTTAGAAGCTTCCTTTTATACTCACTTAGAGGATCTAAGAGAAACATCTTCATTGGACGGAATGAAAAAGGAGAAGTCTTGTTGAAAAGACAACATAACCTTTTCTGCACTTTTCTGAAAATCAGACTTGTCTTCACATGTGCAGAACTTTTGTCTTTTTACTTTGTCTACTGTTGCATTGCCTTTAACTAATTTAGGAATGTCAACTTTGCGTCTTTCTTCCTTGTAAAGGCCTATTTTGATATAAGAAAAAGGTCTGTCACCCTTTTTCAAATAACCTTTTGTCTTCATGTTACAGAACAGCGTGGGCAGGCTGAGCAGTTCTGTTTTCCACTTTGTCTTCGACTTTGTAAACTGATCTTGTAGTCAAAAACAATACATGATGACTTGATAACAAATTCCATAAAGTGTTTAGCCTGTTCACAAAGAACAGGTTCTGTTCACAAAGAACAGAACACTTTAAAATTGCCCAAGCTGCTCAACAGTGTAGAGCAGCGTAGACAGTTTATGTCCAGCCTGTTCAGCAGACAGAGCAGCTTGGACAAACTGTCTTAGTTACAACACATGCAACATATAGAACAGCTTTAGACTGATATTGCAAATCATTTTCAGGTTTCAATAAGGCATATAACATGCCTTAAATTCAACCTTCAAATGCATCAACAGGTTTGATTATAAAATCTCCCCCTCAGATGTAGAACAGGTTTGACTGAGGCCTTTTTGTGCCTAACAATCTAACATCTTGGTTCAAGTAATATTCAAAGTATTGGGTATTAGCGAGTGTTTGATATATATATGTTTATATATGTTTGGTAGTTATTGAATGTATGTTTGAACTTGATGTAATGTATTACAAGAAGTTCAAACATAAAGTTCAAAGATGAATTCAAGCATAAGTTAAAAACATAAGTTTCAAATATAGGTTAAATATGTGAAAGTCGAATTTAGATTAAATTCGAATTCACTAGTAAATTAGATTCAAATCTATGGCAGATTCGAATATAATCCATAAGGCAGATTCGAGAGTGTCCAGGGGACAAACTCGAATGGGCCTTGGGCCTGTTTCGAGTTTGGCCTATGGCAAACTCGAATGAGCCTCTATAATTAGGGATTAACTCGAATCATTAGCAGACTTTTGCAGATTTCGTGTAAGTGATTAGCAAAAGGCGATCTCGAGTTTATCAGCTTTGTGAGTGTTCACTCGGAGAGAATCAGTTCGTAGGTGCGTTCGTGTTCGTCCGTACAGCTTGTTGATAGTCTCCGTGTTCCGTGTGAGAGTTGTTTCCGTCAAGCTGTTAACGAGGATTCCGCACTCGTTGACGGTCTCACGTCTAGATCCGTAGTGTGTAGACCTTACAAGTGGTATCAGACAAGCTGCCGGGATCAAGAAGAGCTGCCCAGGGATGAAGATAAGGATGGAGATAATGACGGCAATGATCCCAGCGCGCAAAGAGATAATGAGCCAGTAGCTTTTTCTGCTGCTCAGCATGGTGAAGTTCAGGGGGAGCCAGGTCAATCGGGAGCTGTAGGAGGAGAGGCTAGTTCATCAAAAGTCTCAGAGTCGGAGATACACGAATTGATCGAAGCACTAATGGATATCGATGAAGACACTTTGGACTTTGGATTTGATTTCGAGGACGAATTGGATGAGTTAGAAGAAGGAGAATTTGTGCCGGAAGACGTAACAGATTGGAAATCTGATGATGAAGTTTGTGTTGATGAAGATGATGAAGCAAATGAGATCATTGTTCAACAAAACCCCATCACAGATACTTACGTAACGGAAGGAAATCATATGATTGACATAGAAGTGATAAAAGCTGCTTTAAATGTTGAATCAGCAAGTGAAGAACCTGCCAGAGAACTTACCAACGAAGAAAAAAGAAAACTATGGTTTAGGGCAGAGAAAAGAGAGTTGGAGCTGAAAAAGAAGATACGTGTGCAGGGTGCTGGAGAGCTATCAGGAAATATTTTGAGCTGGTTCTTTGATCAGGAATTGCAGCTATTCATCATCAAACGAAAAGATGGTCTCCAGTATCTCAGGAGAACTCTGAAGGTGTTCAATTCCTTGCCAAAGATTGAAATAAAAGCGTTAGCATGGAAGGAGCTAATCAACATCGGTAACGACCCTTATGCTGAAATAATTGCAAAGATCATAAGAAAAGAAGGGAGGTCTAGGAAGTTCGAACGGCTCAATCCAAGGGTAGGTAAACGAGTAATGGACCATACTCGAATTGACCCTCTAGCTGGTCGTCCGTGGATTAAAATACAATACAAACCAGTTAGATGTCTGAGAAAGGTTCCTCTCAAGCCAATGCCACAGGACGTCATGAAGAATCTAAATTGGTGGTATGTGGAAAGTGACACAGGAGAAGCTGTGATGGAGGACTTCGAAGAAAAAGTGATTCTTAGAGTCTACGATCCCCTTCACCTTGTAAACCTTTCTAAAGATGACCTTCAAGTGCTACATGCTCATAGAATCTCAAGCGACGCTCATATGGATAGTGAGGCTAGGAAATATGAAAATGTAGTTAAAGTGTGTATCGAGAAAGGTTTGTATGCTGGCAGCAGTTTAAATAAACAAAAAAAGTACTTAATCAAATGTGTGAATTGTTAGAAACTATCGTCAAGGGGGAGTCTGTTGGTACACCCTGTGTGACGACAGCTGTCTAAGTGATCTAACATCTTGGTTCAAGTAATATTCAAAGTATTGGGTATTAACGAGTGTTTGATATATATGTTTATATATGTTTGGTAGTTATTGAATGTATGTTTAAAGTTCAAAGACGAATTCAAGCATAAGTTAAAAACATAAGTTTCAAATATAGGTTAAATATGTGAAAATCGAATTTAGATTAAATTCGAATTCACTAGTAAATTAGATTCGAATCTATGGCAGATTCGAATATAATCCATAAGGCAGATTCGAGAGTGTCCAGGGGAGAAACTCGAATGGGCCTTGGGCCTGTTTCGAGTTTGGCCCATGGCAAACTCGAATGAGCCTCTATAATTAGGGATTAACTCGAATCATTAGCAGACTTTTGCAGATTTCGTGTGAGTGATTAGCAAAAGGCGATCTCCAGTTTATCAGCTTTTTGAGTGTTCACTCGGAGAGAATCAGTTCGTAGGTGCGTTCGTGTTCGTCCGTACAGCTTGTTGATAGTCTCCGTGTTCCGTGTGAGAGTTGTTTCCGTCAAGCTGTTAACGAGGATTCCGCACTCGTTGACGGTCTCGCGTCTAGATAGATCCGTATTGTGTAGACCTTACAAGTGGTATCAGAGCCTAAGGGGTGTTCTTCGTGTTCTTCGTGTTCATAAAGATACATCCTAGGTTTCTTGACGCTTTTGGACGGTTATTCTCTCAAGTTTTTGTGTTTTTCGAGCTTATCAAATTGGGATCCGGGAAATACTTCGTGTTTTTCACGTTTTTGATCGAAATCAATATTTTTCGTTGTAAAAATATTGATTTAATCTGCAAAACGTTCAAAAATCGAGGTATTAGCCGTTTTTCGAGTTTGCGGCGCTCGAATCGGTTAGGAGTAATTAGGGTTTTGCTTAGTTTCGAGTCTAACCAAATATCCGCTCCTTTCGAGTTTGCTTTCGAGTGTGTCGAGTTTAGAGTGTTCGAGTTTTATTCGAGTTTGGACTAGAGTCTAATAGGAGCTTCGAATTTTCCGGGGTTCGACTTTGAGTGTTTCGAGTTTGCTTGGACCTTCGAATTCGAGACTTTCGAATTTGTCATCCATTTCGAATTTAATTGAATTTAAATCGAATTTAATTCCAAATAGGTTTAAACTTAATTATATTCGAATTTACCTAAATTCGAAAGAATTAACTTAAATTAATTTCGAATTAAATTTAGTAAGTTAAAATTCAATTACTTTTGAAACAATGACAAATCTTCAAAGGTTTCTGGAAATGGATCATGAGGTCGGGAAGGCTAATACCCCGCCTAAGCTGACGAAACTTGAAGACTATTATTGGTGGAAAGATCGGTTTGCTGATTTTGTGCGTTTCAACGACATGCGAATGTGGATATGTATCGACGACGGATACATTCCACCGACTGCTGAAATTGAGGGAAGACAGAAGGTTGTCACGTATTCAAAGATGAAGGACGATGACAAAAAGCTGTTTGAAGCTGAGAACCGCGCATTCGCTATAATACGAATGGCGTTACCTCAGGACATACTACACACATTCCGCAATCAAAAGACATCTAAGGAACTTTGGGAGACGCTGGAAAAGAGGTGTGAGGGTAATCCGAGGGTTCGGAGGAAGCGTATGGAGTTGTTGAAACCACAATTTGTGATTTTCAAGGCTTTGAAGGATGAAAAGCTGGACGACACCATCACCCGCTCTTATCATCTGCTGACAGAGCTTGAGAGTCATGGCATTGAGTATAGCGATACAGAAAAGAACAATAAGCTTCTTGATGCATTACCAGCCAAATGGGCGATGTACGTGGCTATGATTAAGCTTGATGAGGATAAGTATTATAATCAATCGTTGGAGGATGTAGTGGTAACACTGAGGGCTTATTATTTCGAGCTACTGAAGGCCGAAACAGATTATGAACAAGTCCAAAATCCAGCCATGTATTTTGGAAAAACAAAACCTTCAGCGGCAGCTGATATGAAGACTGCTACAGCGTTCTTCTCCGGAGAAACGTCATCACCAGCAGAGACTGATGATGCGCAGAATAGAGCGTTCTTAGGGTTTGGGAGACCGGAAGAACAGCAACTTCAGGTAACACAGGCATCAACATCTCAGGGCTACTCTAAGATGCCCATGAGCGCTAAATCGGCCGAAGAACATTTGAATTTGTTGGCGTCATTTGTGGCCGCATATGGGAACTGCGTTCAAGGGAAAAAAAATGATCCTGCACTCTGGAATGAAGATTACGATCAGGTAGACCCTGACGACCTTGAGGAGATGGATCTCAAATGGCAACTGGCCATGGTAACCCAACGGGTTAAGCGATTCATCAAGCGCACTGGAAGAAATCTGAGGATGAATAATAAGGGGATTGGCTTTGATAAGTCCAAGGTCAAATGCTACAATTGTCAAGGTTTGGGACACTTCGCCAGAGAGTGTCAGAGACCGAAGGTAGATAATTACCAAGGGCAGAATCAGTCTCATGGACAGTTTCAGAACCAGTCTCAACAAAGATATCTTCCGAGTTCATCATCCAGTCAGGCAAACATAGCTGGTCTGTTATCAAACGTCACATCAGACAGACAGCTGGATGGTACTTACGACTGGAGCTCACATCCGGAATCTAATGCTAGAGCCTTTATGGCTGAAGTCACTGAGAGTTGATGTGAAGGGGAAGAGCAGAACACAAGCGACATCAGTCAACACGAAAGCAGTCCGATGTGGGTGGAGAAGTCGAATGATCAGACGCTTCTGGAGTTTGCCGCTCAAATGGCCAACTTCGAATCAGATCACACAAAGGTAAGTCTGAATTACTCTCTTTTCCATGACTTATGTGTTTTATGTGTTACTTCTAACGACAAGTTGAATCTAGTATTAGAATCACATAAAAATATATCTGCTCAAAATGAGTCATTAAAGTCAGATAATGCTAGCCTGACTGACATTAAGCAAGATCTTAGGGATAAACTTAAGGCTGATGCACAAGATGTCATAGTTCTAAAAGAAAAACTAAGTGAGCAGTGTGTTAGATTAGAACTAATGTATGAGCATGTAGAGGCCTTGACCAAAGATCTTAAGACCAAAGAAGTAGAGCTAGCTGAAACTAAGGTAAAGGTAGCTGAGGCTAATAGTAAGCTAGAAAAGTTTAGGAACTCAAGTCTGAACCTAGGGAAAGTTTTAGATGCTCAACGCCAATCTAAAAAGCCTGTAGGTCTAGGATTTCATGAGATTCCTCCACCTTTTAATGCCAACTATGTGCCTCAACCTCAGGAGAAAACTGAGAAATCAGAAGACTTAGAGGAAATACATGCACCTGTGTCTGAGTCTATAAAAGAAAATACACCTAAGGTGACTGATACAAACGTCAAGATTAAGAAAGTCAAATTTGTGTCTTCCTCTAGTCAAACACCTGCAGGAAAACATAAAATTGATTTTAATGATCAGGATGATGAACCAGTCACAATAGATGCTCAAAAAGACCCAGACACTAGTGAGACACCTAAGTCTAAAGGCACACACAAGAAGTCCATTGACAATATGTCTTGCTTTAGATGTCATGAAAAGGGGCATGTTGCTTCTAGCTGTCCACTTAGGAAAACTGACGTTACACCTAAGACAGGGAAGCCAACACACGTTAAGCCTTCAACAAGTGTGGCGAGCACTAGTAGTTCTCAGTGTACCGAGAAAACTGTGCAGGCTGCACCAAAACAAGTTGTGAAACAAATACCGGTAAAAGGTGGACCAAAAGAAGTGGTTAGGACTAATTCACCGAATCGAGTCGTTAATTAATCTAGGCCTGGACCTCAACAACAATATATAACCAAGTCAGTTACGGCTTGGGTTCCCCGTGATAACTAACCTATTTTCTTTCTTGTGCAGGAGATAACCACAGGTCCAAACAACAAATGGTTCGTCGACTGTGGATGCTCCAGGCACATGACAGGGGAAAGAAGTCTACTTACAGACTTCAGGGGTGGGAATCAGGGATTTGTATCATTCGCGGGAAATAAAGGAGGAAACATCACGGGTACTGGAGTGGTCACTAATGGGACGATCAAGTTGGATTAAGTTTATCACGTTGATAAACTCGTTCACAATCTCATTAGTGTCTCTCAAATCTGTGACAAGAAGAATTCAGTGCTGTTCAATGACATTAAAGCGTTAGTGCTAAAACCGGGGTTCAAGATTCCTGAAGAGTGGATATTAATGCGAGCACCAAGGAAAAATGACTTGTACATGCTCGATATGAAGAAGCCGGAGTCTTCGATGGGTCCGATCTGCTTACTGTCTAAAGCTTCGGAGACTGAATCAGTTTTGTGGCACAGACGCATGGCACACTTGCACCTAAGAAAAATGAACTATATAACGAAAAATGGGTTGGTGCAAGGTGTGCCTATGAAGAGTTTTCAGTTCGAGGACAAGTGTCTACCATGCAAGAAGGGCAAACAACATAAGAAGGCACACAAGTCCAAGACTCAGAACTCCATCACTACCACATTTGATTTGCTGCATATGGACCTCTTCGGACCGATCAACAAAAGGAGTATAGGTGGTAGTTGGTATTGTTTAGTTATCACTGACGATTACTCACGATTTTCTTGGGTTTTCTTTCTAGGTACAAAGGACGAGACGACTTCCACGCTCATCGGGTTCTTAGACCAAGTGGAGAATTCCTATGGAACACGGGTTAAAAGGCTCCGTAGTGATAATGGAACAGAATTTAAAAACACTGTAATTGGTGTATATTGCCTATCAAAGGGCATAGTGCATCAATTTAGTGCACCCTATGAGCCACAACAAAATGGGGTGGCCGAACGAAAGAACAGGACATTGATTGAGGCAGCTAGGACTATGCTTTCGGATTTAAAGCTTCCTACCATGTTTTGGGGGGAGGCAGTGAATACCGCATGTCATATTTTAAACCGGGTCCTTACTGTCAAATCTTTGAACAAAACCTGTTATGAAATTTTGAATAAACGGCCACCTAATTTAACTTGCTTCAAACCATTTGGGGTACCATGTACTTTATTGCGAACAAAACATCAACCTAAGTTTGGTGAAAAGGCTGACGAAGGATACTTCCTAGGTTATGTGCCGAACTCACCAAACAAACGCGTTTTTAACAAAACGAATGATACGGTAGAGATTGTGTATAACATTGAAGTCACAAGTTATACACATGAACCCCAAACAGGTCCGGAATGGATATTTGACTATGATAAATTGTTTGAGTCATTTAACATTCCTTTGGATGAAAATGCAGGTACGATCGAAAAGGACATGGCGACCTTGAATCTGAATGGCGAAGGTCATACCTTTCCGAGGACTACATTTCAATCCACATCTGAGCCTACTTTGACTGAAGATGGATCTCCAGAAGTCACTGATCCAGAAGCACCTTCAACTGAGAATCAGACTCAGACAACAAATTCCATCTCTGAGGAAACTGTCTACGAGGAGGAAAATGTGGAATCTGAGGATGTTCCCCCATTAGGTGAAATAGGATCTAACTTAGGAGATAATCTGAGAGTTGACGAGATAGAGACCTCTAGGATCAACAAGAACCATCCTATAGAAAGCATCATAGGAAATCCTAATGAGGGTGTGAAGACTAGGAGTAGTTTAAATAACAACACTGTGTTGTTGTCGATGATAAATGACTCCGAGGCTTATCATACCTGCCTCTATTCTTGTTTTATCTCGCAAGTAGAGCCGAAAAATGTACAAGGCACTAAAGGATAACTCCTGGGTTGAAGCGATGCAGGAAGAACTCTCTCAGTTTAGGAAACTAGAAGTGTGGGAGTTAGTTCCATTACCTCGAGGGGAAATTGCCATAGGAACCAAATGGGTTTTTAAGTGCAAAAGAGACGATCGGGGTATAGTCACTCGCAACAAGGCTAGGTTAGTTGTAAAGGGTTTCAACCAAGAAGAGGGAATCGATTACAATGAGGTGTTTGCGCCAGTAGCAAGGCTGGAAGCCATTAGGTTGTTTCTGGCTTTTGCTTCCTTCAAGGGCTTTAAGGTATATCAACTAGATGTTAAGAGTGCTTTCCTCTATGGGAAAGTGACGGAACTGGTGTATGTAGAACAGCCGCCCGGATTTACAGATCCAAAATATCTAGACAGAGTATATCGATTAGATAAGGCTCTGTATGGATTGCATCAAGCACCAAGGGCGTGGTACGAGACTTTATCCAACCATCTGTTAGAGAACGGGTTTGAAAGGGGTAGGATAGATAGTACGCTGTTCGTTAAGAGAAAGGGAGAACACTTCATCTTGGTACAAGTGTACGTCGATGATATCATCTTTGGATCATCAGACGAACAAATGTGCAAGGATTTTGAGAAGGTGATGAAGTCGAAATTTGAGATGAGTGCAATGGGTGAGTTGACTTTCTTTTTGGGGTTGCAAGTTGACCAGAAGAAGGAAGGAATGTTTATCCATCAGACGAAGTATGTCTACGACATATTAGAACGCGTCGGGATGGAAGGGACGAAACTGACAGCTCATTTCAGCACGCCGATTCAAGTGAATCACAATCTCGGACCGTGTACTGAAAGTGATACCGATGTGGATCCGACGTTATATCGGGCCATAATTGGATCACATATGTATTTAACTGCTTCAAGACCTGACATCATGTTTCTTGTGTGTATTTGTGCTAGGTTTCAAGCTAATCCAAAAGAGATGCACATGAAAGCTGTGAAGCGGATTCTACGATACCTCAAGTCGAAACAGAAGCTGAGACTTTGGTATCACGCGGAGGGAGATCTAGAGTTGGAGGCATTCACGGATTCTGACTACGGAGGATGCAGCTTGACGCGCAAGTCAACAACTGGAGGTTGTCAATTCCTAGGAGGGAGACTGGTTTCCTGGCAATGCAAGAAACAGACGTCGGTAGCCGTGTCAACGTGCGAGGCCGAGTATGTTGCAGCTGGTAGTTGCTGCTCACAGGTTCTGTGGATACAACTACAATTGCGGGATTACGGTTTGGCTTACACTCAAACTCCCATTAGGATAGATAACCAATCTACAATTGCTATAACAAATAATCCAGTTAAACACAGTAAAACAAAGCACATAGACATAAGGCATCATTTTATTCGTGATTGTGCTGAAAAGAACCTAATCAAATTGGTAAAAGTGGCAACGGACGATAATAATGCTGATTTATTTACCAAAGCCTTTGATAAGTCACGGTTTGAATATTTGATTCAACTAAATGGAATGCGCAACCCAGAGTAAATTGACCTTAGTAGAATTTTTATTTCCGTTTATAGCTGTAGTCTTTCTTTCTTTTTGTAGTAAGTTTGCCAAATTAGGATAGTTTCTATTTTTAGTAAGTTAGTAGGTTATATTCTTTTATTGCTATTTCTTATGAAAAACAAAAGAAAAAGAGAGAGAAAACCATAAAAAATTCAAGAAAAAAAAACGAGAATATCAGAAAAAGAGTTAAGTCTTAGATGCATACGTTCAAAGTGACGAAAATTAGCACATTCGTTTGAAACTCTAAGTGTTTAGGCTTTCACACACAATGCACCTAAAATTCTAAGAGTTATACTCTATTTTAGTTTGATGTGTTGGTAGGCATAATACATATAGGGAATCTCAAGGCTAATAAAATATTCAAGAAAAAGTCAAACGTGTCACTAACTTAGATGTATGACCAATCGGTCTTAATTTTTATGTACGAGACATACAAACTTTGAGTATAAATGAGGTATGCAAACTTTCTGGGGATGTATACCAACATCAAATACATCTTAAAATGGAAAGCATAGTAAAATCATACAGAATTGAGAGTCAAAAACACGTAACTCTGTTGTACGTAAGTACAGACCTGTTGCCTCTGTTTTGACTCGGGTTAGCAAGATAAGTCGCTTTGTTGTACGTCGGTACAGACCTGTCACCGCTGTCTTGCTAGCTTTAAAAATAAACCTTAAGTCAAACTAAGACACTTTGTTGTATGTAAATACAGACCTGTGTCCGATGTTTGTCTTTTAAAGAAAGTTTGCAAATACCAACAAGTTAGAATCATTGTCTGTATGCCTTGATCATAAAAGTATGTCTATGTCTGAGTCACGTAAGATAATTTCATGATAAATAAAAATGCCAAGGGATATTCCGAAATGTAGCATGTTTAAAGGGGTAAATACCAACAATCAGCTAAACGAGTATGTCACGACAAACAATCAAAGGAATCAAAAATTCCTAAGTGTGAAAGTTTAAGTACTGAAAGTGAGTATCTGACACCGCTATCTGATTGAACTTTTATTTGACTATGCTCGTCAAAAATAATTTGTTAAGTGCTTAGCATAGGTTGTAAATTTTAATAAATGTAGTTTAAGTCTAAGTTAAATTTTTGTTCAAAATTTTAAAATTTGGTTTTTACTTATTTTTATTTTTATTTTTATTTTTATTTTAATTTAATTTAATTTAATTTAATTTTTATTTTACTTAAGAAAAAGGTCAAAAATTACTGACGGTGCTTTCATAGTTGAATAAAATAAACATTGTGTGAAAATCTTGTGCTTAGGGTAAAAGATTGGGCATAGTTTATTCTGTTACACAATAAGGTTGAAAAGGTTGAAAAAGTTGAATTTATTTCAAAAATTTTCGAAATTTTCAAAGTTTCAGGGTGAATTCGAGTTTAAGCTAAACTCGAAAATAGCAGGGCTCGAATCTGTCAGTAGATTCGAAACTGGCATTAAACTCGAATGTTGGTGGTATAAATAGGTCAACAGTGATGGTCATTAATTCACCTGTTTTCGAATCTATTCTCTCGAGTTTGTCTAGGCGATTTCGAATCTAATCTCGAGTTTGTCGATTTCAAGAAATCAACTATTTGTCGAGTTTCTGTCCGTGTGGGTTCGATACTACCCATAGATCTAGGTATAATCAAGTGTATTGTACGAGATTTAAGTAGTATTATACTCCATTTAAGCCAAAATCATTAGATTTTGAAGTTTTATTGGTAGAAAGTTTGTTTTTCAAAATTACAAACTTTGAACCGGTGAAAAGTCAAATTAATTACAAATATCATTGATTAGAACCTAGTAGGACTCAAAGATGTCATTTTCTGAGTCTAACATGGTTAAAATCATGGATTTTTGTAATGATGGTGACCGACTCCTTCTAGTCTGTTCATGGCCTGATTCGAGTTTGTCAGTAAACTCGAATTGGTCATTAAACTCGAATGGTACATTAAACTCGAATAGATGTTGATTCGAATCTGTTTGTTCGAGTTTGTCATTATATTTGAATTATTTAATTTAAATTTTAATTAAGCTTGTAGAAATTCTTAAGTGTTGGATTTTGTCCTTATACAAGTTCAAAATAAAACAAATTTGAATTTAAACAAGTTTATCCATTTTTAATAATTCTAATATTTTATTTGATATATTGTGCAGACATGGCGGATAGAGTATTTGTTCCGAAGCATAATATGGTCATTTCTCCTGACCATGCTATCCCTGAAGCGCAGGCTTTCCGCCAGATGGTGGATTTCTTAGTTGAGTGCAGAATCTCATATGCATTGTCTCATAATATCCAGATTGTCATTCCTTACGTGCGACAATTCTATGAACATTTGCAAGTCGATTGCACTGTCACTCCGACAGTTCTTAGGACAAGGATTGCTGGTAATCCGTTGGTGTTTTCTGCTGATATTCTTCGTCAAGTGCTTCAATTGGGCACTCAGGAGCAAGAAGATGAGCTTATTGATTTTCACCTATCAATCAGGCAGGCAGCCTTTGTACGAATGGGTTATAGTTTAGATGTTACTAAGTCTTCCTATATGAAAAGTGGGCTAATTGGACAATGGCGATATCTCGCGCATGTGTTCGTGGTTTGTTTCGCTGCAAAGAAAGCTGGATTTGATTATATAGTTTCGAAGATCCAATCAGGGATGATCGCGTTGGTCTATAATCGGAAGTTCAGTTTTTCAGAGATGTTCTTCTCAGAATTCGTTCATTAGATAACAGCTCCGGAGAGGGAAAGATTACTACTTTACCCTCGTTTTGTGATGATGCTAATCCGACACTTTTTGCCAAATCTGCCGCAGCTGAACGATATTCAGAGCGTTGCAGTCATTGATAAGAGAATTTTTGCCGATTGCTCCTCTCATCGAGGAAGGTTAGAGGTCCCAGTGGAGCGACCTTTGTTTGGTGCTGTGATCGACCCGAACTTTGTAGCCCCTGACGATGCCAACTGGGCAGGAGAGGTGGAAATTCAACAGAGACAGTCACAACAACAACGTCAACAACAACAAAGGCCTCAGCAGCATAGAAGACGTCAAAGGCCTTCAGCGAGTCAAATTCAGGCAGACAGGCCTTCTACCAGCCAAATGCAAGAGCCACAAGAGGCTGGACCTTCAAGTGCGCCATCGACATCTGATCCAACTTTACAAACGTTGGAAGAGATTTGGGCAGCCGGTCCAAATGCTAATGAGGAAATAACTGCTGAATTAATTGGAGATTTATTAGAGCCTCCAGAAGGAGAAGTCGATGTGTTTAAGCAAATTGATGATTATCAACCAGCGCCAGAAGGCGAAGCCATCTCAACTTCTGAGTCTGAAGAAATGGAAGAGATTGAAGTTGAAGTTCCAGAGACTGTAACTGAAGAACCATCCATCCAGATAGGAACATATGGATCGCGATTAGTGGTGACTGAAGAAGCTACAAGGCGACGAGCATCAAGGGAGTCTGATGACTCTGATTTTGAGGAAGAAGAAGTTGCTCCGTTGGTAACAAGGCAAAGGGCAAAACGCCATCGATTTATGCAGGGAGCTACCTCAGCTTCTGCTGCACAGCCAGAAATACCTCAACCTCCACCCGCTCAATCTACCATACCACCACCACCACCCCCTGTTGAACCATACATTCCATCTCCAATCATTCCAATCCCCATACAATCCATACCATCCACTTCATCCACTTTCATGGAGAATCAACGGTTTTCTGAGCTGAAGAGCAGAGTCGACTTCCAACAAATTCAAATCTTTGGTTTGACAACGGCTCTCGGCGAAATACAAAACCATAATGCTCAACTAGATATCGAGAATGCCGAGCTGAAGAAGGTTGTGGGCAAGATTCAGGAAGAAAACTTGGAACTTAAAACCTTTGTTGCTGATCAAGCGGCTGAGATACGATCGATGCGCTCCCTGATTGAGCAATTATTGCAAAATCTAAAGGCTCAGGGGGAGACAAGCTGCCGGGATCAAGAAGAGCTGCCCAGGGATGATGATAAGGATGGAGATATTGACGGCAATGATCCCAGCGCGCAAAGAGATAATGAGCCAATAGATTTTTCTGCTGCTCAGCATGCTGAAGTTCAGGGGGAGCCAGGTCAATCTGGAGCTATAGGAGGAGAGGCCAGTTCATCAAAAGTCTCAGAGTCGGAGATACACGAAATGATCAAAGCACTAATGGATATCGATGAAGACCCTTTGGACTTTGTATTTGATTTCGAGGACGAATTGGATGAGTTAGAAGAAGGAGAATTTGTGCCGGAAGACGTAACAGATTGGAAATCTGATGATGAAGTTTGTGTTGATGAAGATGATGAAGCAAATGAGATCATTGTTCAACAAAAACCCATCACAGATACTTACGTAACGGAAGGAAATCATATGATTGACATAGAAGTGGTAAAAGCTGCTTTAAATGTTGAATCAGCAAGTGAAGAACCTGCCAGAGAACTTACCAACGAAGAAAAAAGAAAACTATGGTTTAGGGCAGAGAAAAGAGAGTTGGAGCTGAAAAAGAAGATACGTGTGCCGGGTGCTAGAGAGCTATCAGGAAATATTTTGAGCTGGTTCTTTGATCAGGAATTGCAGCTATTCATCATCAAACGAAAAGATGGTCTCCAGTATCTCAGGAGAACTCTGAAGGTGTTCAATTCCTTGCCAAAGATTGAAATAAAAGCGTTAGCATGGAAGGAGCTAATCAACATCGGCAACGACCCTTATGCTGAAATAATTGCAAGGATCATAAGAAAAGAAGGGAGGTCTAGGAAGTTCGAACGGCTCAATCCAAGGGTAGGTAAACGAGTAATGGACCATACTCGAATTGACCCTCTAACTGGTCGTCCGTGGATGAAAATACAATACAAACCAGTTAGATGTTTGAGAAAGGTTCCTCTCAAGCCAATGCCACAGGACGTCATGAAGAATCTAAATTGGTGGTATGTGGAAAGTGACACAGGAGAAGCTGTGATGGAGGACTTCGAAGAAAAAGTGATTCTTAGAGTCTACGATCCCCTTCACCTTGTAAACCTTTCTAAAGATGACCTTCAAGTACTACATGCTCATAGAATCTCAAGCGACGCTCATATGGATAGTGAGGCTAGGAAATATAAAAATGTAGTTAAAGTGTGTATCGAGAAAGGTTTGTACGCTGGCAGCAGTTTAAATAAATAAACAAAGTACTTAATCAAATGTGTGAATTGTTAGAAGCTATCGTCAAGGGGGAGTCTGTTGGTACACCCAGTGTGACGACAGCTGTCTAAGTGATCTAACATCTTGGTTCAAGTAATATTCAAAGTATTGGGTATTAACGAGTGTTTGATATATATGTTTATATATGCTTGGTAGTTATTGAATGTATGTTTGAACTTGATGTAATGTATTACAAGAAGTTCAAACATAAAGTTCAAAGATGAATTCAAGCATAAGTTAGAAACATCAGTTTCAAATATAGGTTAAATATGTGAAAGTCGAATTTAGATTAAATTCGAATTCACTCGTAAATTAGTTTCAAATCTATGGCAGATTGGAATATAATCCATAAGGCAGATTCGAGAGTGTCCAGGGGAGAAACTCGAATGGGCCTTGGGCCTGTTTCGAGTTTGGCCCATGGCAAACTCGAATGAGCCTCTATAAATAGGGATTAACTCGAATCATTAGCAGACTTTTGCAGATTTCGTGTGAGTGATTAGCAAAAGGCGATCTCGAGTTTATCACCTTTGTGAGTGTTCACTCG
This sequence comes from Centrapalus pauciflorus, assembly GCA_020465985.1. NCBI lineage: Eukaryota > Viridiplantae > Streptophyta > Magnoliopsida > Asterales > Asteraceae > Centrapalus > Centrapalus pauciflorus. The sequence goes on from JAANYP010000963.1 coordinate 189,747, forward strand.
GAGAGAATCAGTTTGTAGGTGCGTCCGTGTTCGTCCGTACAACTTGTTGATAGTCTCCGTGTTTCGTGTGAGAGTTGTTTCCGTCAAGCTATTAACGAGGATTCCGCACTCGTTGACGGTCTCGCGTCTAGATAGATCCGTAGTGTGTAGACCTTACAAACAGGGGTAAGTCTCATGTTGAAAGTAAACCTGCTGTGATTTCAAATAAGTTTTTAAATCATAGTGGTAAATTGGTCTTAAATGAAAATAAGTCTTTTAAAACCAAAAACAATGATTATGCTGATTGGCAGCATAAATCACACCTCAGTAAGGGCAAAGGCAAAGCCATTGCTCAGCCTGAGAAATTTGGGAATAAGTTTCCCAAACCTGTGGAAGTTCAAAAGCAAATTAAGCTTCCTATCTTTGACATCTGTCCTCCTAAAAAGAGGAAAGAAGAGACAGGCAAAGCTGTTGCTATTGAACCCTCCACTCAAGCTGTTGATTCATCAAACAGTAATAAGTTTGCTAAACCTGCTGATAGAATCAACAGAAATAATCCAGAATGTGTTTCTGAAAAGTCTTCTTCCAAAAATGCTAAGAGGAGAAAATGCTATAAATGTGGAATGAAGACACATCTGGCCAGAGACTGTCCTGAAACTGAGGACATGAGGCCTGCTGACTCTGATGGTTCCCTCATTCCTAACACAAGCAATGTTGGAAATATCTCAGTCAATGAGAGTGGTATCCAAACTGATACCATTCAAACAGGAAATATTAGTGTTGATATCACAAGCCCATCAACAAATGTTGATGAAGTAGGAGAACTCATCTCTGTGATGATTTCCCCTAAAAATGACTAATATTCTTCTTGTCACTCTGCAGGAAAAACAACCATCCCAGGTTTGGTACTTGGACAGTGGCTGCTCAGGGCACATGACAGGTTGTAAGGACCTGCTGAGTGATCTCAGGCCTGAAAAAGGGCCAAAAGTCACATTTGGTGACAATGTACAGGGATCCACTGAGGGATATGGAACTCTTAAAGCTGGTTCTGCAGTGTTCAAAAGAGTAGCCTATGTGGTTGGACTAAAACATAACCTTGTTAGCATAAGCCAACTGTGTGATGCTGGCTACAAGGTTAACTTTGATGAGCATCTGGGTTACATATTGGATTCCCAAGGCAAAGTTGTGCTGTGTGCTCAACGAAAGAAAGGTGTATATGTTGTGGACATGCAATCTGCTGATCCCACAACTGAAACCTGTTTTCTCACAAGAACAAATGCAGATCTAAACTGGCTATGGCACAGAAGGCTGTCACATCTGAACTTCAAGAACATCAACAAACTCTGTAAGAAAGAGTTGGTGACAGGTTTGTCTTCTATGACTTTTGTTAAGGATAGACTCTGCACAGCTTGTGAGAAAGGCAAGCAGGGGAAATCATCTTTTAAATCCAAGCATAATTTTTCTATAGATACTCCTCTCTTCTTGATCCACATGGACTTGTTTGGACCTGTTAGTGTTCCAAGTCTAGGAGGAAGAAGATACACTTTTGTAATGGTTGATGAGTTCTCCAGATACACATGGGTAATCTTCTTGAAGAGCAAAGGAGAGACTGCTAGAGAAATCATTGGATTTGTGAAAAAGATGGAAATGCTAAACTCTGCCCAAGTAAAAGTGATCATGGTACTGAATTCAGAAACAGTACTCTTGAAGACTTCTGTGAAGAAAAAGGGATCACTCAAAACTTTTCAGCTGTAAGAACTCCACAACAAAATGGAGTTGCTGAAAGGAGAAATCGAACCCTCATTGAAGCTTCTAGAACCATGCTATGTACATCTGGTTTACCTTCATCATTCTAGGCTGAAGCTGTTAACACTGACTGCTTCACCCAAAATAGATCCTTAGTGGTGAAAAGGTTCAACAAGACTCCTTATGAGCTGCTCAAAGAGAGGAAGCCAAATGTCAGTTACTTCCATGTATTTGGGTGTCCCTGCTTTATTCTGAATCAAAGGGACCAACTGGCAAAGTTTGAACGTAAAGCTGATGAAGGTGTGTTTGTTGGATACTCTGCTATCTCCAAAGCCTACAGAGTATACAACAACAAAAGAAAGGTGATAGATGAATATATTAATGTCATCTTTGAAGAGTCCTGTAGTGTCTCTACCAAAGCTGTTCCTGAATCAGTTTCAGAAGAATTGAACTTTGATGATCTTGTGCATTCCAACTGTGAAGAAAAGGACTCAAAATCTTCCACTACAACCAATGTGGAACCTGCTGATCATAATGGACATGATGAGGATTATGTCAATACACCCTGTGTGAATAAGTGTACTGACTTAACCACAACTACGTGTCCTGAACCAATCAATGCTGATTATCCTGGATCATCTGGTGATATGTTCAACAGTGGACAGACATGTTCAACAAGTGAACAGGCTCAAGACAACAGTGTGTCTGAAAATCTTGAGAGCTGCTCAACAGGACCTGCTGAAGATGTCAACAACTCAGGAGAATCATCATTAAAAAATGATCCTAAGTGGATCAGATGTCACCCCAATGATCAAATTATTGGTGACATCAACAAAGGGGACAAACAAGGTGGGACAGCTTAGGGAATTTCTGTATGTTCTATAGTTTTGTCTCACTAATGGAGCCAAAGAAGCTGGATGAAGCACTAAAAGATGCCAATTGGATCACTGCCATGCAAGAAGAACTCAATCAGTTTGAGAGAAACAAGGTATGGAAGCTGGTCCCTGCTCCTAAAGGTAAAACTATAATTGGCACTAAATGAGTTTTCAGGAATAAAATGGATGAGCAAGGTCATGTCATTAGAAATAAGGCAAGACTGGTTGCTCAAGGTTATAGACAGGAGGAAGGAATTGACTATGATGAGACATTTGCTCCTGTGGCCAGGCTAGAAGCAATTCGTTTGTATCTAGCCTACGCTGCTCATAAGAGCATTAAGGTATTTCAAATGGATGTGAAGAGTGCATTTTTGAATGGGAAGCTGCAAGAAGAAGTTTATGTCAAGAAGCCTCCAGGTTTTGAAAATGAACAACATCCAGGTTTTGTCTATAAGTTGGACAAAGCTCTCTATGGTATCAAACAAGCCCCTAGAGCCTGGTATGACACTCTTACTGAATTCCTTATTAGCAATGGGTACTCCAGAGGTAAAGTGGATACCACACTGTTCATAAAGAAGGTGAAGTCTGATATTATGCTTGTTTAAATTTATGTGGATGACATAATATTTGGTTCTACCAATGAGCATATATGAAAGAATTTTTCATTAGTCATGAAATCCAAATATGAAATGAGTATGATGGGAGAACTTACTTTCTTTTTAAGATTACAGGTTAAACAAACCTCAACTGGAATTTTTATAAATCAAAGAAAGTATACTTTAGATCTCTTGAAAAAGTTTAAATTTGATCAAAGTTCTCCTATTAAAACCCCAATGGCAACCAATGTAAAATTGGATGCTAAAGCCAGTGGCAAAGCTGTTTCAGTAACAGCTTACAGAGGTATGATTGGGAGCTTGCTATATTTAACTGCTAGTAGACCTGATATTATGTTTGCCACCTGTTTGTGTGCTAGGTTCCAAGCTGATCCAAAGGAATCTCATCTAGCTGCTGTTAAAAGAATCTTAAGATACCTGAAGGGCACACCAGGTTTCTTTGGTATCCCAAAGACTCAAGCCTTGAATTAACAGGTTATTCAGATTCTGATTTTGCAGGCCGCAGGCTAGATAGGAAAAGCACAACAGGTGGATGTCAACTCCTTGGTGGTAAGTTGATAAGTTGGTGTAGCAAGAAGCAGAACTCAGTGTCTGCTTCTACTGCTGAAGTTGAGTACATTACTGCTGGAAGCTGCTGTGGGCAGATTTTGTGGATGCAGCATCAGCTTGAAGACTATGGGCTTGTGTATAGGAAAATTCCTATTCTGTGTGATAACACAAGTGCCATAGCCATTTCCAACAATCCAGTATTTCATTCAAGAACAAAGCATATTGAGGTCAGACATCATTTCATCAGGAATCACATTCAGAAAGGTAATGTGGAGGTAAGTTTTATTTCCACTAATGAACAGCTTGCAGACATTTTCACCAAACCTCTTGATGAAACCAAGTTTAATTACCTTGTCAGCAAGCTGGGCATGTTAAACAAGAGTGACTAAGTGTCCTCAAAGGTCTAAGACTTTGTATGTTTCACACTGCTCAAGTTTCTCAGAACAGCTTAGACAGAACAGGTTATGCATGTTCTGTACTTGGTCATTTTTATGAAAAACTTGAACAGCTTGAGCATATAACAGGCTGAACAATAACAGCTTGCATGTCAAAGCCTGCTCTAATGGTCTATTCTTCACCCTGCTCACTCCTTCACACTGGTCTACAAGACATTGTCCTGAAACCTGTTCAACTATTGAACACAACCTGATCTTACATTAGAGCACAGGTTGAAAGCACAGTGTAAAGAGTGAACAGCTTGGAGAATGAACAGCTTGTGATGACCCTACTCATCACAGGTTTGACCAACAGTTTTTAACTACCTTTCTTCACAATTAAGTTACTTAATTTTTTTAACTTAATTATTGCGGATAATGTGGGTTACGTGTGTTAGTGATTAAAAAGGGCTCAAGTGGTCTGACAAACGGTCTGACATGGACAACCGTTCCGTTAACGACTTTTACAAATCAACCTCCCAAATATTTCTCTCTCATACCCACTCACATTCAAATCCTATAAATACCCCCTACTGTTTCATCTTCGTCTTCCTCACTATTTCCAGAAATCCTCAAGAACCCTAAATTCGATTAAGTGTCTTCTGCTTCTCAAAATCCCAAACATTCCCAAATGGCTCAAAGAAACAACCCCTTTCTTCCAGTATTCGTTGGTGATGATGTTGTGAAACACTCATCAGTTACCACGATGCTGACCATCAAGCCCACCAACTACATTGCCAACCTCACCATTCCCAAAAACTATGTGGGGAAGGGTTATGAACAGATGGTGGAATTTCTAAGAGTTCATCCGCTGAACTACACAATGACTGCCACTCCTGGTGTCCTGTACCAGGAGATGGTATATGAGTTTTGGTACACTTGTGCCTACAACCCCAACACCAAAGTCAGTAAAGGCACTATTCTCAATGGGACTCAGACCATTGAGATAACAACTGCTGAACCATATGACAAGCCTCAACCTGAAAATGATCAAATGGGAAATTTGCTACGATTCTGTGGTGTAGCAGAACCCAAAATCGGAGCAACACTGTTCAGGAAGGACTTATCCCCAACCTACAGTTTCTTATTTGGGTCAGCGGTAATGTGCTTCGGAAATAAGGTTGGCTCATTTGACCAACTAAGCCGTGATGAAGTTCCCATCGTTCTACAACTGGTGGATGGGACTACAATAGACATGGCACAATGGATTTTTCTGAATTTGAGGAACCTGGTACAACAAGAAAACCGTCCAGCTGCTGTTCGGTATCCAAGGTTTCTGAGCCTCATCTTCAAGCATCATTGTTGTGAGCATTTATATAACTCTCAGCCTTTACTTAAGACTGCTACATTCCATGTAATAGGAAATAGAGTTTTCTATACACCTGTTCTACCCAATGAGCCTCCTCTGTCAACACCCATGAGGAGCCTGTTAGGATTGGTGGAAGGACCCTCTGATGTGAGGGTGGATCCTGAAACTGCTCCCAAGGGAAAATCCAAAGCCAGGGCCAAGCTTGTTAAAAGGACCCTGGAAACCACTGAAGCTGGGCCTGTCCACAAGAAGGCCAAAACAGCTCAGCCTGAGTCTGCTACCTTAGCCTCTGTGGCTGAGGGGGAGCAGGCTCCTCACCCTGGTTCATTCGTTGAACCTGAAGCCTCTGTTGCTGGTGCCTCTGTGGCACCTGAGACCATGGAACAGGCCAACCCCACTGTTCCTGACCCTGTCTCACAACCTGTCCAATCTGAACCTCTTTCTCCTCCAACCTCACCCACATCATATCATATTCTATATCATCGCAAATCCATCGCCAAAAAGAAACCAGCTACCACAACAACCCAAACTAGCCCCTCTGTTCCCTCTCAACAGGGTTTAGTTGAAAAAGAAGCAACCCCTGCTGCCTCTCCTATTTTGGGAGAAGGTTCAGCACACTTGGAGCCTGCTTCACTCCATCATGAGTCTACCCAGAGTCAGCCTAGACCCTCTGGTTCCTCCCAACAAGAACCAGTTGTACAAACGGAGATAGCCACCTCAACTATTCCAGCCTCCCAACAGGCTGAGAATATTGACAGACAGGAGTCCTCTCTACTCCATACTGAGTCCACACTGTCCCCACCTCAAACTTCTTTACACTCTGAGTCTGCACGAGGTGACCACACTGCTGGCTTAGACCAACCAGCAGATCAGCCTCAATCTTCTTCTCCCTATGATACAGCGGTTCAACACCAAACAGCTGCTTAGGGACCAACAACCCAAGCTGATGAACCTCAGGGAACATACCATCCTTTGGGTGAGGCTGCCCCTTCTATGCAAACTCCATCAGCAGGTTTCACCACTGCTGATGTTGAAATGCAAATTCCATCTCCCCATGATGAGGTACTTTTAAACCAAGGTACTGTAGAGGGAACATCCACTGGCCTTAATGAAGGTGCTGCAAACCAAGTAGTGTCTGAAAGGCTACCATCCTCTACCCCCTCTCCTGATGATGCAGCTACTGCCACTGCTGAAGGACACGTTGATCCCTCCAAACTGGGAAACCTCACTTTAGCCCAGGCTATGGAACTTCTTTCTACCATACCCTCTCCTTCTCCTTCACATCCCCATACACCAGCCTCATCCTCTTCATCACCATCTACTCACTCCAAATAATCCACTCATACACCTCCATCCCCTAAACACCTGCCTTTGAAGGATCAGCTTTCCCTACTGACCAACAAAGTTAGTTCTTTAGAAACCTCTATGTCCTCTCTACCCTCTCTTATTTTCAGACTCTGTGTCTGAACAGCTTAAGGGATTCTTTGATTTGTTCAAGGATTCCATCCCAGCTACTCCACCAACTGACAACACCTCACAGCTGCTTGCACTTACTGCACAGCTGCAAACTGTCTCCACCTCCCTATCCTCAATTCTTTCACTTCAACAGGACTATATGTCCTCACTGACAGCTATTTCTCAACAGCTGTCATCTCTCCTAACTTCTTGCAATTCTGCACTTCCTGCCACTTTGGCCAGCTTGCAGACACTTATTGGTTCTCTATCCAATTCTGTGTCATCAAACCTTGCTGATGTGCAAGATTCTCTTGAACTACATCTTGCACAGCTTCAAAGTTTGCTGTTTACAACTTTTGATAGAGAATACATTATCAAGCTGACTTCCCTTGCTGATACCCAAACCTCTTCTCTTCAAACCTGTCTTTCCCAACTTGCAGAGGTGAAGGATAACCTAGATTTCTTAGTGACTAGCCTGGTTGGACCCAAACCTGTTGCCAAACCTGCTGGCAAGCCTGCTGGCTATGTGTCTTCAGGCAGACCTGGTGTTGAAGGTGCTAGTACATCTCCTTCAAAGGGGGAGAAGTCATCTGCCTCGAAGACTAAGTCTAAGGGGGAGAAAACTTCTTCTCCTAAGGAGAAATCAGTACCTACAATACCCACTGGTCAACCAGCAGGGACATCAACTACTACTGCAATGGAAGGTACTTCCCAAGCTGCTCAGCCTACTCAGGCTGAATCTCCAAACCCTGCTCAGTCTAAGGGGGAGGGATTCATTCCTGAGGACAGGCCAAGCAGCAGGAGGAGGCATCTAATTTTACAAGAAGAAGAAGAAGAAGAAGAAGAAGAGGAGGAATTGCCTGAAGCTGCTATTACTACAGCAGCTAAAGGAAAAGAAAAAGCAGCAGTTGATCCTCAACAGGAGAAATTAGCAGACCTCAAGTTACATAAAGCCAGGGCCAAAGAAATGGGTCTTCCCTTGGACAAGTATTTTGAGTTCAGGGATGAACAGCTTCAAGCCCTGGAAGCTCTACGATAAGAAGAGGCCTCTGCCAAAGCTGCCAGAACTTTTGCAATTCAAGAGGCAAGTAAATTCAAAATGCCCTCTCTGGATGTGCAAAAGAAACTGATGGAAGCTGCTAAGGAATCAGCAGGTGAAAAGGAAAGTGAACAGGTTAAGGGTACTCTGGTGTCTGTGACCAAACCAAAACAAGTATCCTCTGCAAGGGCCCAATACCATTTTGACAACTTGGCAAGGAAAAAGTTTCAGGATGTAGCTGACAGAAGGCTTGCCAAGGAAGCAATTGTCAAAGCTGTTCCCATATCAAGAAAAGGCAGTCAGTGGAAATTGAAAATAACCAGGATGGGTGCAACAGGCCCAGAACTGGACACTTATGACTACACTGATGTTGCACAGATGGGGTACAGGGAATGGGTTGAGTTGGCAGTTGCTCTGAGCGAGTCTAAGTCAGAAACGGCTAAAACCTGTCAGGGCATATGTCAAGAAGCTGATGGAGAGAGTGAAGGATCT